>JAQLOM010000018.1:5447559-5464436 GCA_030068315.1 Chrysichthys thysi
CACACACACACACACACACACACACACACACACACACACACACACACACACACACACACACACACACACACAACCGGAGGAGTGTTTGCTATTTCCGAGCGGCCTTGGTGCACGCAGCTCCATTAAACCCACTTCATGTACATCTTGTACGGCATAATTTGCTTCAGGGAAATTAGAGTTGAGCATGAATTTCATTTGCACAATGACAGAAATGAGTGGAAGTCGCACGCTGCGCCGAGAGCAATTAGCACGGCTTCAAATGTGGCTCCGCAAATGAAAATAAACACCAAAAAAACCACGACTTTTTAAAAAATTATTATTATAATAATATTTTTTTAAAATGTCTGCATTTGCTCAGACGCTGTTGGGACAGCTTGGCATGGTGCGTTCCAAAGCGCCCGGCGAGTCAAAGTGCTCAATAAAGCCCAGAGAAAGAAACTGCATGCTAACAAGAATGAGATTTAAACTACTTAAAACATTAAGAAAGAAAGCACACACACATACACATTCCTTAAATGCTAATTTACCAAACGCTGTCACATTGCAGCCCAAAGTAAATCACGTTCGTCAAATATTAATGGACCAAACAATCGCAAAGAGATATCATATCAATATGATGAATAATTCATAAAAGCCTGTCTTGCGAGATCGCTCTCTTATATATGCACGGCGCTCTCGTAAGAGGCTTTGCAGATGAGATCAGTGCTTCGGCATACACACTTTTTCATCATGCTGCTTAATACAGTCAATTACACGGTAATTAAGTCATTCTTGGCTGAACTGGTTTGGGGGCAAAAAACCCACAACACACACACACACTTAAACTAATTACGCGTATAGGTAAAAAGCTGCTTGTTTGGGGTTTTTTTTTTCCCCTCGATCCTCTTTCGTTTACGTAATTCGCGAATGCAGACGAGCAAGCCGGACACCAGGAGTCGTTCTTAAACTGATTACGTTTTTTAATAAGGGTGCAATGTCCGCAACTGAGGCTTTGAATCGGTTTCCTTTAATAACTGACAAAGTGTCCGGATGATGCATTCCTAAGTAAGGACAACACGATGTGGTGTGCCTTTGCAGGAAAATAATCAACAGCACCGCACGTCCCAGAGTGTTCGACTCCCTTATACACAACAGTAACTCCTAGCCAAAGATAACAAAAACCCTAAAGTGTACTTTTTAATCCACAAAATGGATCACAGTGGTGCTGGAAAGTTTGTCCACCCTTTAGAAATCCAATGGAAATGTTCTCTGAGCGGCTCATTTGAGGACACCCACCGACGTCCCAGTGTTGAAGCTGTTCTGTACGGAGGAGACGCCGATATGCAGGGCTGAACGGGCTCTGAAAGACAAGTGTCGCATACTTTTGCCATTCATAGATGCATTGGATATACGTGATACTTGATCGTATTCCTTAATAAATAAATAACCGTGTATAATATTTTTTTGTCTCGTTTGTTTAACTGGGGTCTCTTGATCGACTTTTAGAGTTCTATAGGAAACTTTGATGCTGTTTTAGGTCATATTTATGCCAAACATCAAGTTAATAATAATAATAATAATAATAATAATAATAATAATAATAATAATAATAATAATAATGATAATGAAGTTGCTTGTTATATTCCAGAGAAACAATGTGAAAATTTCTCTAACCTGTAGATTTTCCCATGTCATAAAAATCCGGGCCTGTTGTGAAGCGCTGGAGGCTTCCAAAATACATACAGCTGAACAAACGTCTCCTTACTGGAAAGCTTCATCACGTCGACATGTTTTATGGGTTGCCCATAAAAATGATAACTTAATCGAGATATGAGCATATTAATATATATATAAACCTGTGATTTGCCTTGGAGCTGGAACTACGTTCAGCGCCGCTGTTCTGGAAAACGAACCAACACCTTCGGAGCAATCAGAGACGATCAGTCGACGGGGCTTCCTTATCAGGACCGTATCGGATTCTACACAGAAGATCCTTAACTCGGTCTAACAGCCTTCACGCCGTCTTTATAATGATGAAACATTCGCATGATGAAACTTTTGCCTCGCTCCCCCCTTCGCCCACGTTGCTGCAACTTCCTTATTTCATTTGGAGCTGCAGAGCCGACAGCAGCCTTGTGACGATCATCGGAGGTGATTTCTTTAATTATCTAAGTGAATACTGGATATCCAGTTAGGAAAACGAGACGCAACTGGGAATTTTCGTTTTCATCTCGTCCCGATATAAAGCCTTGGTGGAGCTATACTGTTTTATTAATGAGAGTTTGATATAAAGATGGAAAACACACACACACACACACACACACACACAATTCTCCCCCCCACATACAAACAAATACATGTATTTGCATTCCTTCACTCCCGCTATTGAAGGTATACAGAGCCGCATGTGGACATAAGAACTTGTAGAGTATAAAAACTCAGCTCGGGCTCTGATCTCCCCATCTCCTTGACCTGAACGTACTTTGTTGTGAAGCTTTCTAAGGGCTCGCGATGAAGGACTCAACCTATGGAGCTGCTGGTTTGCTTGGGTTTAAGTCCAGAGATCTGCTTCTATAGAGACACAACAAAGGAGCGTGTGGGTGATCAAGTCGAAAGGGGCGTGTCACAGAGGGGCCAGTGCTATCTCACTACACTTTCTGGAAACTTCCCGGCCTCTTAGAACTTCACCCGGTCTTAAGGGCAAGCAATTCCGTGCGCCCAGTCGCTGGACCTCACCTCAGACCAGTACGTGGTTGAAGAACCGCGCTTTTCAGATGCTCGTTGAGGTCGTAAAAGGCTCCTGCAAGGCCGAAAAGGGTAGGCAACTGACTGAGGAAGAAAGCCGGAGCGAAGTGAGAGTGAAGATCTTCACGGCCATGAGTCACATGGATCAAGCTGAGCTTTGATATGTAGAGCTTGGTGACCTTCTTATGCAGAAACCATCGTTCAGGAAGAACCGGACCGGTGAAATATTCAGAGGCGCGAGGACGGCGTAACACATGCAAGGAAAAAAAAAATAAAAATCTCAGCTCAAACTGACCCTTCCCTCTTGATCTTTTCCTCTGGGTCCGTGCTTTCTTGCGCCCTATTCTTCCCATTCAGAGCGCCTGCTGCCCCCCACGTCACCGGACTCTCATCTTCTCAACTCTCATCTTCTGCTCTGTTGGTCTTATGCTCCCCTACTGATCTCATACTGGACTAAAGGTCTGGGTGCCTTTTGAGCTATCACAACGTTTGAGGAAACATGCATGTGGTGTTTGGACATCTGGCGAGTGTGTGCGTGCGTATGTGTGTGTGTGTGCTCCTGGGTCAAAGGATAGCATAAATATATGATAATTGCGCCTCTCTATATATAGCTGAAACATGCCATTATCAACATGTACATGGGAAAGGGCTTAATTGGGGTGTGCTACCTCAGAACACCAATTACTCACGCAGATACCCCTGCTCATTCAGGCAGTTATCCAATCAGCCAATCATGTGTCGGAATCAAATCATGCAGGTACAAGTCAAGAGCTTCAATTAATGTTCACATCAAACATCAGAATGAGGCGAATACGTGATCTCACAGCGGCGTGGCTGTCGGGGCCAGACTAGATTAACAAAATACAACTTTCTCCACTAAACAAACTTGGGAACATTCTAAAAAGCTTCATTTCAATTAAAGTGTCAATGTAAACACCGTAAAAAAAGAGCTTATATGTACATACACACACGCACCAATTATATATATATATATATATATATATATATAAAAAAGAAGCTTTTTGTTCTCCAGATGTGTGTGGCGCTCGAGTGTGTGTTAAGTGAACAAAGGTGAATAGGCTCGGTTTCAGCCGTGAAGGGTGGCCAAGTTAGATCCCGTTGCGAGTGTGTGAAGAGCAGGGACCCCCCCCTCGAGGACCCCCGCGCATGAAACGCAAACGGCATCCGACACACACAAGATTCCCCACAAAGGTGGCCACTTAGAAGAGAATACGAGGCTGCCGGGAGCGGCTTGCGTCTCAAGCAGGGCCCAGCAGGACCGAGACTAGCGCTTAAACATCGAGGACAAAGGGCCAGAGACACGGTGGTCTGGGATTGTGCTCAGTCAGGCGCTGCTGCTTAAGTCCAGAAAAGCGTTTTGTATTATGGGAGGGGGATTTATATTTCTTTCTTTCTTTCAGATCACTTCAGAGCGGATAACATACAAGACTGAGGCATAAAAAAGATGGATTTATCAGCAAATAAAGCTGCATGGAGAAAAGAGAGAATTAAAAACAACAACCACCAAAAAAAAAAAAAGCCCCTACTGAGGCAGTTCCATATATGCAGTCCTTGCTTCTGTCTCACCCCCTTTCTCTTAATGCTCATTTTCATCACTTAGCTTAAAATATTGATAACCAATTAGCGCCACGTCTGTTTTGCTACGGAACCGGTGTCGTTGTCTATCACGCTGCCAGGGCCAATTCGCCGCTCGTTCAAAGTTCATTTCTTCGCCTCGGCCGCGCACCGCCTTTGGAGACGCGGCTGAACATAGCCCTGGGCGCAATCACCTATTCTCTTTCATTATGGGCAAAATAGGCAAGGTGAGGGAGATTATTAGAACTTTGGAATGATCACAAAGCTCACGGCGCCCTGTCAGATCCCCCCTACGTGTAATTCGTCTGGCCCTCTCTCTCCTCCTTCTCTTGCTCCTCCAGCCCCACCTTCAGCGCCGTATGATGGACATTATTCATGAACATCTGCGGAGCACTGAATACTGCACGACTGAAGAAGCGGCGTGATAACGGGGAAGCTCCAGAAGCCCCTTTGACTTTAAAATGAAGGCGCTGGCGCTGCAAAATCGGGCCGGGGAAGAAAAAAAGAAAAAAAAAAAACAAGGACAAGGCCTCTCATTAGTCTGCATTAGAAGATGGCCTGATGTGAGACAAGTGGATATGGATACATATGGTAATGCGACACCTGTGGTTTAAGCACGAGAAGTTCATACTAACTAAACGCTACTAGAAGACAGAAGAGCCGAGGGAGTTTGGACAAGATAACGATGTTATGGTTTCGTTGGGTAAATGCGATGTAGTGATGCACACTGCCTTTAAACAAGCACAAACATACACAGGAATGAGGAGAGGAATCCAAGTCTAGGTCAGTGTTTTCTCCTTCTCCTTCTCCAGCAGGTAAAGCTCCCGCGAGTACCCTTCTACATAAAAGCGAACCCTTCCTTCGGCGAGTATGCACACTTCCTGTTTTCACACACCACTGCAGGGGTTGTTCTTGTTCTTGAGTGTGGACGGGAAAAGGCCTCAAAAACACAGCTGAAAACAAGATAAACACACCACTGTGTTACACCTGACACAAAGAAAAAACGAAATCGATCGAATCATCATAGATAAGAATATAATAAATACTCAGAATATATAAATCATCATAATATCTTGTAGTAAGATCTATAAACTTGTGATTTTTTTTTATAGAGTTCGTGTCTTCTGTGCTACAAAGATTCAGTCGTGCCTGAAGTTGTAGCATCGATCAGTAAAAAAATTTGACCAATTTGTGAACTCACAAAAAACTATTTAATTTTTTAACCAAAAAGGTTACATTTTGTCGTCTCTATAGCGGCCTTATTGGCCTCCTAAAATCCGCACTAATTATTCTTTCCAGTACTGTAACTGTTCAACAACTCATCTTGCATTTTCTCGCTTGTGTGGTACTCTAGTTAATTTTATTTGCCCAAGAAATCCTTCTCAAACACTGAGAAGGAACCACGTCTTAGGATTAAAGTCTATTTAAACTGTTAATAATGGGCACATGAGTTAGAAACAATCCTGCTCCAGGACTTGTTAGAGAAACCTAACTAGTAATAAACAGTACAAATGGCGCTAGTCATTAACACCACCGCTAGGTTTTTAATCCTTACTTAAATAAAAAAAAAAAAGAAAAGAAAAAAAAAAGAGAAAAAAAAGCCACATGTACACAGTGTTCCCCTAATCCAATTTGTTGCTTGTGAAGCCTTTAAAGCAATCCATCTGGATTTTTGTCCACTTTCCCCATTTGGCAACAAACAGGCCTGAATACTGTGTGTATACACGGCTTAAAGTAAGACAGAAAGAGCGGCTTTGAACAGTGCTTCAGCTGCTATATCAGCCGGCCCTTTGACAAGGCCTGGAATGGGCGTCTGGCTACGACCGCCGCTTATTGCGAATGGCAGATGAAGTTCGCCGTGGCGGTTGGAGGCAAAATGAGCTTTGACAGCTTTGTCAGAGCGTTCGAGGCATTCAGTGGCAGGCCAGAGATTCGCCGCAATCACGCGCCTTTCATCTTCCAAATGTGAGGCTCAGGAAGTCTCCCCAGAAAAAGAAAAGAGAAGAAATAATACTTTTTTTTTTTTTTAAAGCAGAGGAAAAAAAAACCTCGGACAGGAATGACAGATGATCCGCTGCCTCGTCAGAATGGCAAGAGTAAATTCGAGAAGAAAGGGGAAGAAGGAGCGGAGTCGGCGATGGGCTGGACGCACCACTAACATGTCAGCAGACGTTAGAGGGCTTTGGAGGAAAACAAAGCGAGAGCAACAACAGCTCTGGTTCTTCCTGCCATCCCACTCACCACCACACTAGCTCGAGCATTCTTTCAGGCTCACCGTGGCTCTGGATGAGGGTTATACATGGCTTTGTATAAGAGCTACCCAGCAGATCACTAAAGGAAGAGTATGCAACACAGCCAAAGGTTACAAAAACGTACAGCGACCTTTAGCGTTACGCACTTAAATATCATGTAAGTCCAATTACAAGACTGTGAGATAAGATTTGCATTTACTGTGCCACATAAGGAAACGAAACGCTGTTACAAGAAAACAATCCACAACTGGGTGATGTGATGCACCCTGTCGCAAAGCGAAGTCACTGAAGTTCATCCATTCCAATAACCGCATCTCCTAAAATGTGGTGTGTTCACACCACAACGATTTACCAAGTGAACAACGCGTCAAGCTGTTTAACTATTTCTAGTTACTCTAGTTAGTATAAACATATCATTTAAAGCACACCTGGGACTATTACCAGAGTCATGCTGTTACAGAAAATCAATCCACACCTTCATATTTGACAATTCAACAGCATTGTGCTATAAAGACACGATTCCTTAATGTTCCTTGATGCGTCTCAAGTCTATACATGATGGCTTGTTTTTTTGTTTTTTTTTTTAACATTGTGACCACTACCACCTACTTTTACTACATAAAATGAAAAGCCGTTTCTTAGCTTCAGCAAAACTCGAGCAAAAACCTAGATTTTTCACGACAGCACAGAGGCGCAAATATTTCAAAATGGACCCGGTAATGCATTTTGCCCTTTCTGAATTAGTCGAGCTTTGCCACTTGCTTGAGGGTTTTCCGTTAAAACATTAAAGCGAGACTCCAATAATGGATAAAATGGACGTGCAGTGGTGGACAAAGTAGAGGTATCCTGTACATAACTATGAGCAGAGATATGTTATGTTAGCGTTATTTGGCAGACGCCCTTATCCAGAACGACTTATTTATCTTGTTTATACACCTGAGCAGTCGAGGGTTAAGGGCCTCGCTCAAGGGCCCAGCGGCGGCAGCTTGGCGGCGTTTGGATTTGAACTCACAACCTTTCCGATCAGTAGTGCAGCGTCTTAACCACCGTGCTAGCACCGTCCCAGATTCATTTAATAACACACTCGAGGAAAAGCAGAGATTTTTTTAATGTAAAAGTGTTGAGTTAAATACAATTCCTGCTTTTAACGGTGTTTAAGTGTCAAAGAACTGAATGTGCAAAAGTACTGAGTTACTTATCAGTTTCTAGAGACAGCTGTGTGTGGGGGGGGGATCTATAAAATAATAATAATAATAATAATAATAGTTAAAAAAAAAAAAAGGTTGCTCTCCTTATCCATGACTTCCTGTACTTCCCAGTATGTCCACCTTCATTACCAGGATGTCATGTCATGCTACATGTTTGTTGAAATCCCTAAATATCCAATTCATCACAGTATAAAAGAGCGTACAGACAACATGGCCATTTTTTCAGCCCTGTTAAATTATAAAATCTAATGTGTTCGCACACTTCAGGAACAGAGGGCACAGGTCTGACCTTATCCAGCTTTAAATCTGACAGCTGGGGTCACTAGTTTCCTCGAGCGTACTCACTAACCTGCGATTTTACGTTTCTGTAGGGATCTGTACAGCGATGCGGGATCTCGGAAGAGAGAATCCAAATACATCTTGGAAAAACATGCTTAAAACTTAAGATCCAGCTGGAACTGAACGTCTAC
Source organism: Chrysichthys thysi (assembly GCA_030068315.1). NCBI lineage: Eukaryota > Metazoa > Chordata > Actinopteri > Siluriformes > Claroteidae > Chrysichthys > Chrysichthys thysi. The sequence goes on from JAQLOM010000018.1 coordinate 5,455,810, forward strand.
GTGGAGGACAGGAAACGGACCAACTGGAAACGTAAAGAATCAACTGGAAGTAAGAGGGAAGCGTCAGAATCATAGAACCATGATTCTGAAAAACATCTTCTTAGTTTCAATTCTACAAACATCTTTTTTTCTTAAATCCGAGCCATTTAACAATCCCGGCTTTTTCAATTTGTAAGATCTTTAGCCGTGCATCTCTGTTGGCCAATGTATGAAATTAATCTTTATCCCTGTTTTGTCGCTTTGGCTCCTCATTCACAGTGTATGTTGGTAATTAGGTCTGTGGTTTGATTCCAGGTTCTTTCGCTGCCTCCGTGTGCCAAGCTCCCTCTTTTTGGCTTTTTTGCGTCTCTGGATTCATGCTGCACGCTCCGGCTTAGCGCTCCTCCTCACGCTCACACAAGGCGTTCCACAGTGCCTGCCTAAAAAGACAGCACTTTAAAACACCATTATTTAGCCCTCATTGTTTTGTTCTGCACAATTAAAAAAAAGAAGCCCCTCTTCTTTTTATTTACTGAAGCAAGGAGAGGCTCTTCTCCCCTCCCTCGCTCTTTCAGCCTTGGGAAAAGGCAAACGCAGGCTGGCTAATTTGGGGGGACTTTTTGTTTGCATATAGGCTTACTTTGGGCTTCAGTTCAAAGTGCTGAGCAACACCAGCTAATCCAGACGAGCTGCTAACTTTAAATAAAGATCAATCATGAGAGAAGCCAAGAGAGGATGCCCTGACACAGGACAATTAACTGCTCTGGGGGTTTAAAGGCCATATGATTGCTAAGGAGTTGTTGGTTTTTTGTTTTTTTTACTACACAACTTTGGAAAATAACTCATCAAAACTTGAAGGAGATTCATAAAGACTAAGAGAGGACAATCCTACCGTTCTGAACAGTTTTATAATGTAGTAGAGATTGGGAAAAAAAATAGCAGGTGAGCAAAAAAGATGTGTTTAAAAATTACAAAACAAATATGGCTGCAAGAAGCGAAAAAGGGGTCCAAGCACTAGAGAGCATGGATACCTGACCTGAACCCGACGGGACCCAATGGGTCGGGCCGGGTTTGGACAAATATTTCGAAATGTTACTTGGGTTCAGTCATGTCACCACAAAAACGTTTGATAGTTAAAATAGTAAAGTTGCTTTTTGTTCACTAAAAAAAAAATCCAGTAGGGTTAGGCTACTAGGCTAGGCCACGCTGGATCTTTTGCTTTCTTCCCGTGCGCGGGGATTTATTTCCATAGCTGTGAGAACGCAACGTTTCATCCAGTAGCCTAATAAGCCTCATGGAAGACGTGAAAAAGAAACTGTTATCGGGAGAATTTAAAACAGAATATCAAGGAATTAAATTTTCAATTGAATTTTTCTTGTCCCATGCACGTTTGTGACCTGTGACTGCAATCATTGAGAATGTCTTTTCTTTTAACAGTTGTTTAATAAAGGCAGGATACACAAGCTACACAAGGATACACAATGGGGCGCAATTAATGATATAAATGAGAGATGTTTTAAAAGCATTTTAGCTCATTTATCAATTCCAGCACCACCTAAGCAATCACACATTGGTGCTCTTTAGGAAGTTGCGATAACCTCACCCACCCACCAAGTTTGGCATTAAATACGCCAAAGCATTTCTGAGATTTCTGATCCTTGCCTCATATCCTGCTTGTTTGGTGGAAGGAGCCATTGAACAGGTTATTGAAGCAGTTCCATGGAACAATGGTCGGATTTCCAGTTTTCAACAATGCGAAAGCCTTGGATTTCTCAGTAATATGACAAGTGTAGGGTGTTCCATATTGCTCTGTGGATGTTCCGCAACGATCGATGAGACTATAAAAGGCTAACAATGGTAACCATTGGGAAATTGTTGTGGTATAAGAGGATTCAAAACACTGTGGGACATGCTGTCATAGAAAAACCATCAGCTGCACAGTGGTATGTGTATCTCTTCCTCGTGTTGGCCCGAATCACACCGCCCTCATGTTGATTATTTTCCTGTAACCTCACACAATCTGTCTTGTTTTACTCCTTAATAAACATGCCTACAATCTCATATTTGTTTTCTTGAGAAATGAGAATCAGTTCAGCAATGCAATTTCATTTATTTGCATATACAAAGTGCACTTATTGTATTCTGTACATCTTGTACAATTTATACAGGTAAAAGTTTAAAAAAAAAAACCCCAAAAAAACCCAAACACGAACCCCCCAAGAGCTTAAAGATTTTGGAGCTATGGCTCAACACCACAATGTTAAGCAAATATACTACTACTTATTAAGTACACTTTATCCTTAAGGCATAACAACAAACCCTACTGCTCATTATTCATCATCAATACCATGGGTTTTTTCTCCACCTTGAACCAGTAAGCAGTGTTACCACAGAGATCCCCAATGCCTCCCAGACATCTTTGTGTTCCCCCTGAACCCTGAGGCCTCTCCACCCCAACAGAACCCGATGCGGGGAAGTCCCTGTAGAGCAACTAGCCCCTATCGATCCCCTTTAAAGCTGCTGAATAATAAATCCCACCCCCCAAAAGAGCTCAACAGAGCCTGGGGATGGGCTTAAACCCCACTAATTACATCAGCGCTGAAAGGAAATCATTGATCAACAGCATTATGGGAAACTAAACTGCCCCACGAAACTGGATCAAAGTCAGTGAAGTGGCTTAGTGGGCTCTCTGAGGAGCTGACCCATAGGGGGATTAAAAAAAAAACCTCGACAGATGCTGCTATAAACACATACGCATGCATGCATCACAAATAAGCACCCCCCCCCCCCCACAGGACTGTAAAGTTCACTTGAGTGCCGTTTATGTCTGGAACAACAGGTCAGACAGTATTTCTGTCCGATACTTCAACAAACCGAGAGACACGCCCACACACGCACACCACACGCACTGTTATTATAGTCATATCAGAATGACCATTTTAATACGCAGTCTGAAATTCCATGACACACTGCACCTTCTGTGGAAGGGTTCTGAAACAGTGTTTTCTCCATCCGCGCCGGTGTTTTAGCTCCATATGAGATATAATCTCCATCCATACTAACATGCCTGAAAATGTGCATCATCACATGACGGTTTACATACATTGGACATGTGCGTGCTGGTATAACCAGGAAGCAGATTGTCTACCAGATTGTGCAGTTGGTTGTCTAGATGTAGCTCACTCAAATAATACCTTGCCTCCTGTGTTTGCAGAAAGTTGTAGCATTATAAAATACAGAATGTAGCTAGGTAAGCCAGGCTGCTAGGTAAGACAAAAAGCTCAGCAACGCTTGTAATTCGTTACCCATCTTGCATTCACCACTGTTATTCAAGGCTGATCGGTGTTTTTTCTTCCGGAAACCCCCCCCCCACCACCACCACCACCACCGCAATAGAAGCGTGACGAATCATGGAAAGACACGTTGTGCCCATGAGACCCGACCAGCACGTGAACACAAGTGTCTATGTCTGAAACAGAAGCCAGCGGTGTTTCCAAAAGTCTCCATTTTAGTGGTTTGAAGACTCTACAGTAGTATGGACGTCAGGTGTAAACGTACCAAACGTGATGCGTTTCAAAACTGAAACTCATTAGCGTTGACGATGCATTAGTTCCGTCAGTAACTGTACTCTCTGGGTGACATGAACGGCGTACTCTCTCTCACTTCTGTCGGTCACTAACCAAATAACGCTCGTCAACCATGGGCGCCTGTGAACTCAAGTATGCGGAAGGGGACGGATAGCACTCTCCTTGGGGGTGTTGCTGGTTGGCTTCATGTGTCTTGGAGAAGGCATGAGTTAGTTTTCCTTCTCCCTGGATGGTGGATGTTGTACAATAGGGAACAGCTGACCAATTTATTGAGCAATAGTGTGTTTAAAAAACAAAACAGACTGTAAGCACTGCTCTTACGCTTGCTTAAAAGACACCAGTAGGGGGATGGCATTATGTAAAACTCATGCAACAGCTGCAAATATGGTGGTGGGAACGGGATTGGGGATCATCTTGTGCGGTCTGATACGTAAAAGTCTTAAAAGGCAGAGAAAAACATGTAATCTGCCATTTTTGTTTGCGCTAACTATTGTTTAGATTTAGATCTCAATGCAAAACATTTTTCACTTTTAAAAGAGAACATGCATATTTGTGGATACTGTATATGAGCACCTGCTGACTGAAAGCCTGCTATTGGTGTCTAGAGACTGGGGAATAGCAGGCCCCAAACACCCTTCATGCACATGTAATGATCTATACCTAAAGCTTGCTGGAGGGCTCTGCTCCTGAAATCCACCTGAGATCCCTTCACCGGGATACAGGAGTGTGTTAGTGTGTGTGTGTTAGTGCGTGCGTGTGTGCGCGCGCGCGCAGAAGAAAGTACTTGCAAGTACTTGTACTCGTCTTAACATTTTTTTTTTTTTTAAAGAAATCTAGCCTCATGGCTGAATGCTTATATAGTTTATACAGCTTTACTAATATCATTACAGCCAAAACATTTGCAAAGCACCAAGATTTGGTGAAGTCTATTGGCTTATACGCTTTCTGAACTGTGCTAGTCCTCGTCTTGTGCTCGAAATCGACTTAACCACAAATCCTGGGCTTACACTTAAGTCACACAAGCTTGCAAATGTGTTGAACGGAGTTTCCATAGAGTCTTTCGTCATCAGGAGGGAAACCGGGTCTGTGTGTGTGTTTCAGCGCGCCCCCTCTGCTGCTCATGATCGCTGGTGACAATAGTCAAAAAGATGCTAATCTGTTATCGGCGCATCTTAAACACGAGTGATTACACCTAGAATCGTCCCGCTCTTAAGCCGTCTGCGACCGGGAGATAAAGTGGGTTGGGGAGAACGAGAATGAGAATGGAAAAAGAAGAGCGAAAAGATTGGATGGGTTACAGATTACCCATACAATAAAAAATAGGTTCCCCCCCTTTTTGGTCCAAGATGGTGTACCTTTCTTTTTCTTCTCTCGCACACGTGATCCGTCTTGCGACAGATTCCGCTAATGCTGCCTTATCGAAGCCCGGTGCTGGCTGCCAAGACCAAGTGGAGATGTTTACAAGGCCAGGACAGTGGAGGGTTGGGGGGAAAAAAATAAAAATCTAGTGGTAATTCCTCGGTGGGTGTAATCCAGGGGGATTAGAAGTGTGTGCAGAGGGGGATTATATGTTTATCGTTAGATGCTCATCTACTGTTTGCACAGAGAATGGAAGAGGAAGCAGTGAGGCATTACAGGAGACAGCCCAAGACAACAACTGGAATTTAATGCTTTCTTTCTCATTAATCTGCTCCTCCATCTCGTGATTTGTGCCGGGTTTTTGGCGTCGGAGACGCCTGGAACCAGGAATGGAAGGCTTTAGCCAGGGAGTCACCAGTGTCTTGTGCTCCTCCATCTCTCCATTGAGACTTCTGATCCATAGACGTTTGGTCAAATTTGTGCTTAAAAAGATCATAAAGGTGTGACTAAATGATGATCAAATAGGAAGAATATGGTCCATGCTCAAAGCACCCTTTTGTACCATTTGCATGTATCTTTTACCACCAAAATAAATAAATCATACATACCTCTTTAACACCAACAGGGAATGGGGTTCCGTTCTGGTTCCACATGTTGAACCATTTCAACTAAAAATATTGGTTCGGGACCTGAAAAGCTGGTTCCTGACTGGAACCAAAAGCTTGTTTTTCCCCCCGCGCGAACCATGATGACATCAGTGGGCGTGTCCTTAGTTTAGAGAGCAATCAGAGGCAAGCAATAGAGAACGCAATGGAAAAGGACAAATTAGAGAATTATCCGCAACACCACAACAAACGCTCGGTAATCAGCGTGATCCGCCATCGTCACCAGATCAACAAACACGCTTTACTTTGTTAAATAACTCGGCTTTTAATCCGTTTCTTATCTGAAACATCCGCCTTACAAATCCCTGTGAACTTGCCCTCACTAATATTCCAAAAACGCTAATGATAGATTATAGAGACCCGAGAGCTGCTGATGGAGAAAAGTAACCAACGCCATCTGACCAATCAGAAAGGAGAATTCAACAGCACTGTAGTATACCCAAGTATCAGGGGAGAAAAAATGTAAATAAAATGCACGTGATTTGGGTTTGGTTTTTTTTTTTGGTGAGAATAGAAGAACCAGCACATGCGTCACTACGTGATCTGCATGTACGTATCCATTCTCGTCCTCACACACGTGCCATACAGATGGAGCATAAATAGAGTCCCTGTTTGGAGACAGATGAGGACGGGAGGGGAAAAAAAAAAAGCAAAAAGAATGCAAATATATGTGCTGGGAGGAAAAAAAAATGAGGGGGGGGGGGGGGAACCCTAAACTAACATTAATTAATCCACAGCAATTTCTGCAGGAGATGAAAGAACTGCGATGTACTTTGTACTATTTATTTATCCTTAAATGAGGGAATGAGCCACATACTTCTCCAAGGCCCTGATTGCTGCTTGACTAATTAGACAGAAATGTGCAGGAAAAAGAGGGATTAATTGTTTATTTCTCTTCACCAGCCCTGAGTGTCGGACGAGGGTTTTTTTGGGGGTTTTTTTTGGTTAAAGATGAGAAAATGGATGAGCGAGGAAGAGAGAGAACGTGAGAGTGAGAGAGATAGGATGTCAAATGTGTTTTCGGCGTGCCATCAATCTCATGGACAGGACGTTGATGTCTCTGTCATCAGCGGACCAAACCACGGCAGTGGCGGGGGTGGAGTTGTTATGTCTAAATTTGCCGGACAGATCCACTGCCAAATGACGCAGGGCAGAGCGAGTGAAGCGTGTGTGAGCTTTTCAGCTCAAGTACAAGCGCACTAGAGAGGGGAAAAAAAAAAAAAACCCGGATGGGATCGGCGCGCCAACCGAGAACAAGCAAGGCGTGTAAAATGCCGCCAAACGACTCTGTCAAAGACGTTCATTTTTCAAACGTTTCGCGAGTGGTGACACACAGTTGCTTGAAATTTTAATTTAAACAAATCTGAAGTGCTAAATTAGCAGGTAACACGAACTGCTCCGCTGTGAAGAGAAGCCATAATGGCGCATGGTTAAGGGAACGATCTGGGTTAATGCGAAACATGTGTAGAGGAATGTGTGAGAAGAGAAAGAAGCCTGACAAATGTACGTGAAATCCATTACAGAAAGAGAAAGAGAGGAAGAAACAAAAAAGAATCCCATCCGTACCATCTGTTGTGGACCTGCAGGTCCATATTAGACAGGGCAGGTGTCTAAATATTTATAAACCGTGCTAAGTTTATTCCTGTAGTTTCTACACGGGGGGAGTAAAAAAAAAATCCTCATTAATCGAATCCAAACTAACAATCGCTTTGAAAGTGAAGAGAGACAGGAAACGATTAGAGGCACTTCAACATGCACACTCATGCACTTTCACACTTTGTTATTCTGATAAGCTGAGATGCACATGCACTCACAGACCTGCATGCTCACACACACACACACACACACACACACACACACACACACACACACACACACACACACAGGACTGAAGTCAATTTGCAAGTGTACCACACTGTCCCTTGATAAAGCAGGTGCTTCATCAGCATCAGTGAGACACGAAATTGTACCACAAGTGGGGTTTTTTTCCCCTTCCTTTTCTTCTCTCTCCCCCCATTTGAACCCTTTTCTCAGCCTTGCCACTCGCTAACACGTTCCCTTGGCCGGCTCGCACGATTATGAAAATGCACTTCACCCCATTAATCAGCATGTCTAATAAATCCTCGTGCCTCCTCCCTGACAGAGCATCAGTCAGCGGCTGCCGGAGCACCCACGGGACGGGGTCAATCACAAACTCATCAAATGCGTCATTTCGCCTCTCCATTTAGACAAGCGGCGCTTGTTTATGGGAAAGATATCAGGTGTTCTGGAGCGAGGGAGCGGTGCTGAAACACCAGCGCCATTAATCAGGCCTTGATTGCAGGCGACGAGCAAGGCTGTTTATCCTAATTTCATTCATTTCGATCAACAAAGCAAACGCGAGCGAACGCAGCCATTAGCGGGCGGCAGGATGGCACAATTATTTCCTTGTATTAAATAAAGTGATGATGAATGGGCTGGGGCAAACTAAAACAAAGAGAATTTTATTACTTCAAATTAGACCTCTAACTCCCCCGTGCTCCCTTCTCCACCTGACTAAGAAACGGTGGCGTATGAAAGGAGGCCTTTTAAAAAACTTTGGATAAACGACAGCCAGCACACAAAGCGAAGAATTTTGCTGCTTTCTTTTTTTTCCCTTTTCTCTCCCCCAAGCCTGCTTCCAATTATCGACTAACTCTTAGTCATATTTAGTACTGAAATCAGTGGGAGAGCTGGTTAAGGCTGTCAACATCAATATGAAGGCAGATGAAGAAGGAAGGACTAGTTGGTTTTGATCATGTGAGACTAGCCATCAAAAAGCCCTAGTGGCATGTCTATGTGCCGCAACAGCATGAGACTGTATAAGGTACACGGTCTTTGGTCATTTAATGAAAAAACATATTCTGTTAATAGGTGGAGGGGGGTGGAGAGATAGCTTGGCTAATAAGGCTTAAAACTAATGGGGTATGAAATCAGCGGTGGCATGTCAATAGGTCAACATCGACAGACTGACACCTTTCGCCAGGGGCAGATCATTTTAACAAAAACAAATACATAA
>JAQLOM010000018.1:5502053-5522792 GCA_030068315.1 Chrysichthys thysi
GCTTGTTGTAATCTGCAAAAGAGAAAATTAAACCTGCCTCCAAATTGATTACGCTTTCATGGAAATCCAATTTAAGAGGTATCGGTATTGGTACTCGGTATCGGCAAGTACACAAATAAAAATACTCATACTCGTATCGGTTTGTAAAAAAGTGGTATCGGTGCAACCCTAGCCTGCAAGTGTAAAGAGTGGTTCTTTGACTTCCTGTAGGCTTCCTGTCGGCCCAAACAAGTCGGCTCATGTTGTGCTGGGGTGATTTTTGGTTTTCACACCATTCTGTGTAAACTGTTGTTTGTGAAAATCCAAAGGAATCAGCAAAATTTCTAAAATCCTTAAACCAGCCCTTCAGGCCCCAACAAGTGGTCGGTGATTGTATATTATATAGTATAAATACAGAATAAGGTTACAGTGTCGCAGTGGCCTGTTTAGTCACCGTGTGATCAGAGGTTACATCAATGATTCATTTTTTCTTTCCAAAATACAAATTAAAATACATTTCTGGCAATAAGATCACCTGCACAAGTTGCGTCTTGATGGGTCAGAGGAAATATTCTAGTGATTTTCCTAAGTAAATTCATTTATTTTAAGCAAAAACATTGGACCTGCTCACGCCACCTCACCTCACAACACTGACCGTCTACCATAACCAACAGAACCGGCGTTCTATTTCAGGTGGACATGTTGGAGGGTGAAAAGACTTCTTAAGTACCATAAAAACTCAGACCATTTCTTCACTCTCGTTAGCCTCCTGTACTTGGCCTGAGTGCGTCCTTGCATCTTACATCATTCCTATATCAACCATTTGCGTTATCTCTCAATTTGTTCTTTTAGTGCCACTTCATGTCCACACCTCTCTTACTCTTGCCGTTGTGGTCCACGCTTGGCTTGTTCGCCCCTCCCTCCCCGCCTCACCCGGTAGGCCCACCCCTGTGCCGAAAGCAGCCCTAATTCAATTAGGCCCTTCAAACCAGATCAGGCCGCGGCTAAGCAGAAAAAGAGGAAGAGATTATTGGCAAATGAATACGGATTTGTATCGAACCGCCACGTGGAGAGAGACTACGTCTTCGGCTTTTCATTTTTTCCTCCTGCTCTCATTTTTCCCTCCCCTTTTCAACCATCATTGCCTTCCCCGCAGGTCAGCAGGGAGCGCTGATCTTCTAGGCCTACTCTCTCTCTCTCTCTCTCTGTCCCTCGCTCTCCCTCCTCTCTTTCCGCGCCGTCGACGTGGCCGCATCGATTTCTGAATTAGACTGCGATATTAAATAATTAATATACTTGCCGTGATTGATGTCGTGCATTAGGCCAATATTAGGTTATCAATCAAGCTCCACTTGGTTTAATGTAACGATATTGAAAAAGTGTCAGGGGCCGTTCGGGCAATTTGTAGTTGAGGCAGAGCAGATAGTAATGTTGGTGTAACACAAGGCCAGCGAGCAGCAGGAGACCAAAGATACAGCGAGATCGGGGTGAGGTGGGGTGGGGGGTTGTTGTGAGCAAATGCATATTGCTTTAATGGGCAGCACCAGATGAACAGAGAGTCGTAACCTTGGACTGAGGCCGCCATAAATCCGGATCGCTATGACCTCACGTCGTGCTCAAGTTCCGTCTTTTGCTGCGAGTGTGTTAGTGCACTGCTGTTTTGATGATGTGATTGCGCAGGAGCACTGTGGACATTCTGACAGGCGATATCTGATTACAAACCGAATTGGTTAGGTTTATTACGGCACAACAACTCCGATCAAAGCTGGACATTCTCTGTGGGAGGAAATGTCACGTAGCTAAACATCTTCAGGTGCGCAAATGTTACAAACTAGTCCATGTTGTTTTGGTAAGCCCATTTACATTTACCTATTTATATGCTATTTTGGAATATCCGTATGTTCTTAAAGTAGAGACATCAAAATATATTACGGTGAGTTTGGTCCGGTTTCTAAAAATTCAGCCACATCATCAAAAAGGATATTCCCAGACCACCACCACAAGCATCATGTTGGCTAATGTTGAAAGCAGTTTCAGGAAGGCTTGGTTTATCTGCAGTTAGAAGGTGTCCTGAAACTTTAAAGAATCCACGTTAGAGAAAATACGTGCTGGATTTAACACGTGCAGTGATGCACTGAATGCACATTTCATAGCTAAGAAGTACAAGTTAAAAAGTGAAATCCCACAGGGGGAAATAAGGGGGGTGGCAGCCTACAACGTGATCGAGCGCCGTCTAGAAAACATGGGCTAGGAGTCAGGAGGGTGAATGGGTAAAAAATGTGTTCCTTGTCTCTTGGTTCCCGTAAGGAGGTCATTATTTATCCTTACTTAATTAAGTAAAAGAGGACAAACAAGTCAAAGTGTTAACAGAGCTCAATGCAATGCCAGGCTTTTGCTCGCTAGTCAATACGGGCAAATTGGAAATGTCTGACTAATCCGTCAAGTGAAGCAGGCACAGACTGACAGACGAACTGGAGCCTTGGAGCTGCGCGGTGTGTGGGTGTGTGTGTGTGTGTGTGTATGTGCGCACGCGCTACTGGTCACTCCGTCTACGAGGTCTACTTCACGGATGCTTCGGAATGCTCCTCTTCTCTCTCTCTCTCTCTCTCTCTCTCTCACACACGCGATCCGTTTTTCACTGTAGGTAGCACGCAATTAATTAAAGCATGTGCAGCACATGTTCCATCAAGTGGTCAAGTTTCAAATAATAGTGTTTGTTTTACTCCTCTCTCCCCCCCCATCATTCTGCTCGTCTCCCATGATCCTCCTACTTGACATGGCAAAGATGAATATCTTCAGACGGAAGAAGGAGTTCAAATGCAAGAACTCGGTCATTTAATTTCCACCAGAGAGAGAGAGCGAGAAAGAAAAGAGAGAGAGGGAGAGAGAGAGAGAAGCCCATTAGCACAGAGCTCATCAGCAATGCATTAGAGCATTGGGGTGCTGGAGTGTTAACCCTTTCAGTGCTCAGAAGGTGAGCAAGCTGACCTTACAAACCGTAACTTTGTAAGTCAGTATTGAAAATTATGTTATAAATGTGTGTGTGCGTGTGATTATACACATATGTAGCACCTCCAAGTGAGCAAAATTGGCCATGGGCTCTGGGCGGGGGGACGGGGGACGGATGGAAAGGATACTCTTTCGCTCTCCCCTGTCAATCACAGAGGCACCGGCCAATCACTGGCATGGGAGAGCTGGCTGGTGGGTGGGAACTGACAGGTATTCTGGGAGAATAATTTGGGAGAATAAAATTAAGTGAAAAAACGTGTTTTTACACTTTTTTTTTTTGAAAAACCTAACCATTTCCTTCTGGTTACACGGGTTAAATTTAGAGCTAGGTGCAGACATGGCATTAATTAGCTACAGTAATCATCATGTCAAACTAAAGAGCAAAAGGAGCAGTGAGACAACACATGAAGCACAGAGGGCTGTAACGGAGTCAGACGACAACCCTCGCTCCGTGTCAGGGAAATCCTAGGCGCCGTCAACTCGACCAAGGGAAAACCGAGTTGTCAGCACAGGAAAGAGCCAATCACTTTTAAATTGCTCACATGGGTCTCAATTTAACTGCTCTGACTGATTTTTAAGGAAATTGTTTCGTTTATTCATCAAATCTAAGGGGCACCCAGACACGCAGCACGTTTCACTCAGCTGCACCGCACTGACGGATGCAGCCATCCATAATCGCTTTACTTAATTCATATTTCAGTCGCTTTAAACAAGTTAAGACTGCAGTCGGGTGATTTCGACAGACTTTCGCTGGCACCTCACGTTCATAACTCTTCTCGTCCCTCAGTAATATAGCACTGCTTTTCATACTGATTGAAGTCTCTTTGGTATGAAACTTAGATTTCGGCACAGTGCTAAAATTCATAGGAACGCTGACTTTGCATGTGGATTTGTCAAAAATGATTAAAACAGTCGGTAATGTACAACACACAGAAGTATAAAAAAAAAAAAAAAACAACAGCTTACCAACAGTAAAACTTTCCCTGTAGAAGTCCACTATTTAGAATTTAGGAGCTCTGTTAAGAAAATGTTAGCAATACAGGGAGCGGATCCACATCTACAGAGACGCCATGTTGCAGTCCAAAACGAACAAACTTGCTCCCTCTTCTGCGTGTCAACTTTTTTATTTTCATTTATTTTTTTTATTTTTTTTACACAAGTGGCAGCGTGAATCTGGAAGGAGGCACCGTTAGGACAACAATGCAGAAAGGGACACAGGGAAGAAGAAAGAAAAGACATCAGTGCTTGCTGGTGCTGGCTGACAAGATTGAAAACCACAAATATTGAAAAATAGAGGATCAGATTTATTATTTAGCTCAGAAAAAGCAAAGGCGTGTTAACGTAAGTACAATGGAACCTTGGATGGCGAGTAACTCGGTCTGCGAGTGTTTTGTAAGATGAGCAAAAAATTATTATAAATTTTGACTTGGTTAATGAGCGATGTCTTGTAATACGAGTGGTATGCGCACGCTGCGTCTGCCGAGTCTCATGTGATCACAACTTCTCTCTCTCACACACTGCGGGATTGTGGTTCACTCATGTAGTCAATATCCGCGCTAGCGTAGAAAAAGCCTGAGGAATCCCTCACTTCAAGTGAGATCAGGAGATGTGTAAAATGTGGGAAACAGTGCAAAACTTTGTAGAAAAGCCCCACCCGAATAAGGCTGTAGCAGTGCGAGCGATGAATCTGTTTAATGATGATGCAATGTCACATTTCCGCCAAATCCTTAAAAGGAGATAAAAGCAGAGATAAAAGCATCCGTGGGCAAGGAGGGGATTTAGTTGGTTGCAATCCTCCAGAGTGGACCTCTAACTGACGAGTTACACACAAGTAACATTTACTAACTAGGTAATTAACACCTAAGCTATAAAAAAAAAAAAAAAACACCTCATAAATCACGGAGTAAAACACAGCCCATATTGCATCAACCTTCTAAAGTAAAACTCCACCCTGAACCATTAAAATATCTGTGAAGTATTTAATGATTCTGACGCCAGTTTGTTTCGTGGCGCTGTATTTATCATTTCTGTGAGACGTTAGCTGTTATCTGCTAGCGCAGTTACAATAATAAGCACTTTGGGGGGGGAGAAGGCAGATCGCAAACTTGAAGCGACAACAGCCATCTGCAAGATAAAGCTGTGGAAGTCGACCTGTCTGAGCAGAATGCATAAATGAGGAGTTGAGTGAGCTGGACAGGCTAAAGGACTAAAGCCCTGCTGCATCACTCTCTGCAATTAGAGACCTGCAGAGCAGAGTTCTTTACTTTGTTTACTTTCTTAATGTTGCATAATATTGCTTTATTAATACTGAAGCATATCATTCAGTAACGTTAACTAACAGAATCAATTGTGCGAGTTAAAGCTAATGTAAAGTGGTTCTAAAATATCTACAGTCTCATGACTTACATTTGTAATCTCAGGCAAAAGGCAAATTTTTTAATTACGCGATAACTCGGGGAGCAAAAGACAAAGCATGGAGTGGAGACATTCATCTTCTCTGGCGAAGAAGAAGAAATTCAAAAGTCAGCCCTCCCCCAAGAAAATCGCATCATTCTTTTGAGACATGAAGGGACCTACACCATGACAATGCACGTCCTCATACACCAGCAGAGACAGTGGTGCAACAGCTCAGGGTTCAAACGTCTTCCACGTCCTGTAATGTGAGCCCAAAAATGGCGGGGTGACTTAATGCTATGGATGTACACACAGGCTTCAAGTTAGGGAGACAGGCTTTGAGTTGGGTTGTGGAAGTGTGACATAATGACAGAAATTGATCTGTCAGAAAACATGATTTTTTTTTCATGGCGAGCTGGCTGTCTATATATTCCTGAGAGTCTCAGGTTTCAGGGGACATATAACATTACTATATTACCGCACGATGAAAGGGCCGGAGCCTAAGAAACAAAGGGGCGTTACGGCTGTGTCCCGGTACCCCCCCCGCAACAGTTGATCGCCGACTATCACCCCCCAGTGTGCCGTCGTATTTTCCTGACGCAGAAAGTCAGCCGTGGCTCAAAAAAGGTTGGGAAACACTTCTGTATGGGGACTCGTATATGGGAAAGTGACCTGTTCAATTTCTCACACTTACGTCTATATAGGCTTTTAAATGTATTCTGCTTTTACTTCTTCTTCTTCACTCTCGTATCTTCCTGGTCATGCAGCTTGTGAAATCCTGTCTAACCCAACAATCCTAACCCTACACTTTTACCAGCAAGTGACAAGTCGTCATTTGCAAGCAAAATATATAATGCAGTAGCGAGGATGACTCCACCTTCTCTTCCCAGCTCTCACTCTTCCACTGATTGAGAGAATGGGGATAAACCGAATGTGATGTGGGTGGTGCGGAACATGACAAAAATGAGTAGGGCGGATGACGTGGCAGACTGTCATCTCGGTACGTGGCTCTTTACCGTGCTGCTGTATTGAAAGTGAAAGTGTAATCCTGGGAGGACGGCAGCGCTGTCTCTTTTGACTACTTTGACAAGCTGCACAACGCAAGAAGGAAAAAAAACGCAACGGTGAGGCTGCTGCTGTCCCGTTAGAGCACAATAGCAGTTTGATAAAGCCTCTATATGAGTCAGTATGCTCTTAGTCAGGTCCACACACCCCCCCTTTTTAAAAACATACGTTACAATGAACAGGCTGGACTTTTTAGCATAATCCCACTGCAGCCAAAAAAACACGTTTATATATAAAAAAAAATAAAATAAAAAAAAAACACAACAAAAAAAAACCTAGCAAAAGGCTTTTGCGGGGTATAAGAAAGTAGGAGTATAGTCAATAAAAAGGGGAACAGACACGGAAGAAAAAGATATGATGTGGAATTGATGGCTGGGACACCTCCCCTCTGCGCCCAAGCGTGGACTTGGCCTTCTGTTTACAGACAGGTGGCAGATTTAGGGGAAGTGTCCATTGGTTTGAAGGACGGGTTCATGATTAGACAAGAGTGAAGTGCTTTTGAACTTCTGTGCTTTCTACCAACGAAACGTATTGCTGAAAAATAAACAGGTGTAAAGGTAAAGGACGCATTTAAATTACTGGAGTAAACGAGTACCTGCCAGAATTCATGAAAAATGCAGCTTTAAACAACTCGAGTGATTGGATTTCAAACTCCTATCTACCCACCTATTGTGGTTTCCTGTTTCGATTTTAACGTATGCGCTGAAAAATAAGAGCTGGCTGCTGAATTTTCACCCGTCACAAGTACAATGGTTTTCACCATCAATTAACTGCCAAAAAAAAAACAAAAAAAAAAAAAACAATTTCATTGTCTTTTCTTCAAGAAACGGATATTTATTCGCAGGTAAATTAAATTCAGTCAAAAGTCAGCTTATATTTCAGGTGGTCCTCAAGTTATGATGGACATACGTTCCGCTATACCCATCGCAAGTGGAAAATGTCGCGTGTCGAATGTTGTAGGTCACTGCTTAGCCTATTTTAGGTAGCTTAGCCTAGTTTAGGTATCTTAGCCTAGCCTAGCCTACCCAGGGGTCTTTTCCTGTAGGGGAATTTGAATTCAAATTAGCTCTTGAAGCACACACACACAAAAAAAAAACCACACAGTGATGCACTGTACAGTACACCGATACACAAGTTAACTCTGTGAGTTGCGGGGAGAGTGAGGCATCACGCAACGTGAGTGACGCGCACATCCGGGCATCGTCCGCGTACTTTCGGGCGTCGTCTGAAAGTATCGTATGTCATGCGCTGTTACGCTGACCTGCCAGTGATTCCTCCCCACGAATCTTAAATATTTTCTAAATGTTTTACAATTTTTAGCGTATCGCGGTAATCACTGCAACTTCGAAAAATTGTAAGTCGGGCCATGATGACTAGGGGAGCACCTGTACTTGCATAATAAAAGCTACAACCAATTCCTTCACTTGTTTGTTGAAGGAACTAAGACAGGATTAAATGTAGGTTATTTCTGAGAAACAGTCTTTCCTGTGTGGGAAAACTTAAAGCTTGATACAGCTCCAACACTGGAGACTCCTTCCAAATAAATGTAAAAACGTCCCCTCACGGGACGCTTCACTACATCAACAATAGTTTTTCTTTGTTAAATAACATGTTTTTTAATTTGCCATACAAGTCCCTACTGTAGAAATGCCAACATATTACACCGAGCGCATTAATAGAAACCTGTGATATATCCTGCATGTGGGATCGTTCAGAATAAATTCATCAGATTTGCAATCAAACTGATAAAATTACACAAAGAACGTACCATTGTAAAATCAGGCCAAGTCCAAACACTGTCAGATCGAATAATCATAGCAGGCATAGTAGTCATTTTGATGCGTAACAGAGGTGTGGATAACGGCTGAGATTGTGTATAAACCTCCAGACCCACCAGAAAAATGTCGACATGACGAAATACAGGATCACATCCCTTTCGAGCTACAAAGCGGAACAGAAAAACAGATGCCTCCATGCTGTAGCCTACTAACTGTAAAGTGTAATGTAAATTAAAGGTTCGCAGTCAGGGTTTTGTAGCCAGGGGATTCCTTCAACTGTAAAGTACAAACCACAGACCCGCTCAGTATTGATTCATTTCATAAAAATTGTAAAAATAAATAGTTTGTGGAGCCGAGCAGCACAGTGATGTATTGATTAGCACTGTCGCGTCACAGCAAGAAGGTCCTGGTGTCGATCCCCAGGGTCTGCCTTTCTGTGTGGAGTTTGCATGTTCTCCCCATGTCAGTTTCCTCTGGGTACTCCGGTTTCCTCCCACAGTCCAAAGACATGCACAGAGGGGATTAGGCTAATTGGCTACTCTAAACTGCCTGTAGGTGTGAATGTGAGTGTGAATGTTTGTCTGTCTCTGTGCGTCGCCCTGTGGTGGATTGGCGACCTGTCCAGGGTGTAACCCCGCCTCTCACCAGAAGTCACCTGTGATTGGCTCCAGCTTCCCCCCGTGATCCTGAACAGGATTAAGCGGCAGAAGATGAGTGATTGAGTCTTTGGAGCCAAAGAACTTTCCATTCCAGTCACTGATAGAACACATTAGATCCGAATTAATTTTGGTGCTTTTAAAAAAAAGAGGGTTTTTTTGTATGTGTGGTTTGGGGTAGGGGGAAACGACAGTCATGGACCCCCTGGCTATGCTTCACGGGCCCCTGAGTGAGAACCTCTGAAGTACATTTTTCTCCTCAAAGCAGAAAACCGTATAGGCAGGTAAGAACTAGTTTGTTTACTGTTCCTTCGATGAGCCGCCATGTTGATTTGTCGTCACACGAGTCTAGGGTTGAGGTGACCTTCCTGTCATTCTGATCAGGAAGACTTTTTTTTTTTTTTTTGGGTCTTTCTTTTCTTTTGTAGTTGGAGAAAGCTTATCTGAAGCAGCGTTAGATATGAAGCTTGCAGGACAACGTAAAGCCACGTTCATTAACCTAGAAGTGTACTGGATGTGACATCCACAGTGCTGTACGACATGTTTATTGCGATCCTTTGTTCATCTTCAGTAAATGCTCTATGGTGGTTTAAATGACTGACTTGTTTATATTTTCGGGGGAACAGAATCCACCAAGTTCATTAGAGTCCTGCGCACACGCTGTACTAAATTGTGTGTGTGTGTGACTGCGTAAACACGAACACATTCCCACTAACCGGTGAAGAACGATACACTGTAAAACTGCAGTTTCATTTCCACAAGCCGAAAATGTGGCTCGCCAAACTGAACTTGTTCTAAGGAAATTCTTATCATTTGTTTAATCACTCGGAGTGTATGAAACATCTTGTCATTTAAAGGGATTAATTGGGATTTGCTCATCTCTCCGGGAGGCCAGAGCTGCAAATTGCGCTTTTACTGCAGGCTCAGAGGGACAGAGCAAGAGAGAGGCGCACTATTAGTCTCCATGGCAGGAAGAAATTTAATTTAGGGGACACAATTTCAAGAAAATTGACTCCTATTTAAAAGGGGGTGAGGTGGGGGCGCGAGGGAGGGAAGTGCGGCGGACAAATGGCTGCACGGGGGGACAAGAGAATAAGAAGAAGAAGAAGAAAAAAAACGAGTGAAAAATCTATTTCCCTCCGGTTTCCTCAATGGCCTGACGTCTTTTCATCTTCACTTGATTAGAACTTTGACGAATGAATAATAATAATAAAAAAAAAAACCTTTTCCATTATTGAGTAAGAAACAATGTGGATCTCCTATATTGGTAAGGGATTTTTTTTTTTTTTTTTTGGCAAAGGAAACTCCACAAATTGAAACACTTGTACACAAAGAATAAGGCTGTGCTACGGCAAGGGGATAATCGCACACGGAGAACTTTTGGCTGCCGACACAGTTTTGGGCCAGAGTGTGGTGGGACAATGGTGGTGAGCGTGGCAGCTGTCATGGCGGAGTTACAAAAGACGATCTTGGCATGGAATTAGAAAGGAAAAAAAAAATAAAAAGAGGCCAGGGAGGAGGGTAGGGGTGAGGGCCAAAGAAAGCACAGATTCATTTGCAAATCGGGGGCCCTGGTGCACGGGCTCCACTCTGAGCCAGGAGTTAACAAGGTAATCAGTTTCAGTCTCTAACCCTGCATTGTGCTGTGCACCTCTCCGCAGGGTTGAGGTGTGAATAAAGAGTGTATGCGTGCGCACACACACACGCACACACACCTGAATGCTGAAACATGAGCATTTGTTTACAGTGTAGTCTCTCCACCTTCTGACATGCTCAAACTGTTACATAAAAGAGCGGAGGGTACAGACAATGACAATGTGTAAAACCCTTTGAGACAGAGCAAAAGAGTGAGCAGCGAGAGAGAGCGAGCGAGAGAGTACAGCTGTGTCCATTCTTCTCTCTGTGTCCCTGCCCGGTCCTGGGGCCCTTCTGGTAGGCCCCAGGAAAAAAAAATTAAAATTAAAAAAACAGGCACTCTTCCTAGTCTCCTTTTCTCTTTCTCTAATACCTGTTATTCGCTCCTGAGAAATCTGATGCGGCTGTAATTACAAAGTAAACACAAATTACACACACACACACACACACACACACACACACACACACACACACACACACACACACACACACACACCTGATTCACACTATACAAAAGATCATAATCAATAGACTGCTTACGTGCCCTCGCGTAAAAATCGATCTTAACTATTACTAGTCAACACTGATACTACAGGAGAACAGATTTCCTATTCAAATACGATTTCAGAAGTAACGTACAGAATGTTAGAAATAATACTTTCTACTTTTAGAATTAGCGTTTCATGTCTTTTATGGCACAGTTTGTCACATAATTATGCACTTATGTTCTTAAACGTAATAAAAACATATAAAAGTAATATTACAGTAAGCGGTTTTCCACTGATATATAACAGATCATCATCAGTTTATTTTTCTCCCCTTCAGGCAAAATGGAGGAAACGCTACTAAAACCTAGGCAGACCAAACTTAAATTTCCTTACGTTCGGGAAGAAACGTGCATTTTCAGCCTCCGGTTAGGGAGAGAAGTGAACGAGTCTAGATATAATTTGTCTCTTTACCCATGAAGCAAACAGCAAACAGACAGCGGCACAGATTTAAAAAGCCAACACTAGCATCTAATAAATCACATCAGTTACTATAGGCTTTTCTGAACTGAAATCTAAGGAACTGTTTTACTTCTGGGTGTATCTCAACCAAAAGTAAATGTAACAGCATTTAAAACCCTGGTTACAGCCCCCAAAAATTAAGAATTTGTGTTTATAAATAATTCTGACTGCGGTATAGGAGCGCGACTGACTGACAGTCGAAGAGCCTGTATATGGATACACGCTGAACTGCTGAAACTTATGTCTGTTTCACTACATCTCTCTTTTCAACAACTTGATCGATGCATGACATTAACAAAGGTTTTAGACACCCTGAGACGACCGACTGCATTTGTTTAAGTGGCTTCTTACACAACATGATCTTCAAAACCCAGGTAAATAAGTAAGGAAGATATCTCTCCATCATTTTGGTGAAAAAAAAAAAAACTTTCAAATGTGGGAAAAACTAAATTTAGCAAATTTTGACCAAAATTTTAATAAATAAATAAATTAATTCATTAATTTGTGCGGTTTTCAAAAAATTCTTTCAAACTCTAAAGACCCGTCAGCCATCATTAGGTTGAAAAATCAATACAAATTCATAACGGACAACTATTTAGTACGTTCTTAAAAAAAAGAAAAAAAAGAAAAGATTGCACTGCAGAGATGAAGACCAAATGACCGGGAAGACCATAGTAAACAACTACCTTGGATGACAGGAGAAAATAAAATAAACAAAAACCTAGAATTCACTAGAATTGGAAAAATCAAGAACATCCTGTAGGAGGTAGGCATATCTGTGTCAAAGTCAAAACTCTACAGAAGATTTGAGTGAATGCCACAAGTTGAAGACCACTGGTTTTAAAAAAAATAAATCGTTTAATTTACAAAGCTCTGGATCAACATCCTACGGACAGCGCAGACAAACATTAAACTGTATTGGAACAATTACGGTAGATGCGAAATGATTGAAGAAGGAAAGGAAACGCTTACGATCCAGAAGTACACCACTTTATCCTATGGAGAGGAAATGTACGTCTGCTGACCGGTGAAACGTAAGGGCGTGAATGTTGAGTAAAGCAGCAGGATGAACTGAAGAAATTCTGAACTGTGAAGACTATGGCTATGTTATTTGCTCAGCTTCAGCCAAATATTTCACGGTCCAGATGGACAATGACCTGAAGCGTACTTTGGAAGCAGACAGAGTTTTTTTTTTTTGTTGTTGTTGTTGTTTTTGTTTTTAAGGCATAGAAGTGAAATGTTTTGCAATGGCCAAGTCAATCACCTGACCTGAATCCAACTGAGCATGCATTTCACTTGCTGAAGGCAAGACTGAAGGCAAAACTCCTCAAGACCAAGCACGACTTGAAGTAAAGGCCTGGCAGAACATCACCACGGAAGAAATATGGCTAGGAGAATAGAGCAGAGCTAGAGAAGGAAGTATGGACATATAGGAGACAGGACAGGACCACCAAACGTCAACAGATGAGAAAAGGACAAGAAGTCGGAAAAGAGGTGCCAGGAAATAGCAGCCTGGAAATTTCATCTTGCTGGCAAATGGGGGGGTAAAGGGAAACAATTCCAGGTTTATCTCTACATAATCGTCAAGATCGGAAGATGATTCTCACATGTGCTGATCTCTTTGAATTTTGTCCACAAACGGGGCTGGCAAGTGACAGAGAGCTGGACTGTTAGCTGTTTGAATAATCAATACGACAGCCTTCGTGTTGCCATTTTGATTCTGAGCTGCTTCTGTACAAAGGTGTGTGTGTGTGTGTGCGCGCGTGTAGTCATGGCCCTGTTTAACCTTAACTAGATTAGGGTGATTATCCGGGCTCTCACCCTCCACTGTACAGACGGGATAAGTGTTCACAAAGCTCCCTCTGTGCAGCGATCGGCCAATCTGCGATTCTTATTCATATCTAAGCCAGCCGGTGCTCTCCTTTCTCCCTCTAACCGCCGCACTAAGTGACAGAAAGTCCCTCTTTCTCCCAAGCCGAGGATGAAGAAAGGAGTAAATTAATCCAATATGGCCTCGAGCGTTGTGCGCCCCTGTGCGGTTTCTTGTCCTGGGGCTTGTGCTGAGAACGTACTTGTGTGTGTGTTTCAAGAAACACAAACTTGGAGAAAATCCAAACAAGCACGGTCGGACAAATAAAGCAAAGGTGATGGTTTGCACTTCGTTAGACACTTCATTTCAAGTTGGCGACTGCATCCACACTCAGAAGGGAAGAAAAACTAGGCAATTAAAAACTGACTGTCAACAGCAGGTTGAAAAAATACAAAACAAAACAAAACAAAAAAAAAAACCCAACACTGCAGCTTGTGCTGTATTCACTTTGAATTGTGTGGTTAGCAAAGTGTTTAGCAACCACATCAAGGATTTTTCACCTGTCAGCAGCACAATGCAGAAAATCATGCAGATACAGGTCAAGAGCTTCGGTGAGTGTTCACACAACGCAACAGAATGATGTGGGGGGGGGGGGGGGGTGTGATCTCAGTGACTTAGCGATACGGCTGTCGGTGCCAGACACGCTGGTTTGAGTGTTTCCAAAAGTGCTCATGTCTTGTGATTTGGTCTGTAAGGTTTAAACAACGTCATGTGGAAAAACATCCAGCAGTTCTGTGGGCAGGACGGCTACGGTAAAGACACTTGAAGACATAATGACTTCCCAACCGTAGAAAGAAGTTCGCCATTTATGAAAAGCAAGCTATAGAGGTCCAACATTAGCTAGTTAGCTAAAAGATCAAAAAGTCAAGCTAAACTATCTTGAAACCATGAGCCGGTAATGACGGAAATGCGGAGGGGCGTCCAGGGTGTCATTTAATAATATCAGAGCTCGAATCACCTGTGCAACGGTCAATCATTCTGCACTCGCATGTCAACTCGCTCACCTTTTCTACCGTGTGAAAAGAATGAAGACCGCTCCTTTAATTGCGCGTTCAGACGTTTACGCCAAACGTGCCTTCGAGTTCTCGTTGCAGGAAAACCACGTCGAAGGGAACTCCGTCAAAGTGCTCCATGCACGTTAGGCGAGCACTCTATTCATCTGCAACCCTGTTTTAATAACATAATACACTTCGGTGTAATATTTAATGGCTTTTCAGTGCCGTAACAAGCCGTGGCAGGTCTGCCTGTGCTGATTTGACACGAATGCCGGCGCATCCTCTGGCACGTCGCCTCACTGGGGTTATAACTCATGCGTGTTGATACCACACAGTCGATGTTCCTAATTTCATCAGCTCAGCACTAATTACATCCCTATAACAAGGTAATTATCCTGGACGGCGTGTTCGGGAAGACCACATCCACTTGGATGTTTGCCGAGTTCCCTAAATTTTAGTTCCTAAACTTAAAAAAAACAAACAAACAAACAAACAAACAAAAAAAAAACCAGGTAACACCTGTGCAAGTCATAGATGTATTTCTGACAAAATAGTAAACCTGGTCTGAACACTTTGTCGTGTTGTGAACGTAACACCACTCGTTCGTTACGGATAGTATATATACTATCCGACCGCAAGCACAAGGGCTCGCAGCACTGCATGTTTATTTATTTATTTATTTTTTTAGACCGAGAGCTGATTAGAAACCCCGAAATAACAGCATGCAGAGAATACACGGGCACCGCTTCAGCCCTTTCATCTTACATGACTCGCGGGGACGGCTGCAGACAGATGAAGACTGATGAGGAAAAAATTCGAACGGCGATGAAAAACCGGCATGAAAATAGGAACAAAACAGTCCGTAGTTTTGTATGCTTACTACTGAGTGACAAACTGCATAATTAAACGGGCCATGAGGAAGGATTTTATTGCAAGCAGTGGCCCTTCAACAAATGAGTTATAAACAGGAAATGAAGCTCACTACACACGCGATTTCCCCAAATCAGAAGAAGTATCTTAAGTGCATCACACGTGTCAACACTTTGGAGAATTCTGAATGTTGTATATTGTTGGTTTGATGGGTGTCTCATATATTTGACCTTTCGTTACACATGTATAGTGAAATGTACATTATAAAGAAAACTATACAAGGACATATCAAAAGTAAATAGACGCTCCTCCTTATCATCTATGTGGACACCACCGGGTGTTTCTAACATGTTAATATAGGATTATTTTTCACTTCACATTATAGGATATTAATTGTTTAGAGCGACTAGCCATGCGGCGAACACCAGACGCGAAAGAGTTGTGAGATTTTCAAAGAGATTGTATTGTGGGGCAGTCTGCGAGTGGACTTAACCAGCGTATGATTGCACAAAACCTTGGGATTCCTCTTGTTACAGTCAAGAGTGATTGTACAATTCAAAAGCAAAGGAAAGGAATCAACGGCATCCCACTCAGGTTGACCTGGGCCCTCGGACAGGGGACTTCAGACTGTCAAGTGGATTGTTGAAAAAAAATCCCCGTTGTAAGGCCACTGATGTTACATTCCATTACCGTTATTTGGCAGATGCCCTTATCCAGAGCAACTTACAGTTCTCATTTATACAACTGAGCAGTTGAGGGTTAAGGGCCTTGCTCAAGGGCCCAGCAGTGGCAGCAGTTGGATTTGAACTCCCGACCTTCTGATCAGTAGTCCTATTTCTTAAGAGCAACTCCAAGCGAGTCTGAGTACTTCTGTGAGGGATCTCCATCAACACTGGCTACTATGTTGTTGGAGCAACTAGAAGGAAGTTTCTAGAAAAACATTTGTCCAAAATGATGGTCTCTAAATACTTTTGAGATGTCTGTCTAGCTTGGTACAAAGTACTACAGATCGTTGGTGTCTGTAGAACATGACGTTTAGCTTGTGTTGCTAATCTGCTAATAGCTAATTCAAAGCCTTGGCATGTACCATGTGAATCAAAAAACCGACACGCACGCTGATTAGTGTGCAATCGAATGTGTGATTAACTAACGTACAAACCAGTGCGAAAATTCTTTGGTGCCTAAGGTCTGCTAGTTTGCTAGCAAAACTACCCGGAAGCTATTAGCATTTTCAATGCATTTTAAACGGAGGTAAATCTTGCGCTGTAGTAAATCGTGTACTGTAGGCTATATATTTTACCCCCCCACCACCCCCACACACACGATGGCTGGATGATGATACACGCCCAGACGCGACAACATGCATGCTCACTGAACCACACGTCATAAAATTTTGTCTTATAATCCTGTTCTGTTCATAAATTAGCCGGGGAAAATCCTAGCTGCTCTTATACAGTGCTTTACAAATCACCACAAGAGGTATTTAATGGCTGTAGACAAGAAAAAGCGAAGCGTCAGGGCTGAACGCTGTACTAATAAAACAATTTCTTCATTTCTAACGAATTCCCTCGATCTTTGAAGACAAAAAAAAAAGCACTCATAAAACGACACTGCCACACAATGAGTGACTATTTATAGACAAGCACATTTCTAAAAATGTGCTTAAATCCAGACAGACGCGTGTCATGTTAGGATCTCATAAATGGCTCCTCCGGATCATTTTCCGCCTCCAAATCAATTTCTCCTTCCTGCTTCCTCGCTCTCGATCCACCGTCAGGCAGCCTGAGAAATTACCATCGGCCGTAGCTCTACCTCTACACCGTGTAGCCTAATGAAACGCCCTCGTGAAGTAGGTTGTGTGTACGCTGCATGTTGATTGTGTGTTTCTGAGAGGAAGGGGAGGGGTGTACCTGCAAAGCTAAGCAGGATGCTTCACCGCAGCCCACATCTAATTGGATTGGGGGAGATTTGATTTGGCTTTGACATAGCTCTGTCATCATGCTCCAGGCCTAGCTGTGACGATAAGTGTGTGTGTGTGTGTGCGCGCATGTGTAATAAACCTGCATTCGAGAATTGCTCACAAGGTCATAAAATGCTAAATATATTAATAAGTCTGTGATGCGGAGTGTCGGATCCTGTTGACGGAGCCTCAGACTTGTGTGCGTGTGTGTGCTGATTTAACTAGTCCTAATGGCTAAACAGATTACAGACCACGGTAAATGGATTGTCACAGCTCTCTATCAACCACTCAGTGTGTCTCTTCTGCGATTAGCCCTGGCCAGACTTGAACCATAAACACACACACACACACACACACACACACTCGCACACAAAGGGGCCAGGCTTATAGAGACATGGCCTTGTTAGTCACCAAAACACTGCTTACCGAAAAGACTCGCCAGTAATCTGATGTCTTTCACACCCTGGTTGCAGACATGAAGCCAGGAGCAGAGGAAGAGAGCTTACTAACAATACCGAAGAGTGTACATGATGAGCCATAAAACACAATGGGCCGTGCTGAGAGAGGAAAACGATCAGTGAGGTGTTATTCGTTTATAATGGAACGTCTGTGAAAACTCCCGTTATCGCTTACGTTATAGCAGTTGCCTCTACATCACCGATTACACATTGTTCCTTTGATCCGATGAGATTGATCAAATTTTTACGCCTGGATACCTTCAGATGATGTCACGTGTTCGACTTCGAGTCCCTCTGACTTTGCAGTTACTGCAAATAACCTGAGCTTGGCCTCGGAGCTGGAACTAGTCAGAACTGCTGTTATACAAAAGGAATCGATACCTTATGACCGAAACAAATTAAAGAAACAAATTTCTTGGCTCTGGGTTTAGCAAAGACAAGGATTTTAACATTTTCCCCACAAAATACACAAACCTCACAGATTTCACTCTTACAGAGATCCTAACACTTTGCAAAGCCTGTCAGTCATTTTTCGACCACTATATAGCTTAAAGGTCTGGGAGGTTTTTTTGTACTGTGGTGGTGGTGTTTTGTTTTGTTTTTTTAATAAAATGGCAGAAGCATCCTAAATCCATCACACACACTTCCACACACACCTCCTCACAGAATCCTTCCTGCTGCACTTTGCTGTTTAGGAGCACTGCTAATGAGCAGACAGGAGCTGAACTGTTGAGACCAACATGCGCGCACACATCCGCGCGCACCAGCGCTTCAGGACAAATCCATGTCTGCTTCCAGTGAGGCTCGCTGCAGCACAGACCTTTCACCTTTCCTGAATCTGCCTACCCATAATCCTTTGCTTACGCCTGCTGATGGCTAGGGGAAAAAAAAGAAAGAAAGAAAGAAAGAAAGAAAGAAATCACATATTAAACACTGGTCCGAGGTCTGTGGAGAAACCAGGAGAGAAGAGCGTCCGCAGAGCACATGGCATGAGAAAGATGAAGAGAAACAGTCTGTCAGAGACAATCTCTCGTTTACTCAGTCACGCCGCCGTGCTGGACCCGTCCTCTGGATTTCAACCGTCCACCCTGTCCCTGAAGGGACTCCGAAATCAGTGTGTGTATACATTTGTTTGTATAGGTTGCAGCGACTGGAAGAAAGTGCAGGACATGACTTTGTTTCTTTACCTGGAAAGAAAATCGAAGAGCTTTTCGAAGTCTTATTCAAAAGACAAGCGGTTCATGAATATACCTTGGAGATTAACAAAAACAAATATACACACACACACACACACACACACACACACACACACACACACACACACACACACACATATATATATACATACACAGATAGAAAGAGAGAGAGTATGTATATAGAGTATGTATACATACAAAAAAACAAGAAAAAGTATTTAAAAAAATGTGTATTTACAGTACATGATCAGAATTCAGCATCAGGATTGTAAATAATGCTGCGCTCTACCAAAGCCCATAACTGGGAATTTTCCCATCCCTGACTTGGAAAAACAAGCAAAAAAAAAATTATTAAAAAAAAAAAAAAAAAAAAAACACTTCAACTCAAAACTCCCAATCAGAAAGTCAGGAAATCTGATTTTCCTGAACTCCAAGCTGAACTCAAGCCAACATGGCTGCTCAAGTAACGAAAGCGGCACTTCGTTCATTTTAAACATGTTGTGCTTTATACACTAACCTCTGAGAAACCAAAATAAAGATATATTCGCTTGATAAATCTATTTGCTCATTAGCTGGATAGACTGCCACTAATAACAGGCACCCCTGGAGGATTCCATGCTTTTTTATTCACTTTACATCTTGAACGAAAGGAAGCCGAAAAATGATGTAATTGGAATTTCCGACTTTCCAAGGAACTTGCCTTTGATGCAAGACGTGAAATTCAGGTCTAATGCTGCAATCTGCTATACTCAGAACCTGGGGGTGGGGACAGACCTCCGACATGGAAAAGCGCAACGGCACGGCCCTTCAAAGAATTCCTGGTCGGAAACTCGGCCAACATTCGCCAAACATTCACCTAAAGTCGTGACAAAACGGAGGAGCAGAATCAACAGTCAGTGCAATTCCCTTTTAAGTTTCCCTTTAATTTTACTTAACGTGCAGCTTTGGTGTTGTGACGAGATTTGTTTGTAAAAAGTGCAGAAATAATTCATCCAGATCGCTACTGTATGTTTACCAAATTCACAGATTAGCCATACGAATGCCATCTGGGAATCTGAGCTTTTCTGAGCTGAGCTTGGACTTGGAGTCTCGACTTGGACTTTTGAAAACAAATACTGTTAATAGATTTACAAGTTTACTGCTATGTTCCAGGATGATGACTGCAGGAGACAAATCTACAAAAAGCCAGAAACCCAGAACGTGTGTTCATGTTTGATGAGCATGATGGAGCACTGGGACGTTCCTGAGATCATTCAGGAAGATGGAAATGGCCACCATGAGCTCTAGCTAAATTACACACGCAGTCGGTGGAGAAGTGGGATAAACGTCCTTACCTGACAGGACTGGCACTGTTATTAGGGTGAGGAACGGAATTACATGTCATGTATGGTTTTTGTAGTCTGTGGGAGTCTGAAACACGGCATCGGAAATACGAGTGTAGTCAGGTGAAGGCAGGAAATCACGCCCAGCTTCACACCGATTACATACACAGAGTGACACTTAACCTGTTTAACTCTCTTCATTACCTACATATGCCCACACACACACACGCACACACACACGCATGCACAAAGCCATCCGTTTACCCTTTGTCAGTGGTGAAAGGCAACAAGATCGCTTTACAACGTCTCGTCTTTTTCGATAAATTTTGCATGAAAACACGTCGTGCGGGGCTCAGAGATGCCTGCTGTCATCCTAGAGGTGTGATAAATGTTTAATGAAAACAACACCACACGAGGCTGTGTCAGGCCCCCTGCTAAGCCTGCCACCTCCTTTGATCCTCTCTCGCTCACACACACACACACACACACACACACACACACACACACACACACAGAGAGAGAGAGAGAGAGAGAGAGAGAGAGAG
>JAQLOM010000018.1:5534356-5552389 GCA_030068315.1 Chrysichthys thysi
TCATTGCATGGCAGAGCACAGTTTGGGAGGGATTGCGCAATCCAAGGTGAGGCTCAGCTTGCTGCTGCCTCACCACGTTTCTCTTCCCCGGATTTGAACGGAAATGCGAAAATTCACTGATTTTTAATAAAAACCAATCTAAATTGTTTAAGTTAAAACGGAAAATTAGTTTATAGTTCAAACCATTTGATAAATATAACCATTTCTTTTATTTGTTTATTATACATTTTATTATTTCCACGATGACAGGTGACACTCTGTCTCCCCTGCCTCTCCAGACCGCACGTCACTGACGACGTGGCTCTATGGAGGTTCTCGAGCCTGTGGAAAAGCATACCGGTTCTTAGAAGATTCACAAGTTGAACCAACTCTGAACCGGCACTAGCGCCTGGTTCGCGTTGGTGGAAAGGGGGTATGGGTGCAAGTGAAAATGACTAGACTGGTTCAACAGGAAGTCTACAGGGCCTCAGATTCACCACTCCTTACAACCGTGGTGAGCAGAAAAGCATCTCAGAAACCACAACACGTCAAACCTTGATGTTTAACAGCTACAACAGCAGAAGACCTCAATGGGTTCCACTCCTGTTAGCCAAGAACAAGAACCTGTGGTCACAGTGGGCACAGGTTCACTCCAGCTGGACAGCTGACGACTGGAAAAAGATCCTGCTGGCCATAAGACCGTATCTAAATCTGACTGTGAACCTTTCAACAATAAGGAACAAAACACCTTTCTGAAAAGCTAACGCACATCCACGGAAACACAACAACGCAGTCAAGAAAACACAAATCTACAGCAGTCACTTCGCAATTAAGTTCAAAGTAAGTCCCTGTCTATTTTTATTCCTGTTCTCGAGCGCGGATTTCCTGCTGCCAAAGGAGCCCGAGCGCCACCGCGCTAAACAGCTGTTCTCCCGCAATGCAAATATGTTCACCATGCAGTGCGTGTCTCGCTTTCGAGTGCTCTTCAAACGCTGCGCCACACATAAGTTTCATTTAGGAGCTTCGTCTAATTACGATGGCTGCTGAAAACATTTCCCAAGCTGTTCCCCTTCCTCCATGTTCGCTGTTCTTACGGGAGTGCCGGCACAAAGGCAGAAAAAGGGGAACGCTGCGACAAATTGAGCGTGTTGTTAAGTAAACGACAGCTAGTACAATTACCACGGCAAGCCCCGCTGAGTTTCGGCTTGTGGGGTTTTGTTTATATGATTTCCCTCCTGCCACAATTTTTTTTTTGGCAAAAAAAAAAAAAAAAAAGACAGTAATTAAAATGAAACCTTTATGAATTTCTTGCCCCAGTAATTCTTTTATATTAACTCCGGTCTAACTAGGTGAGTCACACTCGACACTCAGCCCACACACACACACACACACACGCTCTTCCAAAGGTCATTTAATGGAGTTCAAAGCCAAATCTCACATCTAAAAAGAACCCATATGTTACCGTCGCTTGGCGAAGAAACTTTTTTTCTCTCTCAAAGAATCTAGAAAGAAGTCTGCGTTTAACTCGTCGTTACTCTTCGTCGGCACATGTGAGCGCCGTCACTCGACAGACCCGCCGCAATCCTAAACTCCACAGTCTGGCTCTGTGTGGCGGCTTGGGCCATATTATACTCCTATTAGTGGCACGGAGGGCATGAGTGAACCCAAACAAGAGGGCAAGCAGAGGTGAGAGGTCAGAGTGGCAATAAGGTGCTAACTCACCACTGTCGTCACAGGCGATCGTTTGACCGACAGCCTCTGGTCCGTCAATCTGCTCGTGTTTTTTTTTGTTTTTGTTTTTTTTTTTAAACGACGGGGGAAAGCTGAGCTGTTGCTACATGACGGCTGGCTCGCCGAGCTCTACTGAAGTTTTCTTTTCACAAACCCAAAAAGAAAAATGTGTTTTCAATTAGCAGGTGTGCTCTTAGGGGAAAGATGATGGGTTGCGGGTCCGACTATTTATGAAGTGACGGTAGATCTGAGGGTCTGTTCCTCACAGCCTTTTTATTGTTCGAATGTGGACGCTTGTGCCGTCTGTGCCTAAGTGATTTAGGAAGCTCGCAACTCTGGTATAAGAAATATCATAAACGGTGAGGTGAAACATGTGGGCCGACTGGAAAAGCGCAACGAAGGACGTGTGACACTGACCAGACGTGCATTCCGCTGCCAAGGGGGAAACTACATACACTTAATTAAACATGCGAGGGCATCTGAAATATCACCCGTATTTATTAAAAAATTTAAAAAAAAAAATAGGGAAATAAAAAGTGCTAACTACTTCTGCAACTGTACTGTAGCACTGAGTGTTGAGATCCTGACCCAGCAGCTTAACATCTGCTCCGTTCAATCACCAGTGTGCCCATCTTGAATGATGACCTGGCACGCAGATACTCGGATATCAAATTTTACCCAATGCAGGATCCATCAGAGCTGGAGAGCTGATAGCTCTTAATGGTGGAATTTCATTTCTGTGCATAGGCTCCCTCTCTCACTCGTTCTCGCTCTCTCTCTCCCTCTCGTCTAGTGCTGACAGCTAAATAAGCAGCAATCCGGCTTTGGACAGGCGTCCATTTTTCTTCCGTTTCACCATATACGAACACGTGCTCGGCGAAAACAGACACTACTGAGATTAGGTGACTGGAATTCTTCCCTTGCGACGTCCCTGGAACAACAGCGAGTCCCGAACTATAAACGCGTAGTCCACACTACATGGTTTGACGGCAAAAACAAGCTGCATTACACAGCATAATAATTATAAACGATCCATAATGGTTGCTCTGCCGTCCTCACGTTTCCTAACAAGCCTGGCTTTATGTGAGCAATCTATTCTTCATTACGCGCTTCCTGTGCGCCGGTGATCAAGTTCGAGAATTTCGCACGGCTTTTCAAGCGCTCGTAAAGCCAATTTCCATGACTAAATAAAAGAGAAATCAACAAGGACTTGGGTTGTAAAGACACAAAAAAATATGCTCACTGCAATGGCTGAATCTAATTTTCTCGATACATGTTTAATGGAAAAAAGAAAAAAGAAAAAAAGATTTTAAAACGTCCACCTATTGGATTACTGATCCTAAAAATACCCGTCCATAATATGACTGTTCCTTATTTTTTTTCCCCCGACTATTATATTTGGTCAAAGTGTTAAGTATTGCTGTTTCCAATGACTGTACGTCCTAAAGTGTTTTATTCATTTTAAACCACAAGGATTTTTTTTTATTAATTATTCAGCCACACACTGTTAACCAATTTATAGCTCCGTTTAAGGTCCTCATCAACAGTTATCGCTTACCTTACGGCAGCTATAAATAGCCGTTCCCTCGTCGACCTCATCTTCTTCCCCTCTCTATGAAGTTTACAAAATTTGATCTTGCTAGTAGGCTATGCCTGGCATTAAAATTATTATAAGCCTTAAAATCATTAGCTAGATTTTACACTTCTCTCTAAAGCTTATGTAATCTTTATTCATTCACTTGGCTCTTAAACGTGCCACTGTTAATTATTCTACATGAATTCCTTAATACAGATAAATATTCTAGAACTCCTGGTGTCAGGATAGCATACCCAGGCGGATTTTTATTTATTTATTTATTTATTTATTTATTTATTTTCACACGAACGTGCTTGAACGTTCTCCGTTTATCTTGACGGGCAGCGAAGGCTCGTCTCTCGAATCCGAGACGGAGAAGGGGGGTAGGGCTTCCGGGAAGGTCACTTCATACTGAAGAGTTCAAAACACCTGCACAACCGTCAATCATTCCTCATGTCGAATGGGTTCATCTGACATTTTTTTCCTGAGGAAGCCTACTCATAACGACACGTTCCCGTGTTAAAACAGAGTTCCAAAGCGAAATACGTGGCACGTCTGCGGCGTTCGACTCATTCGAGCTCACCTGAATAAAGTTGAAAGATTTCAAAAGGACTCTCGAGCGCCCTTGAAGGTCTCCCATATGCGGCTTTTCCAGGCACACATTTAGCAGGCTCTTCCTAGGCCCTGCACCTCGCTCACAGTGAGTTACAGTTCAATCACCTCCATGATGATGAAGAAAGCTGTTGGGCCTTGGCTGTACGTGACAAAAAAAGTCGAGCACGTCTTCAGACGAAAGCGCAAAATAGCACGGGCGTTCATCACCGGGTCAAAACGGTAACGCCAGCAGAAAGCCGCCGATTCGACACTGCGGCTTCATCTCTTTCTACACCAATCGCGCGCGCGCGTGCGCACACCGTGTGCAGCTGGCGGCTCGTATATTTCCCGGCTTCATCCGAAATCAGCCAGAAGTCTCCCCCCGCGAGCTTGACAAGACAGGAAATAAAAAAAGACTCCCCAATATCAAGAGAGGAGGAAAGTGTTTCATTATTTCTAGCGGGTGTCATGATTTCAGTCAAGAAGCACATAATCCAGATTTCTCTTTTATTAGTGTTTCCTCTCACTCTCGGCTTGCTGCTTTTTTTTTTTTTTGCCGCACCTAAATATTACACTGGTAACTGGAACCATATTGGTGCTGTCAGAACAGCGGAGGGAGAGACAAGTGCACCGTTGGATTTAATTACGATACAATTTGCTCCAGTGTTGTTGGGGGAGATGATGGTGCCTCTTGTATGTGCTCTGACACATGGCTCTGCTTAGAGCCGAGCATCGGGAACTTCTACACGGGAAAGGGATTTCTCAGACGCTCGAAGCGCTTCAGGTCCAACTTATCCGGTACTCGAGAACTCGGTGCAATTTGATGACGATACTTTTGGACTGGTTTGGAAAAATGATCCGCTTGGGTAGGAGCAAAAAAAATAAAAAATAAATTTCGAATACGTTTCCAAGCTGTCGTAAAAACTCCTCGGATCGCTCACACTCACAGGAGCCTGGGTGTGGTGATTGAGTGAACCGAATAACCGTGATTGCTCAGTCATGGGCGTGCGACCAGTCTTGTCGAATCGCACTGATCTGGAAGGATAATCTCCTCACTGTGAGGCAATTAGCATTAATTAAAGCAAGAAATAGCCAAAAGCTTGCAAAAAAATATATATAAATCAATTTAAAAAATCCAAACACTTCAGGCAAGTGACCTTTACAAGGGTCAGTGGGGTGTTTCCACGCAGTGGATACACAGGTCCAAGCCAGACCTCGGGTCATTTCTGTCTCTGAGCGCCGGATCTCTTTCCTCCTTTCACGGCGACCATGCTTGGGTCTGCCAATTAGAAATAATTAGGCAGTCATTGCGCTGGCAAGTCCTTTTAAGTGCATATATAACGACGTGACGATGCTGATTAGCCGGAGTCGCGCGAGCATGTGGGGGGGAGGGGGCTCAAATGGCCGGCGGAATAATTACGCCAGTGATCACAAAGCCGCAACGCTCCTCTGTACTTCACCTTAACGCGTTTCAAACCTCCACTTCATTACCGGCCATAATTAATCCGCCATTAATTGCAGGAAGGGCCCGGTTTACCTCGCTTCGTTTCTAATTATCATCTTATAAATAGTTATGGTTCTAATTAACGTGTTCATTAGGCAGGATATTTTTTCTCAAAGCGGCGCTCGGAGCCAAAAGGTTCGGCGCGCTCTTCTCTCAGAAGCCCGAGCAGCCAGAAGGTGAGGCCGTTCTGCTAGCGCTAGTGCTTTCATTTTGCTACATTCAACCTCCTAATTGGCATTTAAAAACCCAATTTCGAAGAACTTCAAGAAGGGCTGAAATTGGGGTAGAAGTAAAACGATGGAAGGGAGTCGAGGGGGGAGGGGGAGGATTCATTTTTCGATTCTGAAAAGCAAACGTTTAAGAAGGGGACGCGTGACCAAAATGCTTTGAATGGGATGAAAAACAGACGACGCAGGTTTTGTTCCTGGACCTTACCGGATGCTCACGTGACCCAAAAGATGGGAAAATGATTTAAAAAGCTTCTGAAACCTGTCAAACATTGATAGAGAGAGAGAGAGAGAGAGAGAGAGAGAGAGAGAGAGAGAGAGAGAGATGCTGTAGAGTCACAACTGTAGGGGAAATCCAGCATAATGAGGAACCCTAGTACATTCCTCTACAGCAAGAAAGGTCAAGGTAAAAACCACTGGTCTTAATATTTACTCTGAATCGCTGTCCGGTGCCTAATGAGTGACCATAGGGGCAACAAGCGTGCTTCCTGAATAAAGATCGCCGCGCTGACCTTCACCCGCTTGGCCGCCTGATCCGCACTGATGCTTTTTCCAGTCTCCTTTTAGTTCGCTGCTCTTTTAATGCAAAAGACGCACGGTGTCAGAGCACGTTCACCTGGCCTCGGGGTATCCGTGTTTACAAATTAGAATATTTATTCCTTCCATATTTATGCGTTTGGTGAACAAAAGATCCTTCATCCCTGCGTGACTGACACGGGGGCCGAGATACGAGCAAGGGTAATCGACGCGCAAAAACGTCTCTTTGAGCCTGGCACGGAGAAAAACGCAGGAATCCGAGTCATGAATTAATCTGGGCTCGGTCTCGCGCAGAGGAGGACAGATGTGGAGCTGGTGAAGTGTGTGCGTGCGTGCGGGTGCGTGTGTGTGTGGTCTGAATAATACATCTTGTGTTTCTGTAATATATCCAATTTGTGTAATATAGTTCTGTTCGCTGTTCTATTGTACAGCGATGCGATTGTAAAACATATTTTAAATTACCTAATGTGTCTTATTTTCATCCCAATTATTATATCCCCCGGCCACTGTAAACAATATCGGGATATGAAAACAGAGAGACTCTAAACGCCTTCGCTTGCTTGCTCGAGGCAGACGGGAGCACAAATTACATTTACGTTTATTCATTACATTATTGGCTGATGATTTTATCCTTAAGCCACTTAAAGCGAGGTGAGCACTCGAGACTTGCTCGAGTGTTGAGAGAACCTAATCCGCTGATCCAAAACTTCTCAGATGGAAATGTCAGGAAAAGGGAGCGTGACGGCGTCCGTGGTCGCCTCGCATCCTTGCGTATTTACAAAGGCCGCACGAATGCTCCTTCTTCCTGAGCGTTATAATAAAAATTCGATTTTTTTCCTCAAATTCGTAGCAGGATCCGAGCTGAGCACAAAGTTTCCCGATTCGGATCATCGTTTTCGGCGCTGCAAAAAATGGAAAATGGGTCATTACGGGATGAAGGCAACAAATATTTTTATATACGTGGGGCTGCGTGTAGGGTTGGAGTCGCTGTTTGAGTGAACTCTATGTGAGGCAGAGCAGCTATCTCCTTCTCACCCAGGGGAGCGGACTTGTAGCTGGATGTGTCGGGAGGAGAGAAAGCGTGGAGGAGAGTGGAGGAGGGTGCACGTGGGCCAGAGGGGCTTCTTTTGGCAGGCGGAGGGAGCTGCGCTGGCGGCTAGCCGGGGATAAAAGGCCTCTGCCGTGTCACTCACTTACTCTCCTCTTTGGTAAATAAAGGTTTCTGACAACAAAGGCCAGCAGCGTTTGTCTAGCCTCTAGTGAGGGGGGGATATAAATAAAAAAAGACACCGGCGTGCACTCTGGATGTAAGGACAGAATAAAGAACGGCTAAGAGAAAGCGATGGAGGAACAAAAAAAAACAAAAAAAAGAAAGGGGGGGGGGGGAGCGTGGCCTCTCAGATCTGGCCTAGTGTAAGCATGTTGATTTTGATTAAATAAAGAACGCACGGCCTGCCAAAAGCGAGTGAGGCTTCAGCTTGAATCAACAATTTACAAGTCAGTCATGTTGGTGTGTGCAAGGAGAGACATGGACTCCTATCTAGAGAGCTAGAGATTACGGGTTAGAAGAGGTCCTGACCCCCATTCCAATCCCCAAAAGTGCATCTGTGGTTTAAAGAACAAACAAGCATGATACTAAAGAGAGGAGAAAACCACAGGGCAAGTGGTTTGAGGAAGAGAATCAACGCGAGTCCTGTATGATACGGCCCGGCATGGAGCTGGCATGTTACTACCATCACCCTGCCGTTTATTATTTTTCCAATTAAATCAATGTTTTAAAAAGTGGAATCACTGATCTTTGTTTTTTTATTTCTTATCCAATGCCATGTACTACTTATCCATTCGTACCTCCTGTGTCCAGGAACGACTGCATAACAAGTTGGTTTCTGTTAGCACCAGCATTAGGACACCTATAAACAGACTCTTTTGAAGCTAATAAGATCAACACCGACACTACGACTTCTCTAAACTCACACAGAACAAGGCACCACATCCACAATTGTTCACCTTTTCAAATGTGTACATGTGATGCCTGCGGCATACGAGTCCCTGTGCAAGTTGTTACTATAGAAACAGTCGCCCATTAGAACGAGGGCGTTCATATAAACCGGATTCATCCTCACTCGCTGAGCTAGAAATGTGTAATTAAATATAGCGATTAATAACAACAATAATAATAACTCTAATAAAAACAACCACATTTACAGGCTACGGTTTTCATTCTCACTGGACGGTTTATTCTCCTAGCCGGCTCCTACTGAGACAGCGATATTTACACCAGCACGTAGGTGTCTTGATGTCACCTTGGAGACCTATGAACAAAGGACAATGTTCTATGGCTGCAACCTTTATGTGTTATACTTAGCCCAAGGCGTACGAGTCTGGGAAAGAAATGAGGTCCATGTACGGCTGGACATCCTGCAAATATTTTTTTTTTTTCCTTTCAAAAAATTGTCACCCTGAAAGGTCTCAGACACAAGAGAACTGTATTAACCCGCTTGTCTGCTCCTCCTTCCCGTCCTCCTCGTCTTCCTGGCGCTGAACTTGCTTTGATGACAGAGCAGCAGGGAAAAATCAACACACCTCATTGCCGTGTCAAGAAGTACAGCTTTCCCTGAGACCTTCATTGGGTTCTTAAATCTGTCCTACTAAAGAGCTGCCAACTGTACTCTGGACCTCCCGACCTCAGGCAGGAGGCTGTCTTGTCGCCTCCCGTCGCTCTCTTTTAATAATCACAGCTAGTAATGAAATATTGATCGCTTTCAGCGGGCTGTCTTTTAAGCAAACCGTCGTTCGGTATTTCAGGTCAAGCAACAAACACCGCGGCCGGCTTCGTCTAACCTCTGAACCTCGGCGTGCCTGATCGTTAAAGAGCGACGGCTAAAACCGAAAAATAATCAAACCCTCGTTCGGGGTGCTTCTCAAGCTGCAAAGTTTCATTCCGAAGCCAACCTGAGCACGCCGACAGGCGAGAAATCTTTTCCTAATATCCGTCGCCCGTTTTTTACCCCCCCCCCTTCCCCTCCTAAAACTGTAAGCGCATAACACGTGATTGGATAAAATTTATCTGTATTTGCTATGATAAAGAGGTTGCGGACCCTCTGCACACAGACATATTGAGCAATTGCTTCTTTGCAGCGGCATCCACGCCGCATGAACTGCCTGGTTTGATCAAAGGGAATAAACATTAATGTCTAATGGGTTATCAGCTACTCGAGCTACTCTCGTCTGTCATGCGTGTCGGCGAGGAAAAGACTGCGAGTCTCTACGGGCGTCCCTTCTGTTCATCTCATTTTCACGATATGAACGGGGGAGAGAAAGAGGAGGAAAAAAAAGAAGAAAAAGAAAAAGAAAAAAAAGACACCACAGCCCGTAATAGAGCATTATTCTAATTTCGGGTTTTTTATTTATTTATTATTTACACATATAAATAATAAAGGAAAGCAATATTTGCTCCTAAACTGCCCTAATCTTCTCACCAGCAATAGCTCCACGCTGCAGTTATTATTCTTATTCGTCTGAATAATATGCACTGCATGGGTAGTGTCCCCTCCCTCCCCATCTCTCTTTCTCTCATATTTTAGATCTCACATGGCGCTTGCTCATATCCTGTCAGCGTATCAATCATAGTGAGCTGTCCACTCAATCCGGCCCTGATTTATCAGGGTGCTTCGTCCCTGACTCCATAAGTCGACCCAAACTGTTTTAACGTGACAGTGACAGATAGCTGCCTGGACCGGGGCAACCTGTTCCGCTTAGCTTAGCTCGCAAACACCCAGTCGCACCTTCCCAAAACTTCTACCGCAGTCCACACTCACACCGACATGCAACAATTGTTCTGAACCTGCAGACTTCTTTTTCCGAACAAATACGCTCGAAGAATTTTAAGGTCTGACGTTTTCGGAGCATCATGATAGCGGTTTCTTTCCTTCGTGATTCGATCCCACTTTATTCTATAAAACTCAGTTATTTAGACACTGTTATATATTTAAAGCTATTACAGCTAAGCGTGGGCTGCACGGTGACTTAGTGGTTAACACTGTCGCCTCACAGCACTCACAGTGTCCGTGTGGGTTTCCTCCGGGTTCTCTGGTTTCCTCCCACAGTCCAAAGACATGCACAGAGGGGATTAGGCTGAATGGCTACTCTAAACCGCCCGGAGGTGTGAATGTGAGTGTGAATGGTTGTCTGTCTCTGTGTCTTGACCCTACGGTGGATTGGTGACCCGCCCAAGGTGTATCCCGCCTCTTGCCTAAAGTCAGCTGGAATTGGCTCAAGCTTCCCACCTCGACCCTGAAAAGGATTAAGCGGCAGACGATGAATAAACATGAATAAGCGTTTGAAACAATCGTTCAATTTCCATGTCAGAGCAAAAGTGAATTTTAGTCCCTTTTGCTCTAATGCCTGCTTTAGCTAAAAAAAAATAATAAAATAAAACATTTAAGTAAATCGTAGCAGCATCATAGTTTTCAGGTGTCTCAACCTGAAACGCTGGAACTGGAACTACATTGTTCATTTTTGCGACACGCATTAAATGTCTACGTCACACCCAAAATGCCTTCCGGAAACACTTGCCCCAAACTCCGTCCTCTTCTTTGGCCACAAAACGAATGCGGTTTTAACGTTACGGATGCTGCAGCCATCTCAGGACAAACAGAATCACATATGGACCTGCCTGGAATTGCTCCTCCCCCAGGCTCCGCCTCCTAAAGTTTGAAACCCGAACAGTACTGGAACGCTTGGAGAGATGGGCACAATAATACAGCTTGACTTTGTCCATGCTTAAACGTTTCAATCCAGGACGTCACTGCTGTTCTATATAATCAATCATTGCTACAAATACGGAGCTGAGCACCTTAATGTTGCATGAAGATCTGAGAGTTTGCCTTTCTCTGCTTGGTAGCTACATTAGCCTCGTGAGCTGCAGTGCAAAACTAAAGAAGCAAAATTTACGATATATAACACCTTGGCTGATCAGGGGCATCTGGTACAGCCCCCCAAAAAAAGCAAAGCACTCAAAACAATTTTGATCAAATACTTCAAACCCAAGTGCCTCCCTGTGCACCTGCACATCATTAAATCGTTTTTATTCCTGCTCGAGAGAAATTTCTCCGTCTCCTATAGATGCACAAAAGCCAAATTCTATTCAACCTCTTCACCTACATTTGTAATGTTAATGCAATCATTTGCTGCCTGTGTGTGTACATGAAGTCGAATGCACCCATTTCAATAAACAGTGAATAGATAATTGTCTTCATTGCATTAATTAATCAGTCTAAGTGGCCCCCTTTGTCTTTTTTTCGCTCTGAAGGGCCACAAGGACAGGCGAAAGCGCTTTGACCCGAGGGTGCTCGGGTCGGCGCTTAATTAACGAAATAATCATAATGTACACTAATAACTGCCGTATTTATCGGGAGTGCGGGCGTGCGGAGGACCGGCAGCTGGTGAGAAAAGCAAGAGGCTCAGAAAAACAGAAGGTCTTTAATGGCAGGCTGTCACAAGCTAATTAGCTGAGCCGTCATTCTGCACATGTATAAATGAGGCAGACTTGAAGAGGAGGTAAGCTCTTACACGGGGTGCAGCCGAGCTCCTTTTTTCCTTTTTTAAACAAAATACTCACAGGTCCTCGCACAGAACTCTTGCTTTGGCCTAACAAAAATATTGCCCGACATCTCCTACCAGCTTTAAAACTGACACGAGGAGGGGAGAAGAGAAAAAAAACCAAAAAAAAAACCAAACAAACAAAAACAAACACGCTTTGGACTTTTAGACTCCATGTGTGTGCGCGGTTTTCTCTTTAATGCGGTCATAATTACAGATTCAGAAATCAGAGCCGATACCGTTTTCGTATACACACTGGAACTTTTTGTTCGCGGTGTTCAGAAGGTGTTGACAAATACAGTGATCCCCCGCAATATCGCGGTTCGCCTATCGCGGGTTCGGTGCATCGCAGATTTTCAAATTTTGATTCGCGGAATTTTTTTGGCTTTTGCGGCACTCTGGAATATAAAACATAATTTTTATAATTCAAATATCAAAAGAACATTTAAATCGAAATAAAACAGCATGCACTGTATTTCATTAGCGGATGAATACACAGTGGTTGTGTACGCCACTTCCGCTTGAGCTAGTAAACAGGAAGTGACCTCACTGGCAGCAAGTACACATGTAGGATTTTATATGTTGTTAAAATTACGTATGTTTAAGAGTGTAGAAAGTGTTTAAGAGCATAGGACGTGTTTATAAGAGTGTGGAAAAGGTTAATAAGGGAGTGGAAATGGTTTATAAAGCCTTAATATCATCCCCGTTTAACGGCCGGTTTTTCCAGGACCACCTGGGTCGGCCGGTGCACCACAGAACCATGGTGTCTCTTGTTGCATAGTTTTTACAGCCAGATGCCCTTCCTGAAGCCAACCCTCCAACTCGGGATCTTTAAGGCCTTAATACATAAATAATAAAATTAATGTGACGGCTCTACTTCGCGGGGGAGCGCTGGAACGTAACCCCCGCGATAGGCGAGGGTTCACTGTATTCATTTCTTTAGTAATAACGTCCGTTCTGAATACTCAGAATGAATGAATGAATGAATAAATGAATGAATAAATAAATAAAGAAATAACTCCAACAGATATAAATCTTGACATGGTGAGGTCGTCTTTCAGGAGACGTTTATCCAGCATTTTTAACGCGTGTTTAACATTTTATATAAGGAGTCTCCAATTCCTACATTCCTCCCTACCTCCTGCGACTGCGGGAGCGAGAGTGCCGGGATCTGTGACCCCGCCCCCTGTCTGCGCTTCGGCTCCGCCTCCTCTCGGTGCTGCGGCTTCTCTTCCTGTGGTTGGATCCCCTTGAGGAGCTGCTGCTGGAGCGATGTCTGCGTCTGAAGTGGCAGCGAAACACATGAGGACCCACAATCAGTGCATTTTCACTCCTAAATCTAACAGACCACCAATTTGTTAGCCTTGACCTGTCTACAGGATCTGATGTGCTCCTCTACACGATGTGTAGAATAGTCACGTAAAGTCGACAGTGTGTTATTAATGTATGGAGTTTAAAGCTGAAGCTTACGCACAAAACCCAAAAGAAACTCCTAATGATGATGATGATGATGATGACTAAGGCAGATAAACGGAGCCCATCAAATGGAATGACTCACCGTGCTGTGTTTAGAAAAGCTGACATCACTCCTATAGGCGAGCTACTCCCCCTCCCACAAACACACACTTACATACACACACACACACACACAGGACTCCATTATTCTCCATTATTTCGACTAATGAACTCACTCACTTACTCTTTCAGCCTCCTCCTGCTTCCCCTATACACCGCCTGATACTCAATCTCTCTTTCTGCCCACAGAAACACCCTGAAATGTTTATTCAATTATATAAAAATACATCAGTCGCTATATCTGCCTAATTAAACTCCTTACCTCGTCCACAAAGCGTCTGTACTGATAGAGCTTTAGAGAGACGGGCAGATTTGGACATCTAGGACAGCGGTTGTGCATTTCATCTCCGCTAGCGAGGAAGTTCCTGCTGTTCTTACTGATGGCTAGTGTGTGTGCGCGTGTGTTTGGGTATATATGCGTGTGCGGACCTCGCTCACAGCCAAAAAGTTTGTGCAACATTCACTATTAAAAGTAATTTTGCTTGCATTTGGTTAAAGCTCACCTAACAGCGAGATAGGAATCACTCAGAAGGGTGCAAGAGTAAAAAAATAAATAAAACAGAAAACCACTACTTATAATCCAAACGCAATTATATTAGACTTGCGGTGCTTACAAACCAGTGCCTGGAGGGAGGGGGAAAAAGCCTCAGCTTATATGACACGCTCTAATCTTCCTCTGGATCGAATTCTCTTTCTCACAAAGCAAGTGTGTCATCCGTCATCTTTTCTAACGCATCTTCGTACAGATGAACACTTTCCTATGAGTGAACAGGAGCGTCACCATCATTAACGTGCTACGTTTTTTCATGGGAGCACCGTCCGATCCACTTCCAACACTGACGTGATCAAACCAAATCCCTTCTGTCCTCTCTAAAGCGACTATTTGTTTCTGAGACAGCAACTGTTTCCCATCACGTATAATGCACGCTGACCAACTGGCATGAATAATTGAAGTGCGACAGACGGCACTAAGAGACTCCCTCGAAGAGTGAAAGTGTACGAATGCGTCTGTGGGGAGGGAAGGGAAGAGAAGGGAAGGGAAGGGGGTCACATGACACACTGTTGTTCTTTTCATTTTTCTATTAGAGTTGCTTCATTTGATATGAGGGCCTGTCGAGGAGGAAGGCCGGTGCACTGGGAACGCTGGGACTCCTGGCAGTTATTGCTGTAATGTAAGATTTGGATGATTACCCTGGGGCAGATGCTGAGATCTTAATGTCCTGCCCCAGAGAGAGAATAACAGAGACTGTATAGGATTTTGCATGGAGTGGTTTCCTGTTTCGATTGGATGCTACTTCATGCATCACAGATGCAAACAGTTTCCATAACTCATACCCAACGTCGTCCAAGATCACTTGAGGGCTTGGGAGATGCATTTTAACAAGGGGCGCACACGTTTTTAAGCTTTTAAAGCGGCAGGACGTGAATACGGAAATCACTGCCTGGCAGGTTTGTAACAATAAACAAAACTTGACACAGCACACACAATACATCCTCATACCGAAACCTAACAAAATAATCTTTAAAACAAAGCACAACGAAGCTAAATAAGGGGGATGGGCCATGGACCTGTTTTTTTAAATGCTGTTTTTGAAAT
This sequence comes from Chrysichthys thysi, assembly GCA_030068315.1. Lineage (NCBI taxonomy): Eukaryota > Metazoa > Chordata > Actinopteri > Siluriformes > Claroteidae > Chrysichthys > Chrysichthys thysi. Next base: position 5,549,278 of record JAQLOM010000018.1, read on the forward strand.
AAGATATGTCAATGTGACCATCGAAAAAAAATTCTAAATTTCCAAAAATAAAATAAAATAAAATAAAAAAATACTCCTCTAATGTTATGTTCATGCTGGAGCGGATATTGTAACACATTCCTCCTGATGGACTGAGCCAACTCAAAGCCCTCAGGTGACATGAGCCGGTCAGCTAACGTTAACCTTGTTTAGGTAAACATGTAGCTTGACATACATAGTTAGCTATGCTGCATCATTTGAACTGACTATCGTATTGTTATAATAATGAGCAACTTGCTGATAAACCATGCACTGAGGTGAGCTCCCATAATGCACTAACATTGCAGAGGGGTCTTTATCAACACTTCAGGCAGTTAGTTCACCATCACTTATTCAGGTTATCTTGGCAAAGTAGCTTAACCAATGTTAGGGATGTAACAGGGCACACAAACTATATAAATATTATATTTAAATAGTTTTGGGAACCTTTGGTTCATATGTACATAAGCATCTGGGTGGGATCATCAAAACAGCCCTGTGTAGACCAAAGTGAAACAATTCCTCAGGTCGGGATGATAGCGTACGCGTTTAAAGAATGCAGCTGATCAAAGTGAAGCTATTTAACACATTTAATATTTAAAAGTATGGACATAAAATCAGCCAGTCTCATCATACAGAGTTTCTTTCCATGCTAAAATGGCATGGGGGGGTGAAGGTGGGGGTTTTTCACAGACTTTACAAAAGCATTTCAGGGAATGCTATAAAATAACTAAAAAGTGTTCAGCATGTCCCTGTTAAACATCAGTTCTCTGGTGGAACCGCTCAAAGGGGCGTGTCGGAAGCACGACCCTATTCCCGTTCTGACGTTAGTTTGTTAGTTGTTGCCTCAAGGTCATGCAAATCTCCGAAGCCTTACATGTGTTTCTGAACACTTTGTTCTGCACTACCATATAAGGACTTCCTGATCGCCATGGTGATTTCTTTAACCCCATGGCCTCTCCTACATTCTCAGAGGAGGAAGTGTGGGCTTGATTAAGCTGAAGTGTTTATTACTCCACACATAATATGTGCTCTATTGGATGACAAACAGCCTCCTTTATTATGCGGAGTGTTGAATGCATTTCTCCACATGCAGACGTATCAAACTGAAAGTCTACTGAAACACGTATCAAACAGACACCCCCTGTCTGGATATTTATCAATCCACGCATCCATAGCAGATCCAGGGGGAAATGCGTGGGGGGGGTAGAAAGAGACTGGCTATAACAAATAACATACAGTATATAGCCTGAAGAAGCACAGAGAGCAAAGAAAGCGAATTGAGAAGCAAACTCAAGAAGGTGTGCAAAAAAAACAAATTTTTTTAAATCACACATACATTTGCATTTTTATGTGAGGTCTTAGAAATCTGCATGTATTGCACATTTTATTTATAAACCTACCTCCTGTCTCGGTCTCGTTCTCTGGAGCGTGAGCGGCTTCGTCTGCTCGAGTGTTTGCTGCGACTGGTCACTCTGCTCCCTGATGAGCTGGAGGAGGACGAAGAGGAAGACGAGCGGCGCCTGTGCTTCTTTTTGCATCGGCTGCGACCGTCATCCTCGCTGTCCGACGAGTGGCGGCCCATGTCTGCTCAGTGCCTGGGTCGAAACAGGAAAGACGAAATAAAACATACACCATGTAGCATCTTAGATGAGCGGAGAACCTTTATGTCTTTAGTAGGTTCTAGGGCAAAAAAAAAAAAAAACACCAAACAAACACAGGTTTCCATAGTAACAGCTCGTTCCCAGGAATTTCACATAAATATATATTGAAAAACCGTGTGTGTGTGTGTGTGTGTGTGTGCACGCGCATGTGTTTGGGTGGGTGCGTTTCCCACCCATGGAAGAAGCCTCTACTGTTAGTACACTGTTTAGTAACAGTCCTGTGCAGAGCTCGACCTGTACGTTTTCTGACACAAGGACGTTTTCAGGACAACACACTTTGTGCTTTGGAGATTTTTTTCTGCGCATTTTATTTGTCTTATCATCTTCAAGCAAGGAACCCAAAACACAAGCCTGCTATGGAAACAGCTGTTATTACCGTACATTATATGAGACAACAGGAAGGAACGTGTTCCACAGACACCACGTTACACAATATTACATGGAAGAAACTGAAAAAATCAAACGGATGACATGTCATTTGTGAATTAAAGGGTGGGGGCAGGAATTATCAGCAATCTAATTGAATCCCAACAGGATGTGGCAAAATTGTCATTCTCCCTGATTATTTTTCAACAACAGCACACCATTAAAAGTGTTTGTACTCACCATGTGTACAGTCATTATGGGTGTAATGAGTGAATTTCTTATTTTGGGGGTTTTTTCCCCCCTCAACAAGTCTCACCTTCTGCATTCAGACAGGTTAACATGACTGACAAAAGGCGTAAATACTGGGGAACATTTCCAAAAGAGAGATTATAACAGGGAAAGGCTTCTCTTTACGGGTAAAACAAATGACTTTAATGCACCAAGACAAGTGAGAGCTGACTGCATTAGGGGAGAATATGTTTGGGTTTGTTTTTTGTTTTGATTTGTTTACTTACTTAACCTTACAATATGGGACAGAAAACTGCTTTATAAATAATGTTTATAAACATTACAACGCCTAGTTTTTACTTATCGTCGACGAAATTCAATAATAACAAGCCAGGACATCCAGCGTTTCTCACAGATACACATCATTAGCTACACATGCTAACCAACACGAACACTAGCAAGCTAGCGAGCTCGAGCGCACATAACCACAGCGGCATTAATATACAAGAAACAAACAGTTATGTACCTAAACATGCCAAAACGTGGCTCTAAAAACGAAACGTTACTGACTGTTCAACGCGTACCGGTTGCCAAGTCTCATAAAGGACCCTCCTTCGGGCTGCAGGCATCCAAACACTCAAACACGGGCGCCATGCAATGACACCGTAGGCATTCATAATCGATCCAGAGACGCGCGAGCGGAGAACAAACCAGTCCGAGTAATCAAACTCAGAGTCATCGCTCTGCACGGCGCACACGCTGCACACACTCGCGTTTATTCATATTCACACACGAGGGAAGTGCATGCCCCCTGCAGAAGAAATACTTATTGGATT
>JAQLOM010000018.1:5568155-5583848 GCA_030068315.1 Chrysichthys thysi
AATTTTGTCTCGCTATTAAATTAGTTTAAGGACAAAGCTTTATTTATTTATTTATTTATTTATTTATTTATTTATTTTTTAATAAAAACCATTTTTTACCCCCATTTTCTCCTATTTTGGTCATTTTCCATTTCCAATTTTGGTCATTTCCAATACAAATTGGAAAAGCACATGTTTCATTCAAGGCACACAAACTATCCAACTATCACATCTTTTAAACTCCTGCTCATGCTACGTCCCATGGACGTAGCTAAACACACTGCCGTGTTCCATATAATTGAGCTCAAAGATGGGTTAGTGTCACTTTATTTGACAAGGAAGGAGTACCGCTATCCTTCCTACCCAAAGAACATAGCCAATTTTACTCTATTGAACAAATTAGCACAACAGGAGACGGTCTGCTTGCTGCATTGTACAACATGATGCTGAATGGTTCGATGCACCGAAATGGATTTGGATATGGCGCTAAATTTTTTTTTTTATGTACACAACAAACTAACATAACTTTGGCAAAACTTTGCTGAAAAATACGTTATCCAGCAGACCTCTGGATCCAATAATTGTTCACCAAAAATGTTGTGGTCTTTTCTAAAACTGTTCCAGCAAATTCATCCATTCCAAAACCAGGTATCAGTTATTCTTTGTGTCTTATGTAATGTTATCGTCGTTTTGTGTGAATTTTAGCTAGCAAGCTAATGTTATGCTGTTACGACAAGGTAACAAAATGGTAAAAAAAAACAACCAAAAGATGAATAAGTGGTATTAATCAGATAAGAGTATCATTAGACGACCTGTACTGTCTCCACTGATTACCCTAAAAATTGTTATGCTTCTTTATAACAATCCTACCACTTGCCCAGTTAGCATTCAGTGTTAGCATTTCAAAATGTTGAAATAAAAATAAGACTAGATGTAGGGTAAGACTCTTGATGCTTAGTCTGTGTTTTCAGAGAACCATGAGGAAAATGCATCCTACATAACCTAGTCCTGAAATGTAAGCTAATGTTAGATAACTAAAAAAGGCTGACATCAAAGGCATGTTTCTCTAAGACCCAGTTTACACTTGGTATTAACCCTTTCAGGCTCAAATTAAGTTTTAGTAACAGTGTTAGTGAACAGTTTTAACTGTTGCAAATCAGCAACGCCTGCCTTGAGAGGGTTAAAATGCGTCCTGGGCGATGTGATCGCAACTAGTCAGCACGAAAAACAAGTGTAAATGGTCTCTTCCTGAGGTGGTCTGGGAAGCATTTGACCAAATAACCTTTATAGGGTAAATACTCCAGTGCGTCCCTGACAAGAACGTAACAGGAAAATACATCATTGACGCAGGAAGCAGTGGTTGTTTTGATGCCAGCGCGTCAGTGCTTGGAAGAAGTCGAGAGCACCACTGATGTACGCAGTAGGAGTGCAAGAAAATAATGAAGGCATGCTGCAGGTTTAACATTTTTAACATAACCATGCACCATGCACGGAGATCTTTGACCCACAGTCCAAAGATTTGTGGACTAAGTTAACCGGCTACTCTAGTTTTCCCATAGGTCTGAGTGTGAGCGTAAATGGTTGTCTGTGTCTATGTTAGCTTTGCAGAAGATTGGCGAACTGTCCAGGGTATACCCAAAGTCAGCTGGATGGGCTCCAGCTTCCCCATGACCCGCCATTGCTAAGCGACATAAAAAACGCATGGATTGATTGGTTCTTCCGCAGTGACTTTCCAGTTCAAACGGCTTTGGTGAATATATACAGTATTTCTCGATCAATCTATCCAGCTTACCACTCTATAACAAAGAAGCAACTTCTATGACTATACAACATTAACATTGATTCCAGACACAAAGTAACCCCCTTAAGGGTTAGACTTTAGGATTTCATCCTTCGATGAGTGTGATCATCATGCTTGGCATACAAGAAAAAGCTTATATACAGACTGGAAAATATAGTGGTGGATCATCGATGCTTTGGGGCTTTGTGGCTGCTGTACAAGGAGTTCTTGTGAAGATTGTTGGCATCATGGATTTCAGTAAGTCCCAAAATAGTTTAGCCTAAACCTGGTTGCCTCTGCCAGGAGGTAAGAACCCTGCCAGAGGTTAAACCTTGGCCATAGATCGATCTTTTAGTAAGCCATTATCAAAGATGAGTTTACATCTACATGGGCAAAAGTTTGCTTATGAGAATAGCCCTGAAGAACGAATGGGACATAGTGAGTAGATTATATTGTAAAAGGTGCATGGGGCACTAAGACATGGCTTTATATTCCAGTGATTGTGTTCAGATGTAACTATTGATTTCAGTCCTCCTACTCCTAGCAGTATTGACAGGTACATTACTATGGAAATCCTGGCCACAGTGTAGCCCTGGATGGCTTGATTAATGCCTAAACGACACACTCTCTCATAGGTTATAAGATTATAGGTTCCGCACGCCCTAAAATGTATAATAGCAGGAGACAATGTCAAAATTGATAGGCAGTGCGGGTGTAGTTCGGTCTCTGTGTGTGTGTGTGTGTGTGTGTGTCAGTGTATGAATCTAACGCAATGCATGTAAATTTATGTCACAAGGCCTAAAGAGGATTGACAAAGGAGATTGGGAAATACATCTCAGGCTAGTGTCAGGGGCAGGCAGGCGTTTAAAGAGAGAGGATTTAACAAAGGTCTTACCGCGCTATTGGATTACCGACTTGGCTCAAGGATCTGGCAACATTTAATTAAATAGCTGTGCGTTAGTGTCAAATGTGGGCATAAAGCTTTGGCAAGGGGTTGGTGTGTGTGTAGGGGTGGAAATAGAGGTGGACAGAAAGGAATATTCATTTTATTTCTAAATAAATGGGGGAAAAAATATCTGGTATCTTAACCCATTGTATCTTCAGTGGTCTCTTTTTTATTGAGACGGCATCAGAACGGCTGTAGGGCTTTACTGCTTGTTTTGTCTGTGATCTACCAGAAACGATTGATTAACGATCATAGTGATTGAGAAGCTTTAGATGGGCTTACAAGGGCCATGCAATGTGTAGAACAACCATACATGTACAAAGGAAGGATCATGAAGAAATGACCAAGTCTGGTAGTAAGAAAATGGTTGACTAAAGATTGTACAGAAGACAGATGACATCATCAGCCAGATGATGGGAGTTGGTAATAAGTTGCAAAAGCCAAGGCCTGAGTGAGGTATGACCATGGCAGTAACCCTGATAAAGAACTCCAGCCTGCAACCTACTCTAATCCAAAGACAACCCAAACTGGTTGAGACCTGGACACTCTGGTTGCTACTGATGGAAAATCAGAAGGGACAAAAGGATGCCGTCAGCCAACACCAAAATCCAACACCACTCCTTAGGCCTGTACCACTTGAAGTCCACAAACACTAGATGCACCTACTGCATCTTTGAAAGTTAAAGAGGTTGTGGAGAGTTTTAGTGATTACCCACCGTTAGGGGAAAACCAGAAATGATGACTGTCTAGCCTGCAAACATGACAGGACAGGAAAGCAAGTTAGGTAGAACATCTGCGAGGGTGTAAGGAAATCAAAGTGAAGGAAGAAGAAATAGGTTCCTAAACTTGAGTGACCACTGTCAGTAGCTGTTTGGCAAAGAAAGACATTCCACTGAAGAACTAAACAGACTTCAGTCTGGATAGGCTGAAGATCCAGGAGTAGCCAAAGCTGAAGATGAGGGGTCAGGGCTGAATCCGAAGAGAACCTCACCTGACAGGAGGATCCTTGAAAAGCAGTCTGAAGATTAGTATTAGTCATATTAGAAGAAGAACATAATTAGGAAAGAATAATAATGCATCGAGTAGACAGTGAGTCTCAGGGGACGGTCGAGCACCACCACGGAAAACCACAGTCTACTAAGTCAATCAAGCATCTGTGAGAAGGTTTACCTCTGCCTTGTGAAATCCCTTCCAGATCTGGGACACTACTTCTCAATGCAGATGTCACACCCATGGGCTTGTCACCGCTTGGCACTGTCAAGGCAGTGCATCTGCTGCATAGTTTTGGCATGCCAGAAAGTGAGTTGCTCTCAGTAATCCTAACTGTGGGTGGGCCCAGCTGAGAAGCTTTTCATGCAAAATACAGAGCACCATCCGACCTCATGCTGCCTTGGTGATGGATGTTTCTGACAAAGTGGCGCGTGATAGCTAACAAGGCTAGCATGCTGATGAGGGAACCCAATTCAAGTTACCAGCTATGGAGATCCAAATGGACTCTGAATGTTTAAGAACGATGAAGAGAAAATAGGAAATGAGAGTCTGTTGCAGGCTTTAGATGACAGGTCACGTGTGCCTTCAAGTGTAGTCACCAGCTGTTAGACAGATGGCCCCACAAGACCTACATGAGGTCTGACATGGCATGACTATATGACAGCAATATTTATAGTGACTTTGGTAGGCAAAGAGATCTAGGTGATCCTAGAGGGGCCAATGGAGGGCCGATGGTGGCATGAATGCCATGAATACACACATACGGGGACAAAAAGTGAACAAGTATGTAAGGTCTTGGTCTACCAGCAGCTATTAGAACTAGAGGGGTACTAGAGGGGTACTAGCAGGGTACAAGAGGGATAGAATGCCAATCTTCCAAAAAATTCCCTACATTCCATTGGTGGTTGATGATTGTGGTCATGAGTACTTTCTAAAATGTTAGTTCGCCATCTCCCATAGGTGTTCAACTGGTTGAGACTGGGTGACTGCGAAAGTCAGAGCAATTTTTTGGTTTACGTTATTTTCATACTCATCAAGCAATATCTGGATCTTTCGAGGCCTTAGGCAATATCTTACCTACCTGTTATGATGCACATAGCACCATATATACAGATGACTTCAGTATCAGAAGCACAGGTAACCAATTATATATACGAGTTAGGATCTCTACAAATTAATTTCATTTGCACGTCTGGATTTTACCCCATCATAAAAAGAAATGTTCATCAGTTATCAATGGCAACATGTAAATAAGCTGCGGCGGAACATATACCTTGTTTACACCCAACCCTACTATTATTAACGTGATCCAAGTGGTTTTAATGATCACAAGAACTTCTTACTTTGTTATAGATCTGATTTGTTCCCTGTTCCATGTGTTGGGAGTGAACAGGAGTGAAGTGACCACAGCGCAAGGTTCCAAAGTACTGAAATACAATGAACAATTGCGTGAAACGATCTTTAGTTTGTTACATATTAGATACGACACCCTGGGCATTGAATAGGTAAGTAGGAACTATTGCATGTCCCTCTTTTCAGATGAATACACTGATGTTCTAGTCAGAAAAAAAAAAAAATGAAAAAATGAAGAAAATCAGAGATGCTGTTCAGGTAGCGCTTGAAAAAAGTGCCATTGTCAGCTTCATGCATATTAATGCGAAGACAAAGACAGAATAAAAATGAATTGAAGTGCTTTACACAAACCCCATTTAAACATTGGAAATATACCGTACATTTGTCTATACTGACCTATTAATGTCATGATCAATAATGTGATAAGGCCTAGCTCAAATGACACTTTGTGTCTACAAACTGCATAGCATAGCACATGATACAAATTATAGTCATCCAATAGAGTAATCTAAGCAGAAAACCAATAACGTCCCTACGTTTGATCTTGATTTGCAATGTTTATAGCGACATGTCATTTAGTCGTCGCACATGGTCAGAATCAAACCTACGAAAGCTAGCACTGTAGGTTTCTGTTAATCTCATGGCATGCTTTCATTTTCTAAGGAGCCCTTTTATCTTTCTTTATTTATCAGCACTGTAAGCATTTTTGAGTCAAGCATATCTTGCTGGCTCTATGCCCCCCCCCCAACCCTCACCCCATCCCTACACTGCACTGCTTTACTGTCAATGATAACTCAAGTGTGAAAGATCCAGGATCAGATTTCTCAACATTTGCCCTCAAGCAAAACACAGTCTCCACAGATCTTGGATCAGTACTCATGAGCAACCTCTCCAGCGCCATCCAAGGCTACAAGCTCCTCACGTCAACGACAGTGGAATGTGAGTGTCGAGAAGGCTGAAATACGACAAGCGTGATAAGGTGAGAGGAGATAGGAAGGAACGTAGGAGTCGTGCTGTCGTGGGATGTGTGTAGGGGTGAGGTATCGAGGACATGTGAGCGGAGGTACGAGAGACCACTTTGTCATTTTGGAGAAGTTCTGAGTGGCGCTGACTCTTATCTTAATGAGAACATGGGGTCTTTTTAAAAAGGTCTCCCTGAGGACACATCATTCCACGGGCTTGACAAACTCTGTTTATGAAGCGATGGAAAAGAAACACACTCAACCTGCGGTCTGGAAGGTGTCATATCATACAAATCATACAGCAGAGAAACCAGTGAAATTTGGACTTCTAGGTAATTTTCCTCCAACCCGAGTGTTGGCTGGAATTCTCAAAAGGACTAAGTGGTTTAAAAGGTTTTGTGCACACAGAGAAACAAAACATCTCATTGCTAATAAAGGCACAAACATGCATGCATTTGTCTTGCTACATGGTGACGCATGTTATGTAATGTAATAGGTGTAGCCTCTTAGCAACGCACTGCTGTGCTCCCAACTCAGCCCAAACGTTCAATTAATCCTGCTTGTACCAGAGAAGGCATGGGACTGTGGACTTCCAGCACTTTTATACTAAACAATCAGGAACACCATGAAACAAGGTTGCTTATGGTGGTTTCTTCTGGCTAGCATTGAGCTCCTTGTGCTCAGATTTATGTTCACAATGTTGTAGCATTGAGCGGTTAGAGCGCACACAACAGTAGCAGCAAGCACGAGAAGTGCTATGAAGTGCGAGTACCTAGTGCTCAGTGCTCGCAGAAGTGAAGGGCTCTCGCAGAACTCATTTGTGCACTTCATTGGTCCACACTCACAAGAAATTTACTGCACCTTGAGCTCATTTTAATGACCACACACATTGATAATGCTCTGAGGATTCAGGTCGGCTATCTTCATGCGCTCGGTTAAAGATACTGTCTAAGTATGAGTAACTGAGCCCAGTATCAGATATCCAATGCTTTTGTAATGTTATTATTATTATTATTATTATTATTATTATTATTATTATTAATACAGTTACATACAGCGCCATTATAAAATGTTGCTTTGCCTTATTATTTAGTCATTAAATATTGTTTTGCTGTAGTATGAATGTTTTTAGATATTAATATTACATATTAAATAAATACGTTTCAGTTCCACAGCTTTGCAGTGCTAAACATTCAGGTATTTTGTGCATTAGAAAGATTCAGGTCATTTAGCATAAAAACTGAAATCAGTCATACTGATTATAAGTAATTTAACAAATTTCCCATCATTGGTCCAGACTAATCACAATTTTTATTTATTTGTCGTTGTTTTTTTTTTTTGTTTTTTTTTTTGTGCACCATTATTTACCTAGAAATTCTCCTTAATCTTTTTTAATGGAAACAACATAACGGTAAGAGACGTTCACCCTGTTATGCCTATTCCCTTATAATCCGACGCTGTATTCAACAGCTGTTTCTACGCCACCATTTAATTTACGATAATTTGTTAAATATTAATGTGTACCACCATCTTAATATGAAGAATCTATTTGCCTGAGTTATTTAAATTTTCCCTGAGAAATTGATTCGGCGCCCGCAGACCTGAAATCGCTGTAATTTCCAGCACAGGCAAGAGACAGAGAGATGAGACAGAGAGATGGAGGTGGAGAGGGAGATAGTAGGGGGTGGGGGGGAACAAAAGAGGTAGCATGCAGGAGGGGGGCGGAAGTGTGATTCCCCCTGTAAAAGTTTATCCCTCTGGCACCATTATATAAGCATACATATGGGACAGTCAGAATGGAAGACGACACTTTAAATGACATTATTATAAAATGCAATACTCCTGGAATGATCCCTTATTGAATTAGGCCCCATGATCCAAGATGAATTTCCCACTTACCTAATCCATCAAGGGGGGAATATTAAAAGATAGGCCTCAACTAGCATTAGAATCTCTCTCAGTCTTTACTTTCATTATTTTGAATTAGGGTGCTGCTAGGGGAGAGCCTCTTAATGAGAATTACTATGATTCAGTGGCCCCGGCCTGGCTTCTGACAAGTAAAATATTAACTCCTCCGTCACAGCTGTCTGAATTAAAATACTTGGGAGCAGCGGACGCGTTAAATTAAATTGGCCTTTTATGTTCCTTACACGGCTGACCCCCTGTGGGGCTGGAGTGCCAAGGACTGTCACCGTCAACGTACACGGTACATCGAGAAGGAAGTCGGATGGAAGGAGTGGGCACTGCCACTGGGAGACTCAGAGCTATCAGGTTTTTACCTGTTCTCTGGGAATTCTCTCTTTCTCCGTAGGAGTAGACAGCATCCCTCATTCCATCTGGTTACAGTACTGCATACTGTATATACGGCATAAAGCCGTAGCGAGCCACGCTCAGTACGACCACTGCTAATGATTGATGAATTTAATAGCAATCGATTAGAATAATCCAAACGAGCTAAATGCTAAATGGTCCGCCAGAGCTCTCGGTCGTACGCGGTAGCACGTCTGGGTGAAACGTTCTTGTCAAAGGAAAGTACAAGAGGAACGAAAGAAGCTGTCCCAAGTTATTAAAAACTCCTTGCTCAACAAGCACTTCCTATTAAACTCTCTTCCTTTGCAGTCTTGTTTTTTTGCATTATGTATTGGCGCACCCCGGCAAGATGGAATATTCAGTTAGGTTATCAAGAGACAGGCCTTTACTACCCAGTTCCATGCCCTCATGTTTAAAACAAGCGCTACATGGTCAACATTTGAAAGCGCTAGTTAGAGCACAGATGATCCTGTAATCAGGCCTTAATAAATGGAGAGTGAATGAAATTTACATCCACCCCTGACAAAACCTGGGAAACAAAAAAAAAAAGACCCTTTTTGTACAGGATCTTGGCGAAGACAGAAGGAGAGGCCAAGACGCACAGTGCCAGCCTGGGCGGCTGACTTCTGGGCCCGACTCTCCTGTACTCGCGCCAATCCGCCCGCTCGCCCTGAACTCTGAGGTCAGGCTGCCAGGCTTTCGGAAAAGTGGGAGAGCTCTCTCTCTCCCTACGCCTGTGTCCCTAGCAGCGCTTTCCCTCCGACCGCATCGCTGGAGGACCCCAGAGTCCTTGCGCTCCGTTTGAGCTCTTTAGAAACGATCGATTTGCAGAGAGGGCGAGAAAGAGAAAAGGGAGGGAAAGAAGAGGGAGAAAAAAAAAACCCATGCACACAGCTGTGACCTTGGAGTCTGGAAATGTTACACTTTAAATCGTTGAATTTTTCAAAAATAATAACATGCCCCAGGACATGTCATCTCTCCTCCACAGAAAAAAAATATGACAGGAATACATGAATGAGAAGAACAGCTAAAGATATAACAAGTGCAATGAAGCTGTATGTAAAAGCGGTTATGTAGGCTTGGAGGTCTTGTTTTCAATTTGAGATATTCTGATCGGCAATAATACACTTCACAGAGGTCGGTGCTCTCGGCCGCTCCGTGCACTCAACCAAGCCAAACTCGGAGACATCTTCAACCTTGCACTGGAAGAGAACGCCCTGAGCATCTGTTCTTTACCTCGCTCTCCGTTTGCACACTGGCCCTAGTAAATCACTTAAACAAAATCCCACACGGCCATGTTGGAAAGAGCATTCACACAAGCAGTTTCCTACAAGAAAGATGTGGGATGATTACATGATTAGCGTAGCATCAGTGTAGCCCTGGGCATTCATCTATACACCACCAACACTCTCTAAGAGAGGGGGATGAAATCAATGTTTGACCTGAGGCAAATTATTCATACGTTTAATTGGATATTTATGCAATTTCCATTTGCCTTCTGACCTGATGATGTTTTATAAATTATATCTTAGAACCCATTATGTTAATTGGTAGCACATCTCTAATGGTGGCAACTGAGGTGATGACTCTTAAGCTTAATCTTGCTTGCTAGTTCTCACTTATCCATTAAGTGCCAGAAAGTTGTGGCACTTGATACAACTTTAATCAACTGGTCGTGGTCTTCAAAAAGTTAATGGCCTGATTGGAAACTTGGTTCGTTTTGGAAACGACTGGACGGCTGTGTGTAACCAACAAGATATTCATTCATTCATTCATTCATTCATTCATCACCAGTAACCGCTTTATCCCAGTCAGAGACGTACTGGATCTAGAGCCAATATCAGGAATACTCTACATCAGGGGTCTCCAACGCGTCGCTCGCCGCACCCTTCTGAGTTGCTCGCGAAAGGCTGAGCAAATACTTAATTTCAAACAGAGATTTTCATAAAACACAAATTTCATTGGTCACTTGGTGAGCCAATCCTAATTCACGGTTATCCCGCCCCCTGCTGACATAAAATGATTATTTGCCAATCAGGTATACCATTATGCTGTTGTCTAATTTGATTGGTTATTGATACCGTCCTTCCTGAATTCAGTGACGTTACCAGAGACGTTGTGCTAGCTGTGTTTCGCTGTGTTAGCAGGCTAGTGGAAGATAACTGGGAAACAGATTTCTGTTTCACAAGTGTGGCGGTTGGTAAAAAATGCAACGTCGAGTGCCATTTCACCACAGTCCACAGCACCTTTTCACGGGACTTTCCAGATGGTGAGCAATAGTGTGTGATAGTAAAAAGTGAAATTACAGTGAAATAAAAATTGCGGCGATTTTTATTTTCTAAAAGTAGCTCTCGGTGGGAAAAAGCTTGGAGACCCCTGCTCTACATGATGTGGGAATGCATCCTGGATGGTATTCCAGTCCTCACCTAAGGACAACTGACTACAATGGACCAATCTAGCTCCTTGCATGAAACTAAAAAACCTGGAGTAAATCCATTCAGACACAAGGAGAACACGGAAAACTCCACTGACTGCAACCCAGGATCGACTCTGGCTCAAACTGCGGACTCTGAAACTCCGAGGCTGCACCTCTTCCTGCTCTAACACCATGCCATCCATTCTCATACTCACGTTAACTCTACGTATTTCTTTTGAAACACTGGCATTATATATGGGTCCAACCAGGCACCAGGCTACACTTCATCTCCCAGCACATCACTCATGACTTAACGATTCCCTAAATGCATGATCATCGGTTCATTATCTAAGCAAATGGCAAACCAAGCCCAATTACCACTCGATATCCAAAAGTCAACAACGCTACTTGTCAATTATGGTTGAATATCAGAATCAATAGTTCTTACTCATGCATTCGTTCTGCTGATCTCAGGCAGTCGGTGCCTCGAATAAGCTTTGTATATTATCCCGACTTGCTTAAACCAACATTAATCAGCCCATTTCGTCTGCCAATAAACCCAGTGGCTGTGATCACACGGCCATTAGTCTGAGAAAAGCCTCAATAATTTGGATCTATGCACTATATCTTTTGTGAGAAACCTGTAGCCCCATTTGCTTGGCCTTGCTCGAATTTTGCCACTGCCAAATCAATAGGTTTTTGCCCACTTGTTGAGTGTTCGATTTGTACCAATAAAAAGTACTGAACTGTTATTTTTGTGGCCTCCCTTTCGCGCTAGTCAACTTCTTCCATCCTGGATGTTTGGCTCTAATTTCGGACCAACTGTCTTAGTCTCTCGAGAGACCTCCGAGATCAGCTCGAGTACCCCGTAGCAATGCTTTTCCTCCGACAGCCGGTTTTCAAAATGACAAAATCCATCCTCATGTATTGATCAGTTATTCCTCCATCTCTAGGCTGGTCACCCCCCGGTCTCCTCCCCTCTGCCTTGACTCTGTATTGATCCTGCACGGTGATTGGTCGAGTGGTAATTTGAGACAGACACTGATGGATGGCCACCAACTGTTTTTCTTTCGTCTTGTCCTCCTCTCCCAGGGTGATGAAGTCATACTGCAAGTGACACTGCCAGACTGGGACCAATTGGAGAAGCAGTAACCTTTAAAGCCAATAGAAGATGTCTGTTCAGAGAGGGCTTGCCTTGTCCTTTACGGATGCCCCTTAGGCATTGGCTGAATGGCTCTCATAAATACACTTCCACAGTAGGTCTAGTTGAAGCACTGCTGCTCGTACAGTGACTCTACAGCTCCTTCTAGCAAAGCTACATTGAGCTTAGTGACTAACGCACCCAGTGTCATGTCTAATGATGTCCCATTACTTCCTTTAGCTTGTGATTTGTGCATATTGGCGACTGACAATTTCTACATTTAAGGAATTATTCTTGAGTAGAACAAAGTTTGAAAGCTTAAAAGACTAATTTGGAGCCTTCCCTTTAAGAGGAATTTTCCTCTGGCACCGAGGTGACATGCAACAGAGGATTTCCCTTTAAGAGCATCGCAGCCTTTGTAATCGCATGTATGATTTAATAACTGTGTAGAATATAATCAGACAGTTAACAGCCTGATAACGTGCGCTGCGCTTCGACTGCTTGACAACTCAATCGTTCAAAACTGTTTTCGTCACGTCACTGACTAGAGAGAGGAACAATAGAAAATGAGAAATTAGACGTTCTTTGAATCGTCAAAGATCTAAAGACTAGGCTCATTTGCCTGACATTGAAGTAGCCTAGAGGTGGCATGAAATAACTCTCAAAGGAATCGTTCTCAACACAAAGTGATACTTCACCTTTTGAACAGATCGCATATGCTTGCTGCATATTTAGAATCCTGTGTAATAGCCGGATTTAAAGGTTTACAAATCTAGGACGTAGGTCTTTGAGATCAGGAAACAGAGGCCGTGCGGTGGCAGTAATGGATGAGGTTAGTGTAAACTGAAATGTAGCTGGGGTTTGGTCTGGGCAGCCAGGCTTCAAGAAGCAGAACTTAAAATATCTGTTCTTGAATTAAGTGCACATGGATAGAGGCCACAGGCCAAGCCACAGGGCACTTCCACTTCTCATTTACAGGACATTAGCGACACTCGATAAAGGATAAAGTAATTTAATACACACTAGTACACCGTTCAGCCTTCAGCCTTCGCCGGGCCGCTAAACACGAGGAGCTAAAGGTCTCATTTTTCACTCTCTTTGCTTATCTACCTCATTTTTCTCCTATGTTGGCTTCTTTATTCGTCAAATGTTTTTCCCCCTATTTAAGTGACCGTGACCTTTATTCGAAAGGCAGGGGTTTCGTGGATGCTAAGCTCTCAACATGTCTATTCGGTTAGCATAGCTAAAAGCTAAACGTTGACTTTTTTTGTCGAGGAAGAATGTACGGCTTTCATGCCATTCACCTTTTTTTTCTCCCCCCCACCCCCCTGTTTTTCCGGGGAGGGCTCGCGCGGGGAGTAATTTCAGTGGATTGTGAGCGGACAGTACCTCCGCTGGGATCGCTGGCAATCATGGGGGGAAACAATGTTTACATCGATCACCTGTCAGGAAGATTTATGGCTTCATTTTGCTGTAATGGAGAATTAGTGGGAAGATTATCAGGGACTCAACACTTGCCGCTTGTTACCCCGCTGTCCAGGCCGGCAATTTGTCTCCCCCGAAGCAGCCGAACACTTGTGACGGCACGGCCGCTCGCCCGCTAATTCAATCGTGTGAAAACGCTGGAATTAATTTGTTACAGGAAAATTTAAATAAGGTGCCGTGAACAGTACCCGGGTGCGGCTCGGCTGAACATTCTGGAAAGAAAGAGAGATCTCCTGGATTTATCGTCCCAGGCAAGATATCGATATTTTCAATCACGGAGCCCTTGTCGAGGGCTTAATGTGTAATAATTTCCAATTTAGAGCCGCTCTCCAAGATCATGGCTTTTAAAACCAGGGCAAGTCGTGGGCTCATTACAGAGGCCTGTTGCTAAGGCTTTGTCTAAAAGCCCTGTTTGAATGTAAATGTAAAGGGGTTATCTACGCTTATCGGTCCGAGCATCTTTAATGTGCCTGACACGGCTCTTATTGCTTGCGCTGCCTGCTGGGAGCCAAGTAGGTCTAATAAGACACATTTACGCAAATCAATCCATAACCCCAGCTCACACTGTAATTACTTCACGGCTAAGAAAAGCCAGATAGAGGAGGAAGAAAGAACAAAAAAAAGACACTTAGGCAAATAAATGTAAGTTGACCTTTTGTAATCAACTTCTTGTTGGGTTACGCATTCATTTACCTTTCCACAGAGGCAGATTTACTCATAAGATGATTTTTAAAAGAGAATAACATGTCAGCTTGCAAGCTTCCCTGGCTGAATGCTGTTCATTTAAATGAAGGGTCCTGCGGTGTGGACGTAGTGTGGCCATTCAGCATAACCAAATCCAAACCAACGACTCAAAGCGAACACAAAACATGCAACAGGATACGTACTATAACAAGGGCCCACAGGGTCTCTGACCACTTCTTTAAGCGCTCCTGGGGCTACAATAGTATATTTTATGAACACAACTTAAGTATAGTAGAAACCATAACTAGATGGCAATGATGAGGAAGGAGCAGTGATTCCATTGGTGTAATTTTCATAATGAAAGTGAAAGAATCACAATAAAAGAAGCTGCTAATCTTTCTGTTCGTAGACGATTGACAGGTCCGTACCTATAGTTGAAGAGATAATCACGGCCGCGGGCGTTTAGGTGACAGACGCCGTAAATCACTGTCACTCATTTATGCAAAAATGTGCATCATATCCATGGGAAAATTATTCTGGGACTGACATCCTGTACAAGGTCATTTCGTTTTATAGTAGCTTGTTGCCTGGAAAATGATGATTTCTTAGAACTGTAAAAGCTAAATAGTTAAAAACAACAAAATAATGAACTGTTTTGATGCTATTTCATAGAGGGACTCTACCAAGAAGTTCAACTCTATAGCAGAGCAGGAAATAATCCTATGTTGTTGGACTGAGGAAACTTTATATACCATTGAAACGCATTAAAATCACTAAAAAAAAAAAAAAAAAAAAAAAAAAAAAAAAAAAAAAAGGTCACCTCACGTTGTGTAGCCAAAGATCATAAATACTACACCTACTTTATTTCCTGATTTTTCCTAAATTCACCTAAAGTTCACCTCATACTGTATGTTAGACTCCTATATGACATATAGATCACAGGATCCCTGATAAGGGTCTATTACTCGACCTAAGGCATTATATGCTTTTCAATAACGTTGACAAGTTTTCCCCTGTCCCCTGGCACTTCGTGTCACCCTCCATAAAACAGTAGTTTATCCATGGGTCCCTTGGCTTTAGGAAAAAGTAATTATGGTTTAAGTACAACAGGGCTAATGTGATTTCCAAGATATTGTGGCTGCCTCAAGTTGTACGTACAGTACATTTATTATCAAATATAGTAGTTTATTGTAAAATCAATGAGCAAAATGTTCTTTTGCAGGGGTTGCGCTGGTCAAAAGCTTGAATAATGTACACTGTGATTGACTGCGATAACACGAATGCTGACTTCAGTGGAGGGAAAGTCAAACGAGTGTTGGAAAGTGCAATGGATATTAATAAAATGGCCAATTACAGCTTGACTCCAGGCATGCAGTAGTATTGGATCAACAGATACAGTGTATTTGAAACTTAAATTAAAATAGTATTACACATTTAACCATATACACAATGTTCATTTCCACGTTTCCAAAATTAATGCAGATTTTGTGACGGTTTCTTTTATATAGCCAAAAACTACCTATATACAGTCGATCCTCTCATTAACGAACTAATTGGGGGAGAGGTTGTCCGTTGACGTGTATAGTCCGATGATGTGAAGGGTGTGTGTGTGTGTGTGTGTGTGTGTGTGGGGGGGGGGGGGTAAAA
>JAQLOM010000018.1:5583948-5594609 GCA_030068315.1 Chrysichthys thysi
GGGGGTTAAAATAGTGGAAATCCAAGGAAAAACACCACTAAGGTCCATAAAAGTGCTCCCCAAGTACTGTACGCATGACAAGCACCATAATGACCAACATAAATAGGTAAGGACATTAAATACGAATGTAAATAAATATGTCAATACAATTGTAAATGTCATTTCCCTTATGCGTGTTCACACCGTACACCTCACAAACACGGGAGACAGAAACACCAGACTTCTTAATGAGCTCTAAGATTGAGATGCTTTCTTTTACCACTACTTATCTTTGGGTGGCATAATGATGGCACTGGGTAGAAAAACAGTGAAAAACTCCAAATAATCGGCGAAAAAACAGTATGGTTTCACAACAACACAGCTGAACCGACGCTTGTAAACAACTATTTAGTTCAGCGACGCTTGTAAACAACTAACAACCAATTGCTGAACTACAGGACTAATTTTGCAACACCCGGGATCTTTAAACTTTCGTACCGGATATTCTGGCTAATCGATTATGTATTCAGACGAACGGATGAATACATAATCTATCAGCCAGAATGTCCGGTATGAAAGTTTAAAAATCCTGGGTGTCGTGAACTGATACAGGTAGTTCAGCAATTGGCCACTAGGTGGCGGTGGCGTGTGTGCTACTAGTTACTTCCAAGCGTCAGTTGAGCTGTGGTCGTTGTGAAGCTATACTGTTTTTTCGACCATTGTTTGGCGTTATTCATTGTTTTCTGCCCAGTGCCATCATTCAACGGACAACCCCCCCCCCAATTAGTCCATTAATGCGAGGATCAACTGTATATATATATATTTCTTTAAGTATATACTGTATATATATATATATATATATTTTTTACACTAAGGGATTGGGATACATTTGAATTGAAACTGAAGTCAGCCTGGCCAATAAGGTTTTTTTTTTGTTTGCTTGTTTGTTTTTATTTTTAATTTTTTAATACAGCTCGGACATTATTAGGTTGTACGTCCCAGCACCATTTGGAACCCTACTTGGTTCTATTTCCAAAAAATATAAACAAACTAGCAGCATAATTCAAAGCACTGCAGCCCTGACCAGGCAGTTACTAAGGATGAATGAATGAATGAATGAATGAATGAATGAATGAATCTTTTAAATGCATTGTTCATATTTATTAACAAATGGTGTCCTTTCTTTGTCTATGAGATTCATATCTAACTGCGTCTTGTTAAAACGTTTGCTCACATGAAAACCTCTACAAGCCTCTGTTTCAGGGTGACTTTTTTGGTGTCCCTGCACCGGTGCACATGTCTAATCTCAACCATACACCATGAAGAAAACAAACAAACAAAAAAACAAAAAAAAAAGAATAGTGCCCATCTTTTTCATATTGGTATTTGTCTCCATACAGAACCCATTATCTGTTTATTACAAATAATGTATTCATATTTTGTTACATCTCTACCATGGTGGGGGTTTCTCTAATGCATTACTGTATTAATAACGTATTATAATGTATTAGTATTTTTCTTCCAAACAGCGGGTACGATAAAGGCACAGGTTTTGCGCCCCCCCCTAAAACTCAGAAAAGGTCCGATCCAAACAGCCACATGCACCTGTGATCCGCAATCACATCTTGTGAATAAAGTTGGATGCGTAGCGAAGAGCAGATTGACCTAGTTTGATCATCTTATTTATTTATTTATTTATTTAGTTCTTTGTTGGCAGTGCGTTTCACTTGTGCCGTATTTAGATCCTAATGGAATGGCCGAAACGAAATGTTGAAACGTCTCAGTGATGCGATTTTGAGATACAAAAGTGACTCCCCCCGCAATAAGGAGAATAATTACCAAGATGGCCAAAGAACAGAAATCTGAGTGGGGCTTAAGTGGCTACGAATACACTGAGCTCCATCTTGCTTATGTGCTTTTTATCCGCCTGACCAGCAAATCGTGAAAGAAATCTCCTCCCGGCCCTAATAATACTCCAACATTGTGCGCAGGCCTTTATGACAATCTCTTTTACTGTGCATTTATCCAATTTGGCTCCGTGTTGGTCCCTTATAATGCTTTTTAGCCTGGTGTAGTCTATCGACATTGCCTGAAGAAAACTCAAATAGCCCTTCGTCATCTTTCAGGTAGACACTAATGACATTACTGCTTGAAAGCGGCAGCAAATATCCGACAATATTAAACAATGTCATATCGGCTTTTATTCGACCGCTCTATTTGAACTCAAAGACATGCCCTTGGTGTTTCTGTCAGCTCTCTAAAGACGTTTTAATTGAGCGCTCCGTGGGTTTCTCTCAGATGTCCTGTCAGGTTAGCTCATATTCGTTGGCTAGCTACCCTGAAAAAGAAAAAAAAATATATATATATTATGAACGTTTCATGTAAGTGTTAGCTAGCTGGCTAATGAACATCAGCAGCAAGGTTTATGGACATCTATTAAAATACGTGAAAAAAAAAGGCCTCTCAGATATCCTGTCAGCTTGGCTCATTAAAAATATCTGACTAGCGTTAGGAGTGCATTCACTGTGATTCGCTGTGATGTGAAAAGTCTCCTTTATCAAACCAGTCAACGCCACATTGGTGGCTAATTTGGATAGCTCTGGGCCTTGTCCAGAGAAATTTCCACAAGTAGAAGAAAATCGGATGCCTATTTGGTTCTCTTGGTTCCAACACATGGTTGGCTGTGGCACTGATAATTGAGCCAGAGCTTTTCTGTTGTGTCACTTGCGATCCCTAAAGACAGATCTTCAGGTGTCTACCTAGTGCTGAACATAATATCCTAGTGAGATATCGTCACACATTTGAATACCCCCCAAAAAGGACCCTCTTTCAGACTTTGGCCCGCTGGAGTTTCTCCTCACTGAGGTGCCCATCAGCTCCCATGCAACAGAAAACTCATCATCGCTCTCTCATTCCCCAATCTATCCCTCTCTCTCTCAATCTCCCGGTCTCCTGTAGACCCCCGGGCTTCGTGTGAACCGCGCTGCACTAAACGAACGTTCTCTCAGCATTCTGACCCGCAACCGCGATTCCCCAATGGTATGCTCGCAAAGATTGTTTACTTCTTTTACAACGACCCTTTCCCTCCTGTTTTGTCTGTTTTTATTGTGTTTGCTTTCGTCTTTGTGATAGAGCGCGCCGAATACCAGAGCTCCCCTTCGCTTTTCCTGCAAACAGCTTTACAAATTACTTAACACCAATAAACCAATGCCTGCTGATTAGCATGTGTTAATTGATGCCTAATTAATTTCTGCTGCCATGCATAAATTTGGGGCTGCACAGGAGACCTGGGCAAGGGCGCCACTTTGCAAGCCGAGCACAAACATATGAATAAACATGGAAGTGGGCTGGGGAAAAAAGCACATCAGGTTTTAGATGAAAGAATCGCCAAGTGTGGATGGTTTAAAAGATCACCCAACCGGGCATAAGGAAGCCATACACATATCTATGTACATGCCATTCCACAGCCAAATACATTAATATACTCTTAATTTATAGTAGGGAAGATATCTATGATGTGTCCATCTTACCTTCCTGTCCTCTGAGCGTTTTTTTTTTTTTTTTTTTACGGCAGGAGAGTGAGGAGAATGACACGACCAGATTTCTCCTCTAATTAGTTTTAATTGGTGGCTGATAAAGTGAACCAGTTCAGAGTCATGGAGATCAGGCATTCAGGACAGAGGTTAATGATGAGTAGAGGATGATGGGAGTAAAAAAAAAAAAGCGCCTCTCATGACTTCACAAAAGGGCATCGCTGAGGAAGAGATACCTGCACGAGGCAGAAATTGGAACCGGAGACCTTCCCGACTCCCCACAGATCCACCATTACTTCTCAGTATCATCCAGCCTCTGTGTTTCTGTTGCTTTCTTTGTAGCAGTGTATGTTTATCGAGTGTGTGAGAGGCAGCCATTGGGGCTTCGGTGTGTGTGGCACCGTACCCAAGTGCATTAAAACCCGGTGACAACCACAAAGTGCATTAAGAGTGAGATATATCTGTTATGGAAGCTTGCTCTGGAGTCGGACCACCAGACTGATGGATGTCCGGCTGCGGCTATTTATGATATGGTCGGCTTTTAATTCCTAAAAAGAGCTTCTTATCAATCCACAAGATTTGAGCTCACATTTAACCAGGAACACTAGATCATAATGCTGACGGGAAAAAGAGCAAACGTAACATTAGATTGGCCATTAAATGCATGAAGCCCAATGGATGATAGCTTTTATGGGTTATTAAATCTAAATAAGAATCTAACCTGATATACCTTCTTTGCTCACTTTATCAGGGAATGGATAGTATTATACTTTGTTTGGGGTTTTTTTTTTTCCTTCGGTAGTTTTTTTTTTTTTCCCCTTCCAAGTAACACATGCCCCATGGAGGAAGCAGAGACGTTCGGTAATTGTTTTATTCCAATTATTTCTCTCCCATCTGGGTTATGCTTGACAGATGAGTTATTAGATTGCTCCTTTCTCAGATAAACATATTAATTTATGCCATGAATGACTGCTCCATTTGAATATGAGCACAAAGATCGGAGTCGTTGTATTAATTGCATCAAATTGCTTCTTTGAAACAAAAGCCTTTCTAAGGAGAGGAAAGTGCTGGCACATTATTGGAGATTTGTTGGTACATCTGGGACAATTAGTGACACACGCATAGAGTACATAATCCCAGATCTGAGATGTTCCTGTCCGTGCCGTTTTAACAAAACAGAGAAGATTTATATGAGTGCATGTGTACATTAGACGGATTTGTAATCCAGTTAGTATCTATTTTGCACTTTTATAAAATAAATAAATAAATAAATACATAAAGATGTTTCCACTGACATGGAAATGTCAGCTACACGGAGCCCGACGCGTTCTCTTCTCACTTTTTTTTTTTAGTCATACCCTAGAGTGATGGTTCCTATTAAAAGTCTGGTGTGCAGAAGAACGATGATTAGTTCCGATGATGGAAGATGTGGGAGAAGGTAAAGATGCACCAAGCCTCCAAGAATCCCATGGGAAATTCCGATAGGACCCGGTGGTAATACAGTCCCCGTTTGGCTTGATGTAGAGGTTCAGCTGTGAGTGTTCAGACAAATGTGTGGACATACACACGTGTACCAACACACAAAATCAAGTGTACTGTACGTGGAGTATGTTTGCACGGGGATCCTAGCTATTTATGGGTTTACATGCAAATATGTTTGTAAAGGTACGAGATATTTTACAGACAAGCACATCCTATGGGTATGTTTCAGATGAACATTAATCAAAGAGAGAATGGCACTGGTAGGGCAGTGGTTAAGACATTGGACTGCTGTTCAAAATCGCAACACTGCCAAGGTACCACTGCTGGGCCCTTGAGCAAGACCCTTAACTCTCATCTGCACAGTTGTGTAAATCAGATATATGTCGCTCTGGATAAGGGCGTCTGCCAAATGACATAAGCGTAAATGCAGACATACCTAGAGCACACGACTATTTACAAAACTACAATTTATCTTGAAATATAACCATTAACACACTGCAACCTCATATTATTTTTGCAATAATGTCTAAAACTGTTTACCAGCTCATGCATGAAACATCCTTTTCCTTGAGGCATCCATTACAGGTTATGAAAAAGTTTAACACAGTTACTTGAACATATTCAGGATTTGTAATACTCCCGAAGTCAAGGCAGGAAGTTCAACAGGAAGTTGCATCATCAGAATTTCCTGGAAAAAAAAAAAGCTCACGCAAAGATGAAAAAAGTGGGCCCCCCCCCCTCCCTATTTGTTTTTCAGTGAATATTTGGATTTTGACCGATGAGGCCACTTTAAAAGTGTAACCCTTTTACTTTTACACAAGTGCTAGCTCGTGCGAGAGATTGGCTAATTCTAAGCTAAGCGACGTTGCTTCTTATTTCGGGGGGGAAAAATTTGCAGAGACGTATTCCCCGATGAAAAATGACATATTGTTGCCTCGCATGCGTTAAAACATTTTTCTAAGGTTAAACGCATGCTATAAAAAAAAAAAGACAGTTTTAGGAACTACGTGTGCTAAGTGCCACCCCAAGCGTGGAATCCCCCTTAGTGCATATATCACTTTTACAGTACTAACTTTCCCCAGTCGTTGTCTCATTGTCTCAGACTTCCTGACATAATGACTCTATAAATTGTGTTGGAACCTTGTCAAAGCTGTCAGCTGTGTTTATGCCAGCTGTGGGTTAACTATCTTATCATGCTGACACACACATTCTTTCTCACACACTTAGCGGCAGGTGTTCCAGTGAAATATACTGTATCTTCTACCAGATAGTACCTCATCACTGAGAGAGGGGTGGGGGTGGGGGGGGATACCCCATACGATTCAATCTCATCACTGGTTGTACTTAAGCAATAAAATTTCATTTCCCTGTAGTTCCCAGCACCACGGTGTCCGAAATTCTCACTGTAGTTTATCAGGTTGGCTGGTTATCATTTTGTGTCAACTTTTGCATTTGGATAGGTGACATTTTTTGATGTATAACCTCCGCTTTGACCACCTTCTGCACCATGCATACAAACAGAGAGCTTGTCCGACACGCACTGTCAGTCAAAGAGTAATTCTTTTGTGCCTCCGGACTGATTGACAGGTCTGCATTGTTTCATTTGCAGCAGCTCCAAACTGAGGTGACATTAAGAGTTGGGACTTCCCAAGGGACCTTTCACCTCTGACAGTCCACAAAATGGTGGCCTGTTTGAGGATGGATTTAGAGTTCAGATGAGTACAGGACGACAGACCACGAACTAAATCGAGGGAACTCACGAAGACGTGTTTTGTTCAGAGTGGGAAACGATACGAACACAAGGTGATATTTCAGAATTTTTAATAGTTATAATAATAAAAATAATTTGGATTGAAGAGATAATCCAATGGATCTAATGGATAGGAATGCAGATACAAATAGTAGGTGCACTATTTGGGTGGAAAGCTTCACACAGCGTCTAATAGGGGTCCTAATGGGGTGCACAGGGGGCCTTGGCACTTGGGTTCATGAAGCTTGTGAGACAAAGAAAGACCACGTTGTGCAATATATTTACAGTATTTATTTATGACATGCTGACATTAGAAAAAGACAAAAAGCCCTCCCTGTTTAGGCCACACCCACTTTGTGTATAAATTCATATAGAAATATTGATGTGAATATTTGGAGCACTGAGCATATAAGACATAGATAGTGTCATTGCAGTGGACTTAAAATACCAATATTGATCTATTTAGTATTTAACCCTGCTCTGTCACTACGGGGTCTATGTCGCTTATTTTTTATTTAGGTTTATTTTCACTTCGCCATAGTACCTTCAATGTGACGGGTACTCTGGGGTCAATTTGACCCCAAGCGAAAATAAAGCTAAATATAAAATAAGCGGGAAGACGGGTATGTGTGGGCACAGAAGCCAAAAACTGTCAGAAGAACCCTGATGTGAAATACCGTCAGACAGAAACCAGGGCCGAAAGGGAACGGGGGTCAAGCAGACACACCCTTGAAAGCGTTTGATGTATTTTTCGATGATGCCATGAGAACAGAGATTGTGACATGGACCAAGCAAAAAATGTGAAAAATTGCAAATTCCATGTGCAATATTTTAAATCCTTTTTCTATCATAAAAGCCATAAGACCCATTTTTCATCCTGAACTCTACCGATTGACCTACTTGTTATGGAGTTATTGTGGTTTGAATTAAACCCGTTCATTTCAAGTGACCAGTCAAATAATAATCAAATAACTGTATAATATTTTACAAATCCCGGATACGCTTCAGGGACTCCTGAACGTCCCCGGGTTGCCTGTTGTGACTCGTAAGGCACAGCGATATTACTGAAACAATTACAATTTTATCCTAAAAATATTATGATTACAAACCCCCACCCCCTCTCGTTTTTTTGGATACCAGCAGCGCCAAGCTGATTTCTACAAGACGCAGATAAATAGAAATGATAAAACGTAAGATTGTTTTGATCATCTTATCATTTGCCTGGGCTCTTAGGAGAGTTAATATGCAGGTAATGAAACATTCTGAACTCATTTCCTTTGAAGCAAAGGGCTCGACATAAGCTTTGTGGTGATCATTATGTATTTATTAATTATTCTATTATCAGGACGGTCAGTCGCTGGATTGAATGGGTGCTGTTTGAAACGCTCTGATGTACATCTGAGGACGGAACATCAGTTAAAAAAACACACAGGGAAATTAATGAAGGGAGATGAATTCGGCAGGGGGAAAAAAAAGAAGCAAATAATTAACAAATGTGTCTTGGGGGAGTGCTTCAAAAAAGGCCTTAAAGTAGTTACGTGCTTTAAAGCTTCCGAAACCTTTCCAAAAGCTTCAGAATGTAACGTAAACACCAGCGTTTATGCAAGATCAGAGATGGGAAAATCTGCCCTAGCGTCTCCAATTAAAAACGTAAAAACGTTCATTCGTCCCTTTGAAAGTTCTCCGCGTCTCCTGAGGGTCTTTTGATTGCCGTCGAGCCTGTCCACCTGGACCAGGTTCTTCGCTTTACTTTGTGCTAAGAAGAAAGTTGGCTGATCTTTGATGATGCATTCGCCAGGAACGTGTAGTCCTGCGCAGTTACCGTTCTTTGGGATCCAGTCCATTGTGAGCACTTCCAATGAGATTAGAGTGACACAAACAGAGTGCGCGCAATTAGCGGCAGCTCATCAGTGCTCGAGCTTTGCTAAACGATTGCGCTCAGTGGAAACAAATGAGGCCACTTGTGCAGGCGCTGCAGTTGTGAAGTGGCCAACACGGTGGCAGATGCAGCATGATATCGTATATAATTACTATAGGTTTAAGTGTTGGCATGCGCATAGATCTCACACACACACACACACACACACACACACAAACCCCAGGCCATGAGGGTTCTGTGAAAGTCCAGACCCCACAGATCCCGTGCGGCTGGCTGAGGTAAGCGAATCCACTGGCTGATGGGGACTTTGGGAGTCAGGGGACACATTTACAGCACATTAAGAGGTTAAAAGCGGGGAAGCCCTCCATTGTTCTTCCGCTGCTTCCTTCACAGACGCGGCTGTGCAGGGTTACAGATAAACGCTTGTGCTCTCAGGTCGGAAAACACGTAATCCGACAGTCGGATCGCTCTCTGCGGGCCAGGGATGTTGGGAATGATCCGGGTCGGAAGTCTGGGGCTTGAAAGGTCGACTGGAGGTGTGAAACCCTCCTCGCGTACGGGCCAATCAGTTCCCACAGTGCTATAGCCGGGCCACACATGATGACATGGGTATGGAGTAATGCGGTAATGATAAATACTCCTATAAGTGCTATCCAGTGCGCTACTGGATCGTCCATTTTCCATGTGCGCCGGCAATACTCCCGTGCATAAACTTTATTTAATCGTTGTCCTTTGACTGAGGCATGGGAGAAGGTGACCAGCTGTGGGGACTAGCTTGGATCCTTGAGACAAATTAATTGTCTTGTTTGGGTGATAGTAATTTGACAGCCATTAGAGGACAGACATGGGGCCAGTGGCGGGTGAACAGGGCGGGCCGTTTGTGTGTGTGTGTGAGAATGAGAGAGAGAGAGAGAGAGAGAGAGAGAGAAATATGTCTCTCTTTGACTGTCAGAGAAGGGCGGCATGATTATGGAACACTTAGTAAAGGTGTGAGAGAGGAGATGAAAGGAGATGAGATGAGGCGCCTGATGGTGTGGGTTTGCATGGGTGTGTATGTGTGTGTGTGTGTGTGTGTGTGTGTGTGTGTGTGTGGAAGCATGCCTGTGTTCAGACGCCATCATCTCTACCCTTTTGCCCCCCCCATCATTACTATCTCTCTATCTCTCTCCCTGCCTTGTCTTTCTCCTCTGGTAATGTCGCGGTACATCTTCGCGTCTGGCTGCGTTACATGGTCCGACCTTAATTTGACAGTGTCACAGGGATCTATCTTCATTCTCTCACTTCTTTTCATAATCCAATCCTTCTCTCCAGGATGCAATTAGTGCCCCTAACCCTTCCTCCTCCCAAATCACCCCCCCTCGTCCCCTAGCTCCCTCCGAGTGGGGCCGAGGCGGCCGCCTTGTCCTGCCGCCAGATTGCTACAGCTTTCCCTGTGCAATCCATTTAGAGCACCGGCCCTGTAATGAATATGTACATTTTAAGGACCTCGGCTGGGGGAGGGTCACGAGCAATCAACCTTGAATTCAATTATGGCAGTCAAGGTTAATGACTGTGCACGGTGGTCAGAGGCACGCGGCGAACTGCCGATTATATTTGCCCCCTTCTTCCCAACCTCGACCAAGATGCATCCACGGTGCAGCGACAGAGAGAGAGAGAGAGAGAGAGAGAGAGAGAGAAGGCCCCAGAGGGACTGGTGACTTGTGCTTTCAGAGGGAAGGCCAGAGAGAGAGAAAGAGAGAGAGAGAGACATGCCTGTGTGTAGATAGATGGGTAGATGGATAAAGCAATGTCAGGCGTAGGTGCTCGATTACACTGAGTTCTCCCGGGCAAATCAGATTGCAAGGCAGGTTAAGCAGAACTCTCCCTCCCCTCCCCCTAATGCCATCTCTCCCTCTCTCTCTGTCTCTCTCTCTCTCTCTCTCTCCCCTGGTTGCTGTAATATGATTAGTCTACATAAAGACGTGTCTGGAGTGTAATTCAGTGCTTGCTAATGAGCCGCCTGTGTGAACCCATCTCTTCCATATCCCCCAGGCTGCAC
>JAQLOM010000018.1:5596293-5606636 GCA_030068315.1 Chrysichthys thysi
GTGTGTGTGTGTGTGTGTGTGTGTGTGTGTGTGTGTGTGTGTGTGTGTGTGTGTGTGTGTGTGTGTGTGAGGGTGTGGGTGTGTATATGGATGATAAATCTCCCAGGGCTCTCTGCTACGCTCTGTAAATCACGCACTCCACCATGAAGACAGGCCGCCTGGCTAATGGTGGCTTAAGCACTTAGTGATGAAACGATTACTCCTAAAACACAGCTCAGACTGGCCACCATCGAAACTCCAGTTGGGAGTGTGTGTGTGAGTGTGTGTGCGTGTGTGTGTGTGTGTTTAAAAAACTCATCAATAATTTGTAAAGTGTTCCCCTTGACAAGATTTCCTTTCTGAAGAAAGGTAAACAGGGTTAAGTCTATGTGTTTCTATAATATTGACCCTCTTAAATGCCCTGAGAAAAGGGAAACGCAGTGTATTGGCCAGCGCAATATTGACAAACTCTGGAGGATATTTCTCATCGGAGACTAACTGATTGTGCTTGACAGACTACTTTTGAAGGCATTAGCATCTGTGTGTATATATATATATATATATATATATATATATATAATTTTTGTGTGTGTGTGTGTGTGTTTTAGAGAATGTGGGTGTGAGTTTGCGTGTGTGTGTGTGTGTGTGTGGGTGTGTGCGCGTGTGCGCGTCTGTGCGAGTCCCATCCATCATAGCTCAAAATGGGCTCCTTCATTTCAGGTTTGAGGCAAAAGTTTGCCTCTGCGATCCCACCCTCATATATAGTTTCCATTGTTCTCCAATGAGACAAATATCAAATTTCAGATGAAAATTTATGGAAATCATATCAACGCCATTACGCTTGCGACTTTTTGGGGCAATATATTCTTAGTGGCGCGACAGTCCTCTTCGGGATGATAAATTCAGCGCAGTCTTAAAGCATATGGGAAGCGCTTTTTCCACGACACTGAGCAGGGCAACATATTTGTTATTAGAGTGCGTTTAAATGGATAAGGGTGCATACTAACAGTTCAGCCTTCTCTCCCTTCTCAATTCGCTTCTTCGCTAGCCTTTTATGGATCCCCGTGATTATTTTTTTATTCTTTATTTATTTGTCATCAGGAGTCTAATGTCATTCTTTCTTTCTTTTTTCCCCCCTCCTTTTATAGGGTGCAGAGTTACGGTAAATGAGATTTACAGGCCTACTGCAGGGGTCCGAGCTGAGGAGGCCTCAATGAGCCATGAGCTTTTATCATCTATATTTATCACCATGTCAGGCTCTCTTTCTCGTCCTCTAATCTCCCTGCGTTTTTTGGCCGATCAGAGGCACTACCGCTGCGGCCCGTCCTGCCATGACTGGTCCTGTTACATCAAAACAACATTAATTCCTATCATTTATAGCCAGGCTACATCAAAGAGGCATTAATTCAGACGACGCGCCAGCACTGAGCGGTATTGGCTTCCCAATCAATGCGCTGATTCTCATGGAAAGAGCTATTATTCAAAAGCCTGCATCTTGCCTGCCTGCACCGCGCCTGGTTTGATGCTTGGAAATATCGATTTTGCGCTCCTCACAAATAGCTATTAAGTTGCTTGGCGAACAAACAATCAAAGGTGTAAATAAGGATGACAATAAGAACTTAGGGGAAGTGTCTCTCTCTCTCTCTCTTACTCACTCACTCACTCGTTCTCTTTTCCTGTCTCTCTCTCTCTCTTTCTCTCTCCGGGGTGTTTTTCATTTCATTTTTAAGCTCTCATTTTTTAATTCTGACATTCATTTGGGCAATTTGCGCAACGTGCTCCTAAAAAGCGAAACAAACTAATTAATGGAGAGATAAACGAGCGAGTCAGCGAAAGAGCGAGGGAGAGACAGGGAAAGACAAGACGAGTGATTTGAGAGTCTCGGCGCATAGCAGATGGGGCTCAGTGATATAATTAAAGGCGTGCGATCTCACAATGTTTTGCACGCTGCCATTTTTAAAGCCGTGTATTAACCATTACAAAGGCTCCGTATGTGCTTATAAGCGTATTATAAATCGTTCCGAGGCTCCGGCGAGCTAGGAATAGCGCTATAGGACTATTCTTCTTTGGCTTGATTAATGGGAGGGTAAAAAAAAAGAAGAAGCGAAAGCGGAAGAAAGGAGTCTGAAGGAGACAGGGAGAGCAGCCTGTCAGCGAGTGGCATCTCCGACTTGGTTGGATCAATACCCTCGAGCCCTTCCTGACAGTGAGCGGGTGTGTAAAGGCCTGTGGACAGCTGCCTGGCCTGTCAATGGGAATAAGGAAGTAGATTACTTTCAGCAGGAACACTGGTTGGCTGGGCCATCAACTCTTAACTAACCAAGCACAAATAACTTTCAAACAATCACTGACCTGTTATGACCTCTCTCCAAGTGGGTGAAATTCACGTCGTGGTAATTTGTCATAGAGGGAACCCGGGGCGCTTAGTCATTGTCCAAGCCTCACTCACTGTCCTGCTGCTTAAAGAATTCTAGCTTTCTGGGTCGGAGTCGGCCCTAATGCGTGCTCTTCCAGGACAATAAGCGGCGCCACATAATACAGGGAAGTGTGATAATTACTGCTATTCTGAGAAAACCCAAACCCACAGCTAGAGAATAAAAGAGAGAACAGGAATTATTGTTCTACGCTAAGAGTGACAGGAAATTCACATTTCCCTGCCTGGGGGTAAATATTTGCCACAGCTGACTAAATGAAGGAGCTGGTAAGTGGACGCAGGGCCCGGAAAGTCTCCAAATGGACCAGCGGCCTGGCTAAGCTCGACCCCAAGTCAGAGCGATCCAAATCTCTACATCTGATTAGCCGGCTACTGCGCCCTATCGTAGTGATGACAGGTCACTTCCCATCTTGCCGCAGTGCCGGGGTAGCGGCGACCGCAGCAGGAAACAGAAGGGTGACGGCAGGGGTGTAGGTCCACGCTTAGGGCTCCTAATTGAATCGTGCTGCTCGGACATGGATGTGCGTAGGGTGGTGCGGGGCGTGCATGGGACCATGTGGGTGAAAACATGTGTCGTGAGTAACTTATCTGCAGGAAGGGTTGATGAAAGACACGAGGCTTGGAATCAAAACAAAACGCGAAGATTAGACAGCCTGGGATTTATTAATATGTCAGCTTATGTAAAAGATCATGACTAAAGGAGCCGATTGGTGTAAATCGTCCTTGTTCTCTAGATTCTGGTAGCAAATTATTGTTATTATATAATTAGTATTATTATTATTTTTAACACTTTTTAGTTTGGGAAATATACTCACTTCTGATTGGCAGTCAGATAGGGATGCGTTTAAAACAGACCCCCAATTAGCAAATAAATATTATTTGCTATATAGTATTGTCTTGGATGATCTTTGAGATTAGTAACAAGTAAATGGCAGCTGAAATATAATGCAAACGAAATATTAATGTAATAAAGGAATGAAAAAGAGATGTTTTCATGCGAATGCCGTTCTCCAAGTTTTCAAGCTTTCATTTGACTCAGAAACACACTTAAACAATTTTAGTCATTTATAAAAAGTTCTTTTGTTAAATAAATACTAGAAATGCCCCAGGCTGATATTACATTAATAGAAATTAAATATAAATATAAACAGAAAGATGCTCAAACACTGCATATGTTCAAAAACTTTTTCAGGTAAAAAAAAAAAAAAAAAAATCCCAAAACTTTTGACTTCCAATGTATGTACAACTATATATCAGGAAATCTTTGGGCCCACATTTCCCATGTTTCACTTGTATATTATGCCACATTTGACTTTTGCCACTTTCTAAACAATGCAATTGTTTGGACCAAGCATATGACACCATATGACACCACACTGCACAACAATACATGCCTGTACCTGTGGTGAAAGTTAGTTTGTGCAAGGCAACTTGCAAATCTATATTATTAGCACACAATAGAATGAAACAGTTTGACCTCTAGCACATGAAACCCCGCTCAGGCTTCACACTCCCCCTGAAAACCTGGTCTAGCAGACGGTAGAGATGAGGGAAGGTTGATCCCTCTGTTTTCTATATCCCTCCCTCTCTCATACACACATACACACACACACACACACACACGGCACATACAGAAAGAAAAAAAAATTCTATATATACATAACGTTTTATATATATATATATATATATATGAAATGTATGTATGTATGTATACATGATGTACGGGTCTGGGTAGGCTAAACCCACCCTAGAATACCCCCAAGTGCCATAAGGGGATAAGGAGACAATTAATTTCTTAAAACACGCAAAAAAAATACTTGAATTTGCATTGAAATATTTTATTAACACAAATGCTTAGTTGAAATTTTATTCAAGTAGCAATCAAAACAAAACTGGCAGCGAAAGAGCTAGCGTGCAGAGATTCGATCGAGTGTTAATTTTCCATGCCAGGACCTAAGGTTTCCCAGCAGAACATTGCCCAGAGCATCACATGCCCATTGTAGGTGTTTTCAGAGATGGACAGGAGTCAGCATGGGCACTTTGAACGGTGTGCAGTACTGCAGCCCTGTACACAGCTAGCTGTGATGCTGTGTTTGTTCCAACAGCTTTCTATCATAACCAGCATGAACTTTTTCAGCACTTTCTTGGACTACTATCCCACTTCTGTGGGATCGGTCTAGACAGGTAAGCCTTTACCTTCTCATACACATCAGTGAGTTTTTGGCGCCCATGACCCTGCCTTTGGGTCACCGGTTGTCCTTCCTTGGTGAACTTTTGGTAGGTACTTAGCACTGCAGACCTGCTGTTTTGGAAATGTTCTGGTTCAGTCACTCAGATCTTTACACTTACCCAATTTGCCTGCTTCCGACACATCAACTTTGAGACCTGATTGTTCACACGCTGCTTAATCTATCTTACACCTTGCCATTGACTGGTGCAATTGTAACAAGATAATCAATGTTTTAATAGTCTCATAACTGAGAAAACCTCTTTGGAAAAATGCCTTATGGCCTAGAATGTCTGGTCGTGTTTGGATGTGCCTCTTGTAAGCCATTTTATAGATATCCCCATCACTGTTTCACTAGGTTTATATCTCAGTTTGAAATTGGTGCGCACCCAGAGCAGCCAGTTAATTTTCCTATGAACAAAAATAAAATAAAATAAATGACTGAATCAGTTACACTGTGCTTTCTTGTCAAACCAAATGACAAGAAGCACAATAAAACCGGATAAAAACATTGGCAGTACTTTTCCAAGATGAAGTAAGTTATTACCATTAAAGAGGATAGCACTGGAGGCAGAATTAGCAACACTGCTTCTGGACTGTGGCTGTAAATGCAATCCGATAAATGTTTAAAGGGCTGGCTTTACATAACAAATTAAAAAGTTTTCTCCAGTAGTACTTGACCAGCAGTGTATATCATCATAAGCTGAATTTAGCATATTTACAGTATTATAACTTGCCTTTTAAGCAAATTAATTCTTGAAAGTTGATGCTGCTAACATGTTAATAGCAGAGTTTAGAGCTTATAAGAGCTTGTTCCAAAGAAAAAAGTACAGCAATTTCAATCTTAAACATTCTAATAAATCATTAGGTGTCTGATTTCGAGGCTTTATGGTGATATAAATGAACTTTCAATAAGCTAAATGTCTGTAAGTAATGTCAGGGCAGCCATTTCTAATGCTAGCTCTAGTTAGCATGCTAACACTAGCTGAACAACTGTTTACACCAACGTCAAAGACAAATCATACTTAATGCTCCTTTAATGGTCTAATTAGACACATAAGCAATTAAACTAAATGAAATGCTTACTGAAAACCTAACGTATTCAGCTTATCATTATGTACAATTTAAGTCTAAATTAAAAAGTGCTGGGTTTGTCAGTTTAATTGTATAATCGTCTGGCGTAAAGGCCACCTTAGTTAACATGGCAGCGTGTTGGAAACGGTGCTGCTGTGGTCTGGTGTAAAATACGATAAATGACAGCTTAATAATAATAATAATAATAATAATAATAATAATAATAATAATAATAATAATAATCTGACCGCTCTCGTTTTTTCATTTCATAGTCCATAAATGAATAAAAAAAACAGCTGATAAAAATCCAGTGCGATCCCATCCACATCTCGAGCAAACTCCATGAGAACCTGTGTTGCACAAACTAAAAGGCCTTATAGCTGAATCTGTAAAACTCCTGAATAAATGATGGTTCTCTTTTGCCTTGTATGTGCCTACCATGAAAAGAAGCAGGGCCTGGATTTCATCGAATAGTTTCTCTTCAGGGAAACTAATTAATAACATAACTACCTCGATTATGCTCAGAGGGGTGGCTTTAATTGCGTTTTACTTTGCAATCGTTTTGTAGTTAGGATTCATTAATTAATCAAAATAGTTTTTAAGGCTCTCTAGTCGGCAAAGAGGCACCGTTTAATGAGCTTCTAGGGAATTCAGACTCGTCTGAAAGGTCACGGAGGTAAGAAAGACGATGTAAAACGGGCTGTTTATTTGCAATGTTCACACAAATGTTGAGGGGGGGAAGAAAAAGTTTCTAAAGTTCGAACCTATGTAATTTGACGAGCACTTACACAATCTCACCACAGCCTGGCGGGTTTACGGCTGATGGCTGCAACATGAATGAAGGCTGTGATGATATTAAAGAGCTAAAATCGGTCATTTATAAAGATGTGCAAGGATAAGGTCAGGGTTGATTAGGACGTTTGCGCTGCGCGTGAAAGTGACACTGCAGCATGATTTCATTTATTTCATAGTGTGATTTTCTCATCTCACACGCGCTAATACACAAAAACGACTTTAGTAACAAGCTACCTCTCCATTCAGAGAGGCTGAAGAGACACTATTAGACTAGAGACACAATTAGACTAATTAACCCAGCTCACACTTCACCAACACCCCCCACCCCCCCAACACCCAAACTAAACAAACTAACCAAAAACCTCGATATATCATCATGCAATTCGTTTAAAACGTAATTGCTGTGGTGTAAAAAATTATACTTCTAGTACGCATGGTATTTTACATAACTTCTGAATGTTCACGCATCATATAATCATGCCGTCGATTGTCGTCGGATAACGGCGCACTGCTGTGTTTTTATTCCCTACTTATTATATTGCAGAGAAAAAAAACATCTGCGTATATACATCAGGATGTCTATTTTCAAATATTGCAAGAGTGGTACAATTAAATAAGGGCACAATGCGTTGCACCTCACCCCTCAGGGGTCGGTGAAGCACAGCTAGGGGGGCAGTGATCTTTTCTGAAGTTGTTACAGTGGTAGAAATTACAACCCACATTATTGAAGTTGTTATATTTATGGAGCCAAGTCAACCAAGTCAACCCAGTCCAAGTGCCTTCTATCGCTGGAAATAGGGAAAAAAAATCATATTTAAAAGAATTATATAATGCTCATGAAATTCATAATAAGGGGATGTGTGGAATTGATTTCACAGAGTCTTGGCTGCTGAAAAATGTTTTTGACCTCCTGCTGTAGTGCTTTACATGGTAAGTGACTGTATATAGAGAAAAGTCATGTTTTTGTCAGGTTACTACAAACATACTGCATTCATATACATGATGCATACATGTATAATGTCCTATGTAGCATACATAATACCTTATAATGCCTGGAATATAATACCTGTATAAATTCGTATTACATGGATAACATGATTTAAGACGTGTCTGGATACATTACACATAACATATGTATATATATATTTAAATTCTTTTCGCGTTTGAAACGGAAATGACATATGACCGCAGAACATATTATCCATGCGTTTGAGTGGAAACAGCGTAACTAGCGCTTACATTTTAACTAATCACTTCGTTTGTGGACGCTGTTTTTATATCATCTTTACGAAT
Organism: Chrysichthys thysi; assembly: GCA_030068315.1. Taxonomy (NCBI): domain Eukaryota; kingdom Metazoa; phylum Chordata; class Actinopteri; order Siluriformes; family Claroteidae; genus Chrysichthys; species Chrysichthys thysi. Next base: position 5,604,096 of record JAQLOM010000018.1, read on the forward strand.
CGTTATTATTTGTGTGAGAGTTATTTTACTGATATCGAAAAGAAATAAACACCTATTTGGGAAGCAATTATTTAATAAAACTTTAATCTAAATATATAAAATTCTTTTGCTGTTTGAAACGGAAATGACATACGACCGCTATTTGTTGAAAAATAAAATTGGTAATTAACAAACTTATTTTATAAATACTGCATTTTATTTTCTTCCCCTGCACTCAGTGAGCGAAGCCACTGGGGAATCAGCTAGTGTATATATATATATATATATTAGACAATCATCTAATAATACTATGATATACAGGTAGTCCAAGTTATGATATTGTGTCTGTAATGCTTGCATGCTTGATAAGATGTTATGTATGAACATTTATACTTGTGTTCAGTGCAAATATATTCGATGTATTAGATATTACAGTTATGATATTACAGCGATGATGGCCATGATTGACCTATGAAACAAATCTTTGCTAACTGATTTGTGAAATCCTAGGATACAAACATGCACTTGCTAAACTACACAGGAATCAATAGTGTGATACTTGAACTCTAGTGCTTCAAGGGCAATAGTTAGGTAGTAAAAAAAAAAGGAATAAATCAAAGGTATGTGATACAAGGAAAATGAAGACTTCCTTTTACCTCTTGAAGTGGAATAATCGGATACAAAGGTGTACATACAGTTCTTGAAAGAATAATTCGGACCAGTCGCAGAGTGGCGTGTGTTTTTACCACACACTGACCTTCTCACGTGGGAAAATCTACTTTTCCCACTTTGCTATCCATGACACTGATTATCAAATTAGAAATTCCACATTAATCATGTCCTGCTTGTCGCCAGTGTCCTTAAATCTACACCGCACCTTCTGTGAATGCTTTGTTGGTTTAAGGCAAGATATTGGTTTATGCAAAATTTTCAGAACTCAAAAGAAGTGCGCTAATGTCCAATGCATCATATTACACTTAAGACTGCAAGCTCCGCCCACCTGGCAGCTGTTAAGTCACTTTAAGTGTCATTATATTACATATGCACATGCCATTTTCCTTTAACCTAACATAATACACTTTATATTAGGTTAGCTTTATATACTCCGTGAAAACCAGTGAAAATTTTAAAAATAACAAGAAAAAAAAAAAAAAACAATGGGAAAAGGACAAATGTTTAGAAGCTGAGCCATCTGTGTCTGGGAGTCCAAGACAGCAAAACTGCCTGTGCTCTCTGAGTCAAAGGAGTGGCATTACTCTTTCCCCTGTCAATCACCCTGACAATAACCAATCCTCAGTAGATAGGTGTTGTCTGATAGAGGAGAGAGCTTGCTAGTGGGAGGGAGTTGGCAAATGTCCAAATTGGAAGAAAATGGGCTAAAAGACACATGCCCAAATACCATTGGCGACCTTACAACAAAACGAGAAAAAGAAAATGCTAGTATAAAAGAAAAATCTCATTAATCAAAGATAACCAGAGGTTAACAGATCTATATGGACGTAAGCCACGTATTGGCGTTTGCCAATAAGAGCTCAGCCGCTTGTGCGTTTCATTTAAAACGTCCCTCCATTTAGCTATCCATCCATTTGAGTCCATCACTTTCCCCTGTCCTGGAGACATCCATATATTTATGCGTGTGTGTGACACGTGTGGCGGGGGCGTGTGGCGCGGCTTGATGGACGTGTAATTCCGCACAAAGTAAATCAATTAAAGAGCCCTGTCACCCCCAGGGGACTGTGTGTCTAAAAAGGAGAGGGAAAGAGACAGAAGAGCAGTGAGGGAGAAAAGGAGGAAGAAAGAGATCTCAGCATTAGTCTGATATTTCAGTATTTTATCGCCTAATTTGGTTATGCTTTTTACTTCATTCGTCCCCTCTGGCATTTTCGATTCTTCTTCTTCTTCTTCTTCTTCTTCTTTTTTTTGGGGGGCTTTCATGGCAGGCTTCCTTCTGGCCCGTCTCTCCCTTCTCATGTTGTGCTTCCCTGTGAATGGAGCAATCAGAGAAGAGGTGAGCTCGGCATCAGATTAGTCAGGTTGAAAAACGGCGAGCTAGAAGAGATTAAACCTAATCCAATCTCCTGCTCACAGGTGTTTTCGCTAATCACTACCAGACTCAAATAGGTTCAGGTTTTGGAGCTTGGATGTGATTGTGTTGTAACACGATCTCGTTTTGCCCGGTCGCTGATTTGACACTGAAAAATAAACAGGTCACTTAAGCGGTATGACGATATAAATGGGCTGTCATGTGGAAATGTTTTCTATTAAAAGACACCTACGCAACGCGGCATTGATTAACATAAAACCTAAGATAAAGTGTATTAGTGCCACTAAATATTCTTCTGCCCTGACAAAATGAATGTAGGACAGAAGCAGAGATGCCTCATGGCGCTCAATGGGGCAGTCATCTCAATTGTTGGCAGGAAATTAAATGTCCTGAGATCCTTCCCTCATCCTTATCAAGCCCATCTTGGTGTATTTTACGCTGCATACATGCCCACCACACACACACACACACACACACACACACACACACACACACACACACACACACACACACACAGC
>JAQLOM010000018.1:5680872-5699593 GCA_030068315.1 Chrysichthys thysi
TTGGCGACTCTAAATTGGCCCTAGGTGTGAATGTGAGTGTGAATGGTTGTCTGTCTCTGTGTGTTGCCCTGCGGTGGGTTGGTGACCTGCCCAGGGCGTATCCTGCCTCTCACCAGATGTCAGCTGGGATGGGCGCCAGCTTCCCCCCGCGACCCTGAACTGGATTAAGTGGAAGAAGATGAATAAAGACGAATAAAGGTGTAACTTTAAATCTCAGGACAGAGGAGTTTGGGAGCAGACCGTGTATAGCTGCTCTAACATCATGTAACAGCGAGAACAGGAGCTCCCTCATATCACGGACATCCTGCAACGTTAAACGTAACTTTAAATGGATAAAAAGTGTCTTTTTTATATATTAATAAATCAGGTTTCTGCCGCACGTTATTGTATCACACGAATCCACCATGATGCTGCAAGCTAGAATTCTCACGTGGAGCGTAAAGAATCGAACCCCTCGCATATCTTTGTACTCGTGAGCTCGTGGTTGTGAGATGCCAGCGACGGCAGCCATGCTGCACATAAACACTGCTGAGCTCAGTTTAATAGAGGCATGTTTAACACGCAGGTTAGCCTTTTTAACGAGCAGCAGTTTAGCGGACAACCACATTAGGACTCGAGTCACGTCTGTGTGCCTTAGAGATGTGGAAACCGTCTGGGCCACGCGAATGTAAAGGTCTGTGTGGTGAAATATAAAGTCCACAGCTGTGTGGATAAGCGGCAAAAGCGGGAGTCTCTCTCTCTCTCTCTCTCTCTCTCTCTCTCTCTCTCTCTCTCTCTCTCTCTCTCTCTCTCTCTCTCTCCCTCGTCAGCATTTGATAAGCGTGACCGTTAATCACACACCCCTCGGCTTCTATTTTGATCCCACACAGCTGTAGTTTGCAGACATAATCAGCACTATCACTCCTCCTGCACAGCAAGAGGGCAGGATGGAGGGAATCAAAGGAGCGAGCATGTAGATGCTGCCTAATGAACAGGAAGAGGGTAAAGAGGGTAGAATTAGAGAGGAGATAGAGTTACGGAGTGACGGGAGACGAGATGTTAATGAAAATAAGTGAATGTGGAGGAGGCTCGTGTGTACAAGTGGTTGTTAGCGCTATTTTTAGCTTAGATTTCACAGTAAATCATTAGCATTAGCATGCTTGGTGTTAGGTTGCTTTGGCGTTAAGGGTTGTTCAGTGAAATTCTTCTGCAACGCGTATGGATTTTGGAACGCATCTATTGTTTGTTGTAATTCGTGGGTTCATATTTATGTCCTGTCTATGCTATAGTGACAAAAATGTCCCTTAGGTGTGGTAAAGTCTAGGCTTTTTGGTTGAAACCATAAACAAATCTAATGCTCCAAACAGGATGCGAAACACTTGTACGCTTTGGGATAGCACCAGATCTGGAAATATGAGATACTGTACATTCTAATCGAACCAAAAGTACATCAAGGTAAAAAGAAGGTTTTGAAAGAAAAAACAAAGTTACTTTTATACAGTATATTCGGCTCATCAGTATAAATCACATGACGCATACCGGAACCAAAAACAAATCAGGGATAGCATTGCTTTAAAATTCCTGCATCTTTTATTATTATTATTATTCGTTCGTCTTCTGCCGCTTAATCCTGTTCAGGGTCACGGGGGGAAGCTGGCGCCAATCCCAGCTGACATTGGGCAAGAGGCGGGACACACCCTGGGCAGGTCGCCGGTCCACCGCAGGGCGACACACAGAGACAGATAGCCATTCACACTTACAGCCAATTTAGAGTAGCTGAATCCCCTCCGTGCATGTCTTTGGACTGTGGGAGGAAACCTGAGTACCCAGAGGAAACCCACACAGACACGGGGACGGGGACAACATGCAAACTCCACTCAGAAATGCACCCATGCCGAACCCGGGGCTCAAACCCAGGACCTTCTCGCTGTGAGGCGACAGTGCTAACCACTCAGTCACCGTGCCACCTATAGCAGTGCAAGTCTTTCTGTTTAAATCAAACTCTTACTGGCTATTTCTTTGTATGAAGTATGAAGTTTCTCTGGTTCAAATGTGCTTGCTTAGTCAGTGGAACTCTTGGACTTTTGATTTTAGTCTAATTTTAGTCATTTCGATTTCATGGTACTGTAATTGATGTATTTTCCTGAAGAGTTCTCCTGGCTGTAAAAATTCCCACGAGGAGCATTTTTAAAAGCCAGTGATGGTGGGGGACTTTTGGATTTTTGATTATAAAGTGCTATTTCAGTGGGACGGCACCGTCGCCTCACAGCGAGAAGATCCTGGGTTTGAGACCCAGGTTCGGCATGGGGGCCTTTCTGTATGGAGTTTGCATGTTCTCCCCATGTTCGTGTGGGTTTCCTCCCGTGGTCCAAAGACATGCTCATTATGTGGATTGGCTGCCCTAAATTGCCCATGTGTGTGAGTGTGCCAACGTCGGTTGGGGTGTTTCCATGGCGGCGTTGGATGTCACACTGCCTGTGACGACAGTGGACCCTGCATGGAGCGGGACTAACGCTAGGAAGAAGAGGAAGGTACTATTTCAGTGGTCAAAATCAAACTGCCTTATTGTTCATTTTTATTGTTACAGACCCAGGTACAGCACATCTTTCTGTTGGGGTCACAGTACAGGGTCAGCCACGATACGGTACCCCTGGAAGTTTAAGGTCCATGCTTGAATGAAAACTTTCTGCTCAACAGGCCAGAACATGAACCTTAGCCACAACTACCCTTGAATACGCCCATTCAATCTTTACAGATAGTTATTTTCAGAGCAATTACATTAAAAGAGCTAAAAAATATTATGCCTGTAATCCAATGCCTGTGCTCTGGTCCAAGCAAAATGAGTATAACTTGCACAGCTAATAACAAAATGCTAGCAAAAATGCAATAATTCATTTCCATTTCATTTCCAAAGTGAAAAGGTAATCATTTAAATGCTGCACATTGACAAATCTGATATTAACATGCTGGGTATGATAGAAATCATGCCTACCAAAGCTTTGTAGTTGACCAGATTCATCTCTGCTGAGAGCAAAAGGCATCTCATTCATGGGATTAAAGTGTTATCGATTTTTGGCGGGCCCAAAGCAGTTATTATTCCATACAGATATAAATGATGAGATAAAAATAAAACTCATATGTAAGGAGAAAGTGACGTCGGAAGCACAATTAAGTAATTATTTGCTATTGGTATCTTTGTGTGCGTGTGTGTGTGTGTGTGTGTGTGTGTGTGTGTGTGTGTGTGTGTGTGTGTGTGTGTGTGTGTGTTTCCTCTTTCGTTTTTTTTGGTCATCCAGTGCTTGCGTGGATGTATGTTCATTCTGGGACATATGTGGTTTGTGGTCTAACTGAAAACTCAAACTAGCAGCCCAAAAAAACCTGTACAAGATGTGTTGTGTGTAATGTACAGCACATGGGCTTCAACAGCAGAAGATCACAAAAGCCCAGCTGATAATTTTCCAACATTCTACTGTCCAGTGTTGGCGAACCTGTACGTACTGTATGCTCAGATTACTGTTTGGGATTGCCAAGAATGATGTGTTCTTTTGCTGTTGTAGTCCATCCACCTCAAGGTTTGGTGCTCTGCGAGGGTTTCTGTCCAAAACGGTCACATTAGCTCATACCATTCTGCCCATGATCCTCTGACGTGTCTTATCAACAAGGCATTTACTTCAACAAGGCGCTGAACTGCTGCGCACTGGATGTGGGGTTTTATTTCTCCCACAGTATTCTGTGTAAACCCTATAGACTGTTGTGTGTGAAAATCCCAGGAGATCAGCAGATTCTGAAATATCCAAGGCGAGCTCACCTGGCACCAGCAACCATGCTGCTGAGATCACGTTCTGATAATGGACACGAACATTACCTGAAGCTCTTGCAACTGAACGTACATGACATTGTCCTGTGCAGGTGCCACATGATGGCTAATTTGATAATTGCATGAACTTGCAGGTTTATATTGTACTACACAGACAAAAATATGGATATGACTGTGAAGTAAGTTTAGGGTTTTCTATGCAAAATGTTCATCATTCACTACTTGCACATAGTTTTTGTGACTGAAATGCATCACTTCCACTTGGGCAATTACATTCTGTTTAGTCATGGGTTAAAAAAATTTAAATCATGTGTGCACCACAGCTTTGGGCAGTTCCCCATAAAAGATGAATGAACCCCTTGCCAAATGTCCCCAAAAGGATAGAAATGTCTAGCAGGTTTGACCTTGTGGTGGGGACACTTGGCTAGTCCCCATAAGTCTTTTATTAAAAATTCCAAATGGTTTCCTTGTGGTTACTGAGGTTAGTTAGATGTAAGCGTAGATATAGCATTCATGAACTGGTTTATTAATCGTGTTGATGGAAGGTCCTCACAAGAATAGGAAAAAAAATGTATGAATGTGTGTTTAGACTCTCAGTACATTCTTATTTCACTTTCACGTGTAAAATGTCAGTCTTCAGGTTGTCTCTCACAAGGATCCCAGTGAGCTCTCTGTTCAGTTTCAGAACGAATACGAGTCTCGGCGGGGAGATGTCCGTTTAAAAAATCATCCGTTTAAAAACCAAGCCCTGTTCAAACTCTGTAATGATATCAAGCTTATCGAGGTTTGTTAAGCCTCTGCTAACTTTGTTTAGGTCTCAAACACTGTTATCTGTTCATCCTTTGGCATGCTCCCTGTCTGACTTCCTGTTTTGAAAGGAAATACATCAACATACAGAAAAGAAAAAAAAAAAATCACAGCTCAGTGCATGCACAAGCAAACTCGAACAGCCGGTTGAAGGGAAATCATCTAACGTGACTTATTTGCCTTTCCCTGAACGCTGTCGTTGGTAATTCCCAGCCTGTGACACGCCATCAACACCAGATGCTAGGGACCATGGCTTCTGGTTTTAATTAAAAGTTAGCCTAATGTTACCTAGCTTAATGCTATTTGGATGCTCGATGCTAACTGTTTTTAATTAATAGTTAGCCTAATGTTACCTAGCTTAATGCTATTTGGATGCTTGATGCTAACTGTTTTTAATTAATAGTTAGCCTAATGTTACCTAGCTTAATGCTATTTGGATGCTCGATGCTAACTGTTTTTAATTAATAGTTAGCCTAATGTTACCTAGCTTAATGCTATTTGGATGCTTGATGCTAACTATTTTTAATTAATAGTTAGCCTAATGTTACCTAGCTTAATGCTATTTGGATGCTCGATGCTAACTGTTTTTAATTACCGGTAATTGTTAGCCTAATGTTACCTAGCATAATGCTATTTGGATGCTCGATGCTAACTGTTTTTAATTAATTGTTAGCCTAATGTTGCCTAGCATAATGCTATTTGGATGCTCAATGCTAACTGTTTTTAATTAATTGTTAGCCTAATGTTGCCTAGCATAATGCTATTTGGATGCTCAATGCTAACTGCTTTTAATTAATTGTTAGCCTAATGTTGCCTAGCATAATGCTATTTGGATGCTCGATGCTAACTGTTTTTAATTAATAGTTAGCCTAATGTTACTTACCTTAATGCTATTTGGATGCTCGATGATAATCATTAGCTCTCAGGTTTAAAAACATGTCTAGATGTTAATGTCCGAGAGCTTCTTCTGATAAGGAAATATGAGTGAACTGTTAAGTTTGTAATATTACTGCAGTGCGGTGCTTGGGAAGCTAGTTAGCTAAGCTAAGAGGACATTTAAGGATGGAAATGTCATCCTTATTGTTTAGTATTAGTGCAGTCAGACTTTTCAAAGGGTCTGTGCTAATGCTGTAACTGTAAGTGGGTAAAAAAAATAGTGATCTGTCAGTGGATAAAAAAAATAATAAAGTGTGCTATCTCTGTGAGACTCACTCTGTTAGTGACATCACGCGCCAGTTCAGACCTACTTCCTCTCCTGACCACATGCTCACTTTGAGCTGACAGGTTTCAGATGTAGTCCGGAAAGTCATACTTCTCTTCTTTGAAGCGCGTCAGTCCCAGGCTCAGGTTGTGGACTCGTTCGTCAGCGGTGTCTTTCCGTGTCTTTTGCATATATAGAGCTCGTCAGGATGAGTTTTCGAAGTAAAATCACCTTCCGGAAGAGGATTAAAACGAGACGAGCCCGAGCAGATTTCAGCCGAATAAGCTGTGTATGTATCTGTTTACGTATCTCTCTGTCTCTCCTTGCTTCGTCCACACTCTGAGGAACTTTCTTTCTGTCTCTGAATGTGCTCGTGTGCTCGTGTGCTCATGAAGCGTGTTGTGCGATCCATGTGATTTGGTGTCTTTATTTCATTTGGTATACACATCCATAACTCCTCAGAGATCTTGTGAGATAGTGATGGCAATCACCAAAATTCAGCGTTTTGTTTCTGCATTGTTTCCATGTTGTTATATGGGAATTGTTCACTTCTTCTTGAACTTCCCTTTAGGACTTTCATACGGTTTGAAAGCTTTTTTGGTTTTTTATCTTCTACACTTTTATCCTTTCATTTTTAATTCGGATTAAGAACGTGTGTGGGGAGTGGTTCGTTTAAGTTAAACACGTGCTGGCAAAATACGGTGACACGCACTGCCAAGCATAGAAGTATCGCTCCATAGATACGCCAAGCTGACGTAAAATAACATTTGTTCCCATGGAGACTGGGGATGCCCCTTGAAAAGCCAGTGTGTGAGCTTCCCCTTTACGAGCGTTTGTGGGCATAGGACGGTTTCTCAGTACTACTGAACATACAGCTGTGTGCAAAAGTTTGCATACCCTTAGGACAAAATGACAAAGAAATGAAATGGATAGCAACAAGACGTCTGGTGTGCTGGGTTTCACAAATGTTGTTGCGTTATGTTAATAAGTGGAGGGGCTTATGAAACAATCTGCGTAAAAGCTGTATTATGCTGTATTATTATCACGCAATGTAAATAGTTTAATAACATTCTTTCATATCCTCTAAACAACTTTAGATCCTTTAAGTCTTGATAGGTATGCCAATATTTTTGTTGGTTTCTGCCTAATGTTTGATTGTTGGTTTCATTTTTAGCCTCCCAAATACCCAATTCTGATTGATCAGAAGATGTTGATTTTTTTTTTAATAGCAGAAAGCTTAGAGTAAACAGAAGGATAAACTTCATAAATGGTGACGTTTTTGTGAGATGTTTAGTTAGCAATTTGTGGAAGGAGTCTACAGGTCAGAGTCTGAGGCTGTGAAATCTGTGACATGAAGTTTTCCAGCATGGACAAGCCTTCAGGATAGAGCGCTTTGCGCTTTCTCTGTAACTTACCAATTGAGATGGTTTATGAAGGAACTACCGTCAACCGCTGTAAGCGATATCAGCTCCATTACATGGAGGTGTTGCAATTATATTACATTATATTATATTCCTCAAGTTATGATGGAGATGCGTTCCGCCACACCCGTCGTAAACCGAAAATATCGCATGTCAAACCACTGGGTTGAACCACTTAGCCTAGCTTAGGTATCTCAGCCTAGCTTAGCCTAGCCTACCCAGGAGTCTTCTCCTGTAGGAGACATGCTGGGGCGTTTACAAGACATGCGTTTGAATTTAAATTAGCTCTTGAAGTCCAAAAAAAACCCCACGTTAATGCACTGTACAGTACACCGATACACAAGGTTACTCCGTGAGTTGCGGGAGAGAGTGAGGCATCGCGTGAGGCATGTGATCCGGGAATCGTCCGTGTACTTCCCTGTGTTGTCTGCGTACTTCCAGGCGTCGTCCGAACGCCTGCAAAGGTCATATGCTGTCGGGTTGGCCCGGCAGCGATGCCTGCCCACAAATTTTAAATATTTTCTAAATATTTTACAAATTTTAGCGCATCGCAATCGTCATCGTAACTTCGAGAACTCGTAAGTCGTGCCATCGTAACTCGGGGAGCTCCCATAAATGTAAAAAATGTAACCGTTGGCAAAAGTGCTGTCGTATAAGATGAATAATGGCCTGTTATTGGAAAATACTGTAATCAACTTCAGGATAATAACAGGGACTCCACTTTGCATTTAGGCCAAAGCGCAGTACTCTCCTATAACAGCATGTCTCATTATGATTTATTCCTTAAATGTGTTTAATGCGTTCTGTATAGATTTGTGAATAATTACTACAGGTCTGTGGAACAGGCGTTGTGTGTGAACAGGCGTGTGTGTGTGTGTGTGCGTGTGTGTGTGTGAGTGTGAGTGACGCTATTTGTTGTGGGATGTGTAATACTCTGCTGTCTTAGTTATCTGACACAAAGGACTGCCATTTGTGTGTGTGGCGTATATGCTGTGGAAAGATCCGTGAAGACCAACATGTGTGATCTCATCTGGGACATTTGTACCTCCAGTGGAACAGTTTTATATCTGACTAAATCTCAAGTTCAAGTTAAATGTTAGGTAAATCATCAGATATTAAAAAAAGAAACTGAGGAGTATTTAAAGGCGCAATCTTTGACATTTATTTAAATGTGAGAAGATGGCAAAGTGCAATCTTTATTCAAAATATTAAATCCTAGTAGAAATGCCAGGTACTGATTTAGAAAACTGCAGCCTAAAAGTATGAGTGGGATATTTTTGAAACAGGAAGCACCATTAGTACCTTCTGTGTACTGAAGGGGATTTTAATGCTGTGCCCAATAAAGCTGCCACAGTGATTTACGGTACTTTTTATTATATCATAAACCTTCAGAGTCCACCATATTGCTTTACTTCAATATATTAAAAAAGTAACAGGAATTCATAGGTCGATTTTTTTATTATTTTTATTTATTAATTTTTTTTTACCCGTGTGTTCATGTTTACATTTACATTTACATGTTGCTAACATTTTTACACTACCATTCAAAAGTTAGGATACACTCAATTGAGGACAGGTGCTCCCCAAGTTACGATGGCCCGACTTATGATTTTTCAAAGTTCCGATGACGATTGTGATGTGCTAAAAATTGTAAAATATTTAAAAAATATTTAAAATTCGCGGGCAGGCATTGCTGTCAGGCCAGCGTAATAGCGTATAATGTATGCAGACGTTCAGACGACGCCTGGAAGTACGTGGACAACACCCGGAAGTAGGCGGATGACACCCAGAAGTACACGGATGACACCCGGAAGAAGACACCCGGGGAGGGGGTAGCTCAGCGGTTAAGACGTTGGGTTACTGATCGGAAGGTCAGGAGTTCAAATCCAAGCACTGCTAAGTTGCCTCTGTTGGGCCCTTGAGCAAGGCCCTTAACCTCAATTGCTCAGTTGTATAAATTAGACAAAAAATGTAAGTCGCTCTGGATAAGAGAGTCTGCCAAATGACTGTAATGTAATGTAATGTAAAGAACGCGGACGATGCCTGGATCTCTAGCCTCGCACGATGCCTCACTCTCTCTCGACTCATGGAGTTACCTTGTGTATTGGTGTACTGTTCAGTGCATTTTCGTGGGTTTTTTTGTGTGCTTCTAGAGCTAATTTTAATTCAAAAGCATGGAAAGATTCCTGGGTGAGCTAGGCTAAGATAGAGTAAGCAGGGCTAAGTTAGGCTAAGCTAGGCTGAGATACCTAAGCTAAGCTAAGTGGTTCAACACAGTGGCTTGACATACGATATTTTCTACTTACGATGGGTGTGGCGGAACGCATCTCCATCATAACTTAAGGACTACCTGTATGTATTTTTCATAGTCATGGATGCTTAGGGTTAAAATTTAAATAGGTGAAAAAAGTAATGTCTGTGTATAAAATGAATACGTTTCTGAATCAAAATGTATTCATAAAGCAAATTTTACTTTAACTACCCCCGAAACCCCCGCCCCCCCGCCCCACCTGGACAAGGTAGCTTTCATTCAAAATTTATGAGAAGCATTGAAGCGTATGGACTATTTTGGGAACGATGCCAAGTATGTTGAAAGCTTCATCTGGAAAACCGTTTAACCCCCTGGAAACCAGCGTTGCTCAGGAACAACATGGAATATACGTATCCACCATGGGGCTCAAACATTTTCTTCCCCCCACTGTATAAAATGATGTTGATGATGAGCATCAGGTGTGGTTTCGTCCAAAAGCCTTAAGGGTCTTGGGTTTCATAGGGTTAAAATAAAATAATACACATTTCTTGGTCACTGCATAATTCCATATGTTTAAGCAATAACACACGATCAGGAGGTGCTGATATTCAGTACAAAACCAGCACCCCAAGTGTGAGATCACTTTTATACAAAAGTTCTACAAACAATTAAGTGTTTAAATTAAGTGACATTTCACACACAGTATGACCAGAATAGATCCCAAAGAAGCTACACTCACTTTATAGCACATCGGCTAGCTGGCTAGTTACCTAGCTAGTGCATATTGATTTGTATATTACTGTTAAAGGTGCTTTGGGTAAAATTGGTGTTCATCTGATTATGATGAGGTTTTCTATAAGTCAAACGTTATATTCCTGAAAAGCACCATTTGCCACGTTTGGTGCCATGTGTGCTGATGCTAACGCTACCGTGGTAATCGTTTTGAAGTAAGAAGTGGAATTTTACATGGATGAGTGCCACTCGACCAATCAAATCAGTGGATTGGATCTAACTGAAGTTACTTTGCAGCATTAATGGCGTCGTTATTATTCTAAAATAAAGACATGAAGATGATGAAGATAATCATTAAAGGACACCCTTCCATGAGCAAAAGTTGTTCAAACAGTGTTGTACTGAATATTGAAAACATTGCATAGCCTGACTGGCTTGTAAGGTTCGTTTTCTTTGGACGCGCTACTGATTTTTTTTTTAACGTCAAAGACAAAAGAGAAATTCTGGACCAGTTGTGTTACCAGGCAATATGAGATGTAATTGCTAACACATCTATACTATCTTTGTGAGCAAGGGCAATAGAGACACAGAGGCAACCTGGATTGGTATCAGTTTAACTCAACACTCTTATTTATTTATTTATTTATTTATTTAAACTGTATTTATTGTGAGGTTATGGTGAATGGGACTTGAATTGCACTTGGGAACAATTTCTTGCAACTGTACACCTTCAGTGTCCTCTGGACATGGAAATAGAAACACGGTGTCTTCTGTTTGCGTTCTTCTTTTGAGTTGGATAGATTAGCCAGAAACTGCACGCAAGTAAAAGTATTCTTAGAAAAAAGCTTCGCGTGATAAAGTAGCTAGTAGAAAGGCTAGTCAGGTACCAGGTTACTCATTGTGAAGAATCAGATGTGTTTGAATGAGTGAGCAGTAGACATGATGATGATGATGATGATGAGGTGGCAGCCATTCATTCTTTGATTTTAATTTCATGCAGCTCCAAACACTCGTTTCATGTGAAATGCCAATGCATAGATAATGTGCTTGGGCACAAGCCATCCCCCCACCCCCTTGTCTATACTCAGTCTCTTATTTAGGGTTCAGAAATTGCCACCTTTGCCTACCAAGTTATGAAAATACTCAATATATGCTATGATCTCATACCTTACTTTTCCTGTACCTCATGACTAAAGAACATGTGGGTTTTAAACATGATGCAGAAGGCAAACTTCTCATCTGAAGAACAACACTTTTTTTGTCAGCTCTTTCATTTCAAGTTCAACACGTACTTGTAAGCTAAAATGCTCTTGATTTTTGGAGCACATACTAGGCAGCACACAACCTAGCTATTATTATCATCATTATTTTTGCCAGTCTCAAGGGAACATGTTTTTGTTTTTTTAGAGCATGCAGCCACAGACACCTCTGTTGAGTTTCAGCCATCTACCTTGAGGTGACAAATTTTGACGTACCCCAGTCACCAGGTGTGAACTCTGTGCTGGCCTTACAGCCGAGGTGTCAGTGTTTATTGCCAGATGAAAACTACATCTAAAAAGATAAGATGAGATCAGATAAAGATAAGTCGGTGAGCAATGAACAAATGTGCAAAAGACGCTCAGGTATTAATCACCTCCAAGTGTACATGTAGTGCAAAAAGGCGTAATAAAGCGCAGTAAATGGTGACGTCGTATTTGTGTTCAGACGTCTATATTTAAGTGAACAAGCAGGTATATAAATTCAACTGCAAGGTATCCTAGGGATGCATAAAAATGTGTTCCAGCTTGGGTAGATGGTTGGGGAAGGGAGGAAGGCATAATTTCGGGGTAACAACCAGGAAAAAGCCATTGTTCGGGGGTGTCTGGTGCTGTTGTACAGTCTGATGCCTGTTAGCACAAAGGAGCACCTGAATTGCTCCATCTTGCACTTGGGGGAGATGGACATCTAACTGGAGGTGCATCTACCACAGCTCAACAGAGAAGGGAAGGGAGGAGTAACCCAGGACCTGATTTTATCCCTCATCCTGCTCTCCACCATGCAGAAGACAGACCAAACATGAATGAAATTCAACTGACAGAAGTCAGTTCATGTTCAAGAGGACAGGACAAGGGATGTGAAAAATGCCCTGGTTTCCGTTAGTGGTTGCTTATGCTTTGTGCTGCCTTTTCTGCTGTTTTGTTACTGTTGTTTAGTGCACACCTAGGGAAAAAAGTTACCTGTGTGTTTCCTAAATCCCACCCATTGGGACTAGCAAATAAGTCAGCAGTAAATATCACTGTAATGGAGCCGTCCCTTCCACCGACATATTCAGAAAACATTAAATTAAACAGTGGGTGCAGTCTGGAGAGTAAAAATCCGATGGAAAGCTTGCGATTTATTTTTTCCCCTTTTCTTATCTTTGTGCATACAGCAAGAGAAGCCGAAGTTGATCGATCCTCTGGACTACGAGGCTGTGATTTCTGAACTAGAACCAGAGCTTAAGGAGGACCCACTACAAGACCTGCTACTCTTCCCAGACCATGATTTCACTGTGAGTATATATATATATATATATATATATATGTATATATATGTGTGTGTGTGTGTGTGTGTGTGTGTGTGTGTGTGTGTGTGTGTGCGCTTAATTTTCACCCTTACCCACATTTCTCAATGCACTGTAGCAACTGCACGGTACATCGTACCAGTTTTTCATGCTGAATCTTTAGTCATGGTTTAACAAGAAAACTTTTGACTTTCTTCTGCTGGGCCATAGTGCTTATCGGTCTAGTGGTAGAACCAGCTACGTTTGTACATACCTTCCATTTTATATCTTTATATCTGTCCGTGACTGACGGCAATGGAACCCGATGTGGTGTCCTGTTGTTGTAGCACATCATCCTCAAAGTTCGATGCATTGTGCATTATGGAACGGAGATGCTTTTCTGCTCACCACAGATATGATGAGCGGTTATATCAAGTTCCTCTAGCCTTCCTGTCAGGCCATTCTCCCCTGACCTCTCTCTTCAATAAGCTGGTCAGGTCTGCAGAACTGCCGCTCCATGGATGGTTTTTTTGTTTGTCTTTAGAGTATGAACTCTCAAGACTGTTGTATATGAAAATTCCACAAGTTCAGCACTTTCTGGAGTACGCAAACCAGACTATCTGGCTCCAACAAAAGTCAGAAAGAGGAGATCACTTTGTTTTTTTTGATGTGGAGATTAACTAAAGCTCTTAGTCACCCATATGTGGATGGTTTCACGGACTGTCCAGCGGCAACAGTATAGCTGTTCCTATTAAAGTGGCCAGTGGGTGTATATCTCCATTGTGCTCGTGCTGCATGGACATAACTCAGTCTGGTGAATGCGCTGACATTTTTAGCTTGTACGAGTGAGATCAGCGTGCTGCGCTTCTCCAGGCACGAATCACTGAACACAGCCAGCAGGCAGAGGCCCAGTCAAGCAACCACATCCTCTTTCACACACAGTTACAGGCATAGCCACAGTTTGAAGCACAAGCATCACTGCATTCACACACACGCACGAAACATGTGCACGCGCAAGAAGAAAGAAGTGACGTACACTGTGGATGAGCTCCTTGATCTGGTCTGATCAGGCAGGAGGTAGAAGAACCTGCCAAAAAACTGGCGCACAGCAGCGCACACATGCGCACACCGCACCACATTCTGATCTCTTGATTTCCACCAGTGCTAATTAGCGTGGATGTTTGCTCATTAGTGACTTCATTAGCGCACTAATGCACATCATTAGATCAGCGGTTCAAACGAAGTCCCGCTAATTGGTTGTTTGGGAGGTACCGCCTAAACAGGAAGTACAGAGTTGAAATCATGCTTTTGATCACAGAGGACATGCGTACTGTGGATTACAGAAATCCAAGTGACATTCATATGTGCTGACAACTAGTGCTAATTCAGCACTCGCCTGTCAGCCGCGTGATGTGCAGCGGTCTGAAATGAAAACCTCACTCTGTTTGGTCTTGCTTGCTTTTAAGAACTTCCCCATAAATTATTCCTCATTTTTGCTAGTCAGCAACAATTGATTTGGTCAATGAGTCATCAAGCAAAACGTGTCACTAGCTTTAGCCCAGTAAATGCTAATAAATAACAACAACATCAACAACAATGCACTTGGGTTAGCATCCATGCACAGGCTACAAATTATATTTCCAGCTTTATGACTGTATTAGCTGACTAGTCTAAAACGTATGCTATTTTCTCCCAGTTTAATTGTTGTCTCTTTCAACTCGGTCTCTAACTGGGAGCATGAGGGTTAACACATGCTAGCAAACCTGGCTGGCTATGTTTGAGAACGTCATAGCTAGCTTGCTATACATCTCACAAGCCACACTAGTAGCATTTGCTAGATAGTCCAGTAGCTTTTGTGAGTAAACATGGCCAAGAATGGCCTACTTTCACACACAGTCAGACATAATTTGTCTGACAGGGCAGACAAACAAAGGTTTTCCTGTAGTTCTTTGGCAAACACACAAAATCTTTATTTTTATTCACCCAGAACATTATTATTAAAAGATCCTGTGAGCTTTTTTCTCCAGTGTACAGTCGAATCCAGTGACTGTAGTTTTCTGGTGTGTCACAGTGTTCAAAGGCTTGTTTTTCCACTGAAAACTTGCACAAAGAGGTGTAGACAGTGTACCAAAATAAGCCACAGAATGCCTGAGGCTGGGACTAGCTTGCTAGCAGTCCTGTCTATTGGGTTACACAACATGATCTAGCTTGCTATGTAAGATAGCATAATGTTTTGCTAGTGTACTACTGTTTTACACAATATGGTATCATAATATGTTATCTAGGTTTTTCGCAAAGTTAGGGAAGTACTAAAGTAAATAGCTACTACTAGAAACGTCGTAGCATTAGCCATGCTAAACCATGGTGCTGGCAACCGTAATACTGTGACCTTTATGTGGAACTTTCTCACAGTTTAATTCAAGTGTCTTAGATTAGATTAGATTTGAATTAATCAAACACAGACCAGACAAGATGTGCTAGTTTCCCATACAGGAAAGATGTGTTTAAAATATATATTGAAATACATGTAAATATTCAAAATTGGCCCAAGAAATATATTGGTAGTAAAATATATGTCAGCGTACAGTACAAGTCAAAAGTTTGGATATGGGTTTTTCTTTATTTTGACTGCAGGTGCTCCCGTACTTATGATGTTACGATAGGTACGGTGGCCCTTATGATTTTTCGGAGTTACGATGACAATTGCAATGCGCTAAAAATGGTAAAATATTTAGAAAATATTTAAGATTTGCTGGGAGGCCAGCGTAACAGTGTATGACGGCTGAGTTCACCTGGACAGGTCGCCAATCCACCACAGGGACCACACACAGAGACAGACAACCATTCACACTCACATTCACAGCAATTTAGAGTCGCCAATTAGCCTAATCCCCTCTGTGCATGTCTTTGGACTGTGGGAGGAAACCGGAGTACCCGGAGGAAACCCACAGAGACATGGGGAACATGCAACCTCCACACAGGAAGAAAGGCGCCCAGGTCGACCCCAGGGACTTTCTTGCTGTGAGGCGACAGTGCTAACCACCACACCACCATGCCACCCCATTATCTTTTTATTCCTCGGCGAATTTGAATTCTCCATTCTTCTGGACAACATTTCCAGCTGTAGTATAAATCACAGCCTTATATCCACAGGTTCAGTCTAAAACATCTCTCTATAGTAAGAGCTCATTCAGGGAGACTTGAATTACGGATGTGCCATATAAACGAAAACCGAATAAATGGGGGGAGACACTGTGAGGATATATGAGGAAAAAATGTATTAGGCAAAAAAAGATAAAGATAATAATCTACTCCAGAGTGGTGTGGCGAGGTGAAGTGGTGATACTGATACAACTCTGGGGCAGTGGTAGCTCAGGGGGTTAAGGTGGTGGGCTACTGTTTGGAAGGTTGGGAGTTCAAGTCCAAGCACCACTAAGCTGCCACTGCTGGGTCCTTGAGCAAGGCCCTTAACCTGTAATTGCTCAGTTGTATAAATGAAAATAAATGTGAGTCACTCTGGATAAGAGCGTCTGCCAAATGATAATAATGCAATGTAGCTCTGAACTGCATGCATCATTGGGGGTTATTCTATTGTAATTTTTAACCATTAATGATTAGTTTATGGCATTCTTGACTAGCATCATGGACTTGATGAGACAGCTTTAATTTCACTTCGAAGCATTTGGAATAAAAACATTCGTTCTTTTCTAAAAATGATTATTATTATTTTTTTTTTTGCTGTCAACTTTTTGGTTTTTAAACCAAGCCATGATGTCAGTTTGCTAATCAGTCTAGAGAGTAGTTTGTAAAAACGCTCCAATTTCTAAGCTAGCATGTCTAGCGGAGAAGCTAGTCGCTTGTCTGATGAGCATGGATGCACATTAGATATGTGGGATGGATAAAATGCACATTAGAAGCCATGAGGGTTCAGGTTTCGAAAACTTCAGCTGCTAAATTAGAGCCAGATTTTGTGCAATATGTCTTCCTCAAGTGCAATTTGAGCCTTGATGGCTGCTGGGTTCAAATTTCCTCATTATTAATACCCAAACAGGGACTATTCTACAAGTTTTGTTACTTGTCAAAACCTAAAATATCTTCTTTGCTCTCGATTGAACATCTCCGTCGTCTTCTTTTTGTCCACACGCTCACACTAACTTCTGCACTCATCTATAGCACACCTAAACACATCGAACTGCCCTGAGCGAGTGAATAAACTTTATCTGATTTTATCCCGATGCTAAAGGTACGCGCATGATATAAAGAAAACAGAACAGAGAAAGATCAGAGCCTTACTCAGACAAGTTTGTGTGCCTCGTATAATAATTCAACAACGGCACTGATTAATGAGGAACAAAATGTGCAGATGAAACTGCTCTGTTTCCAGACCCTCAGCAGGGGGTTTAGCCGCGTACTTCTGATTACACAACACGCTACCGAGGAGAAACCGCAGAGGCCACAGGTGTTGAGCTTCAGGATATTAAAAGATAAAGCTAAAATAATCGGGTGCAGCTGAGACGAGGCAGTGGTCAGACCTTAACCTGCTCCAGCACAACCACACGCTCCTGCTTCTCTTTTCCACATATACACACACTTCCATCTCTCACACACACACACACACACACACACACACACACACACACACACACACACACACACACTGAAAAATGTCTGACAATTGTTTTACACCATTCACATAGTGAACAAATGTGAAAATACTGTATCGCCGGCTACATTAGCTTTGTTCCGGCAGTGGCGTTTTACTTGGTGTATTCACAGCGCTGTTGAATTCTCAAACCTGATTGGTCAGAAGGTGTTGATTCGTTTCCTAGAACAGCAGCTCTAATGCACTCGCTCTAAGTCATTAAAGGCTCCTTTATACGGACTTTTACAGCGGATGTGTTACAAAATCTCAAAACTGGATTGGGCAGAAATAAAATGAATAAATGGTTTTTTTTTCCCCTAATGGAAGAAGTCATGGGCGACATGGTGGCTAAGTGGTTAGCACGGTCGCCTCACAGCGAGAAGGTCCTGGGTCCTTTCTATGTGGAGTTTGCATGTTCTCCCCGTGTCCGCGTGGGTTTCCTCCGGGTACTCCGGTTTCCTCCCACTGTCCAAAGACATGCATGTTAGGCATACTGGCTACACTAAATTGCCTGCAGGTGTGGATGTGTGCGTGTGTGAGAGCATGAACCTGAGTCCCGGAAATGTCAACTGAGCGCCGTGGGGGCCGCTTGGCACCCTATGTGCCGTACTGCACATACAGGACCTAAGAAAGAGAGAGAAGAATTGAAAGAGTCTCCAGAGTTAGCGCTTTGTAACGGTCAGCTTTGTAAAGATATCCATGTCACATGACATTTGTACATGTTTGCTTTAGAAAAAAAAAAGTTCTTCAAGGGTTCTTCAAGAGTCTACTGGATAAGTGAGGGTTTCGGAGACACTCTCAATGGGTTCTCATTATAGTTTTGTGACAAATAGAAGTGATTTAAAAAAAACAAACAAACAAAATTGTGAATGGTCTGTGTTTCCACTGAGTGATGTTTTACCATTAAGCTGGTATTCTCCTCTCACCACAGCTCTCTTTTTTCAGAAAGCTAACTTTGCTTCAGTTTTTCCATTGGCGCTTCATGTCATGTCTCATGTGAGCGTATAGACCTTTTCGCGACATTTGAGAGTTCACATGAAATTCATGTGCTTCTATTACTTGTTATGTTTTAGGTCACAATTTCAAACTGCGCATTAAGCAAGTTAATGGAAACACCCCTTCTTTTTTTAAGGTTCAACACAGACCCTTTCGATGTTCCCTCAGAGAGGATCTGAAGAACCCTTAAGAGTTTCTCATGTACAGTTGTGGTCAAAAGTTTACATACACTTGTAAAGAACATAATATCATGGCTCTCTTGAGTTTCCCGTTATTGCTACAACTCTGATGTTTCTCTGATAGAGTGATTGGAACAGATACTTCTTTGTCACAAAAAACATTCATGAAGTTTGG
>JAQLOM010000018.1:5701041-5716574 GCA_030068315.1 Chrysichthys thysi
TGTGTGTGTGTGTGTGTGTGTGTGTGTGTGTGTGTGTGTGTGTGTGTGTGTGTGTGTGTGTGTGTGTGTGGCTGTGCCACCCATCACAGTTTTATACTGGTAGAAAATAATTATCCATGTTTTTTATATTTATCCACATTGCTTGGCTGTGAAATATTCCAAACGTGTAAATACGCTGGTGTAAAAAGCCCCCCAAAAAACACCCAACATGATTCAGCCTTCAAGCGCAAAGATTATGCTGGTTATCTTAAATCTTCTTTGCCTAGTCATGGGATCACTTGTCGCTGTGTCCCTGAGTTTCAGACAGAAACAGACAGCATGTTCTTTCATCCCCATGAGCATGATGTTAATCCCATTTTCCTGTGCTTTAATTACTTGTAATCATACATCACATAGGGGAATCATCTAAGCCACTCGTACTTTCAGAAAACAAGATCGAGCTGAGCGTTCAATTGATTTTATTACTGAAAAGGGTTACACAGACCCCTTTAAGAACCCACTATTGTCCTCTGACTAGCTTGTTGCGAAACTACTCCTTATTGTCCAGCTCTTTAATTTGTTACCAAGCTACATGCTGTTGTCCACTGGCTAGTTTGTTGCTAAGCTACTTGCTGTTATCTACTATTGTTTTTGTTGTGCTGCAGTTTCAGTCCAAAATGTTGCATTAGCAACACGCTAGCATGCTAACTTTAGAGATAAGTCTGACGTTGATGATTCGGAAGACAGTCATTAGTACGGTCGATGTTTTAGATTTAGCTAAATACTGTATTTTTATATGAAGTGATCCAAAGGCAATATTGCTTAACATGAATTTAAAAGTAAAGATGGGGTTCTTTATGACTGTCCGCAGTGTGTCCGGCCATGTTGATTACATCAGTCTGTAAAAGGGGAAGGAAGAGTTAGTTGAGAAGATGGCCTCAAGGTGACTATTTGAAATTTTAGGTAAAGGGGACATATTCTGTGTTGGTTTTTTTTTTTTCTGATTGTAGGTGGGGGATTACAAGTCTCAACACAATTTAAACCAGGTTATTTTTACCCTTAGATGATGTGAAGCATTGCGTCATTCTGTCAAGTCCCTGTTTCATGCTGTTTGTTTCTCATATATGCAAATCAGAAGAAATGCTATGAGAGACATGGTTTGAGATAGTTACGGTGCTGCTTTCCCTCTAGTACACATCCACAAGACAGTTAGGTGAGCAGAAGTGTTGCCCACAAATGAATGCAGACTTCATGCTGTGAATTCATGCTAGTAAACATCAGGGTTTTTTTGCACTCATGTTTCCGTCTTGCTCCGTTTGATAAGGTAAGGCCAGTGACTGGTGCTCTAACCGTCTTTCCTCTGCCTTTACTTTCAGGCATGTAAGTACTACAACTCCCAGCTGCACGTGGTCGAGTACGCATATCAAGAGTATGCAGGGGACTACCGCATGCTGCCCAGGTACCTGCCACTTTATTGATATAGAAGTGTTTCCATCATGCTCACCAGGAGATTAGGAGTTCAAACCCGAATCCTAATCCTAATGCTGCAGATATCCATGGACAGAAGTCATGGGACGGTGTGTGGGATGGTGTACTAGGCAAACTAGCAATAATTAAGGCCGTCTGAGAGCATGAATAGTGGTTGAAGGGGGGGGGTCTCAAAGAAAGCATATGGGAACTATTGTATGATCCAGAAAGTCTGTCAGGTGGATGGGAATTGGATAGAAGTTGCAGAGAAATGATACTACTACTACTACTAATAATAATAAAAAAATAAATCTGTATCATCATTGCAAGACCGGAGGATGATCCACATAATAAGAATAATAAGAACAGACTAAAAATGTGTATACATAACTGTACAGTGAGGTCTAAAACTCTGAGACCAGAATAAAAATCTGGGCCTATTTTTTTTTTTCAGTTAAAATTAGAACGAACCCGAAGGATTTACATTTTTTTTTTAATGTTTAAAACAAGCAAAGAAAATAGAATAAAAAAGTAATTACGTCCTATTTCTTGTGAATTTGAGATACTGAAAATGTCGACTGTTGGCAATGTGTTCAGATGGCCAGTGGATTTGATCGAAAATCGATCACGAGCTTTTGCGCAAACTTGTGGAGTCTGTGCCAGCTCAGGTGCACACTGTCACTAAAGCATGAAAAGGGGACACGCTAAATACTAAGAAACACAGAAATGCATGTAGAAATACTGTATTTCAGAGATTCTACTTTTCAAAAAAATTGCCCATGTTACAGTTTGTAATAAAAAATGTATTCGACTAGTATTATCTCAGACACCCATGCTTAGTTACACCTATATTTTTCGTGCGTTGAGAATATCATTACATGAGGTTTTAGTCCACAGAAAGCCTGCGTGTGTTCTCTGAGTGTGCGGACGGGTGTGTGGTAGAAACTGAATTGTCAATTGAGACGTCTCCAGCTCCTTGGACACAAACAAAGCAGCCTGAGTGCTGAGAGCATTCAGGCAGGAGCCGTGAAGGACACATGAATGTGGGGTCCTGTCAGAGTGAGCGATGCTGCAGGGAGAGGACACTGTTAAAACTTCACTATCAAATGATATAAAAGATGCAGCGGGATAGGGGGCATCATTAGCCTAAAAAAAAGACATGTTTGGTATGTTATGGGATTTTACGTTGAATGTTAGTAAGTGTTATCTGCTAAATTGCCTTTGTAGCTTAAAAGCAAGTATGTATCTAAAATCAGTAATCAGTCAACTGTGTAAAGTACAGTTGTGTATTTGTATATTGTATATTTTATAGGGTGTGTATATATATATAATGTATAATATATGATATATAATATGTAATATATATATTTCTATACAGTGGAACCTCTGGTTACGAACTTGATCTGTTCCGAGACTCTGTTCGTGACCCGATTTGTTCGCCATCCGAATCAGTGTTTCCCGTTGAAATGAATGTAAATACAATGAATGTGTTTCAGCCTTAAAACATGTTTTTAAAGTGTATTATGGGTTTATGTGTGGCAATTAAACATAGAATAAAATTAAAATCACCTTAATTATAGAAAAATAAAACTAAATGAAATAAACAGATGATTTTAACGGACGTTCCCTTTGCGGTGGATACAGTACGTAGTCGCTGGCGTAGGTGGACAGTGGCGGAGGGATATAGTGGCGCTTCTCATGTTTTACGATTATTTCTTTCTTTATTTCAACTTGTTACACGCTTAGGCTTCTTACTCTCACTACCATTTCCACTTTCTTGGTACCCGTAATGAAACTTATAGAGCAAAAATACAGAGAAACACAATGAACAAATGCTGTGAACATTTTTTAAATGAGTTTTAAGCACAGAAAAAAAATCAAAGTTTGAACACTACTTAATTATACAAAAACTTACTGTAAACTACCAAGGAAACTAACCTTGCATGAGTCGACTTTGCAACACACGACTGGTGTTAAGGAAGATGGGCAGGGAGGAGGTTACAGTACAACCTCAGAATGCGTGTCTGATCGATTAAAGAGACATGTGCGTCTTTATTAGGTACGCAATATGCAATTGCGCAATATGCAAACAGAAAATGGGAAAACATTGGCGCGTACAAAGCGGAAGGGGAAAATGGCCAAGGCTGTGGTTGTTCGGCACCTGATTATGCGGTCGTGACCAAATGGAAAATTTTGGCTTGATTTTGTGGTCGGGAACCAATTTGTTCGTGTTCGGAAGAGTTCGAGACCAGAGGTTCCACTGTACATATATTCATGGATACTGATTAGTCTATAAGTAATAGTGACATTATTTCCCATTGCGAATCAGAGGTTTATATTAGTGTTCTCATATTTGCATTGCTCATGGGAAGTTCTCCGTCATATAGAGACAGAAAAAGAGAAGCCAGTGATGGAACTCCTATTTATAGCTTTATAACATAAGTGACAACTAGAGCTAACGTTTCGTTGTGTTTTTCATTCCACAACATTACATGTACCTCAAAACAGATAAGAAGCATAATTTGTCATTCCTTAATACATTTCAAATTGTAATAGTAGGCAAACTGCTATGGTATAAGATCTAACAGTAACTCGGTTTCACGTCGGGCTGAATCACTCCACATCATACCTTATTCTCTTCCTACAACAGCTCATCCTGTTATCTTTCATTCCTTAGATCGTTCTACATGCTATGATCCTGTAAGCTCTAAGCAGAAAACGCGTCTCCCAGAAAAGAGTGGGAAAAAGACTAGCCTATTGAGGACTGTTATGTTTGTTACGCAAAGAAACCGAACTGTTGTGAAAGATTGCAAACATCTGGGAGGTACAAACATCTGCCTGCTAAAAAGAAATCCCAAGTGACCAGATGCTGAAACAGCTGGTCCCCAGTGGTCCTATTGTACTCTCTTTCCATTGATTGATTGGATGTTAAATGTACACTCGTTTAATGGTTATGTATTTAGAATGTTCGGGCTATGTTTCATAATAGTACAATGACTAGAGATTGAAAAACTACACCGAAAAACGATACAAAGTTGAAAAGTGGCCCACGGTGCCATTCTGAAGCTCTGATTCCCTCCCCATGCTGCTTCCAGCCCATGGAAAATAACAGCCTGATGTTAATAAAGGGAAATACATTGTCTATATAATGTGTAATAGGAAATGTAGTCATGGTGTTCTGTGCCCTCTTAATGGCTAAACGCAGTCCAGTGCAGAGCCCGCAAATTGTCCAGGTCAAATCAGGTTACGTGCTGTCCATTTATCAACTCTCCAGCCATCAGGGAGAAGCGGGAATGGAAAGAAAGTGAGAAGAGGGGGAAAAATTGAATCAAGACCAGGATTCCGAATGATCCGCTTCATCATGGAGGACGGGTTCGAGGGGTAAAATGTGGCGTGGTGGAAACGGCGCGTGTAATGGACGTCTTCCTCTCATCCTCTCCTGTCCTCCGTTCTCAGTTGTATCGCGTCTAAATGACTAACGATGATGGATGACAGTATACTTTCTTCTCCTGTGATTTTCAGGCTTAAACTTCTTCTAGGGCGGATGTTCTTTTCTAACTGTCATCCTTCTGTGTGTGTGCCCCCCCCCCTCTCTCTGTCTCTCTCTTTCTCTACAACAGGAAATTGTATAAGGTTCAGAAATTGCCCACCCACTCGTTCGAGATTGACCATGAAGACGTAGATAAGGATGAGGTCAGTCCTAGGGGTTGCACGTCCAGCCCAGAACATGTCCTTGTGTTCTCAGCCCACTTGCAAACCACTCCAGATCTCACAAGAACATGTAATACAAAACAAAACCAGTTTTCCAGGAAATGAATTCAATACAGATACTTAATTCAGGTCTTCAGTCACACATGTCGCTCCCTTCCTCCATCTTGGCTCAAAGCAGATAACAGATCTCATGGTTTCCTGTACACTTAGTCTGCGAGTCTTAAAGCACTGTGTGTATTTTGCACAGGACACAACGTCGCTGTCATCCTCCAAAGGTGGAGGGACAGGTGGAGGCAGTGGAGGTGGAGGGACAGGTGTCTTCAAGTCTGGCTGGCTCTATAAAGGGAACTTTAACAGCACGGTCAACAATAGCATCACTGTTCGGGTAAGAGTGTGAGCCAGACACTTCATTCAGCCAGCTCTTTCAGCTGGTCTAACTAATCACCTAATCAGGAAATATAATCAAGCTCAGAGGGAAAGTGGTTCTCCGAGATCCGCACTCGTGTCCATATAATCATATTCGCCTGAATATAAAAGGCACAAATTGGCCTAAGATATAATAAACATAATTGCATCACCGCGCTGTTAGATTCTGTAATCTGATTGGTCAGAAGGTGTTATTAATGAATTCATTTTCTATAACAGCAGCTCTGACAGTAGTGCATATCACAGGTTTGTATTAGTGCGCTCTTTTTTATATGTTGTCGTTTCTATAGTAACACCTCTATTCATTCGCAGACTTTTACGGCGCACGTCACTCATAATAATAAACAAGGTTGAAAAAATCCGTATAATCTCGATATGGTGACGTTTTTGGTAAGGAGATATTTATTACGCTTCACAAGGATAGGAAGGAGTCTCCAGGGTCAGTGCTTTGTAAATGGATCATATGTACGTAAAACGTATGACTTTTCTATATGTCTGTAAAATAATAATGAACTTATCCACCTTATGTAGACTAACGTTGAGCCTGGGGCAATAAGGGATTTCATCGAAATTTTCATCCTGCTTTTCTGAGGCACAAACAAAGCCATTAAAATAAAGGCTGACAACATGCAAAACTACAATGAAAAGCGTACATTGTGACATAAACACTCCTAAAACATCAGGACATGGTTTTCATTAAGCTTATGTATAAATGTAGTGAGACCCTCTACATGACTCGTGTCATATGTTCTACAAGGAGTCAGTGTACTAATGCAGTTTAACTTTTGGCTTGTAAAAAGCAACATTTGTTTTGGTTTTTTTCCCATTATGTCAGCAAGCTCATCGTTGAACCATCATGGTCCATTTCGGACTTCCAGCTAATGTGATCTTGTACATCGTTGTGGTTGGATTACTCGAAACGCATTGCATTAATGGTGGCTTTGTGTCTATATTGCTATTGATGTATAAGAAATGTTGAAGAGTGCACAAAGTAAACTCATAAAACGTCTCCTGATATATAGGTAATGCAGATCATGAGTAGTCTCGCTGGATTTTTTATTTATTTATTTATTTATTTATTTATTTAATTAATTAATTAATTTCCCTTCCGGCCTGGCTCTGAATGCATTTACCACTCAGCTAAACCACAGCTAAACTTAAACTTTCAGTCTACCAGCATTTTCTCTATTCTGGGATTATTTCATTGTTTTAAAATGTAGTTTTAAGTCCCATTATGCACTTTCTGCCCAAGTGCAAGGGAGTAAAGTAAAGCTTAAAGCACTTATTATTGATTTAGTGTTAACACATTTTATGGGACATGCATACTGGTGTAGTGAGATGAACAACTTGCACGGTTATTTTTATGCATGAAATTCACTTGTATTTCACACACACACACACACACACACACACACACACACACACACACACACACACACACTCAGCTTAAGCTACCTTCTGCAATACGTTGCTATAAGGATATGATGTATGACCTTTAGTGTGCGTCAACCAAAGCACATTTTAAAAATTTGCAGCATGACTGTGCTAGCAGAAACTCGACAACTTGCTAACTATCTTTTGCTAACCATCGTCAGTTTTCAGTAAATTATATATTTTAAAGGGACGGCTAAACATAAACTTTTTTCTCCCAATCCCAGCAGAGACAGAAAATCAAAAAGCTAGTGTCTGTCTTCATGTGGAGATTCTTTTAAGTTACCCTGCAACATTTTTTTTGACAAACTAGCTAAGCAGCTTAATGAGAGATGGTTTTGCTAGCTGGACTTTGAGGTGTTAGCTGATAAACTGTTAAGAACAAATTTGTTTTCTGTAGGGAAAGTAATGTATATGATTAAATGCTGCTTTCTGTATTGTTTTCTGGATTATTATTGTTAGGAAAATGCTTCAGACAAACCTTCTAGCTAAGCAGCTTAACTTAGCATTCTAGCTGGAACCAGGTGTCAGGGTATTATATAAGTCTTTTCATATTTTATTCAGAAATGAGGCAACACAAGTAACCGGTTAAAGCCTGGAAGAGAAGAGAAATGTGTGGCACTTTATTATTTCTATCTCCATTAAAAGGCCATACTGATTATACAGTTCCCACTGACACCAGTTGATTTTTATTTAATATTTTAATTTTAAGCATTTAATATTTAAAATTTTAAGCATGCAAAAAAAACCCGGTGAGTAACGTTCAACAATTTGCCATTGTTTATTTGTCATTGAACTAATTATTGAAAGAGTATGAAAAGGAAATGAAGGAAGTTAGCATGAGGAACTTTTGACGTGTATTAGCCACAGTTTGGTTTAAATACCATGTCTCTCTTTAGAGCAAGCCGACTAACTAGGTAGGATCAGAATTTTTACACATTTTTCCTTCGCCCAGGAAAAGACTGTACGAAGATTTGTGTCAATTTTTTTCCTGGTTCGAAGCCTCAGCTAACTCCAACCATAATCACTGACTCAACCTTGACCTCTGGTTATGAGACCAGTCAGTTAGTGTGTTGAAACTTCAAGGTCAAGGTAGAAAAAACTTGTCTGCCCATGGGTAAAAACATACAGTGATTTTTTTTTGTTTGTTTGTTTGTTTGTAGAGCCTGTAAGTTAAAGGTCTGTTGGTATATGGCAGCACTTAGTTGATCATTACAGTAGTGGTTTAGAAATGCACAGAGTTTGTTCTTTATGCTTACGCCTATACTTTTATCTTCGCAGTCATTCAAGAGGAGATATTTCCAACTGACGCAACTAACTGACAACTCCTACATCATGAACTTCTACAAAGATGAGAAAATCTCAAAAGAGCCTAAGGGTTGCATTTTTCTGGACTCATGCACAGGGGTCGTTCAGGTCAGTACTGAATAAATATTATTGGCACAACAACAAATTAAACTATAAGACGTAAGTTCTATAGACAGGCAAAAAAAAACCCACCACCAAGGCTTTTCTAACTGCTAGTATGTATTTTGTATTAGTAACCCAGAAGACGGTCAGCTTGGCTCCCGTAGACCTTAAATGTCCTCTCAAGGTCCTGACAATTGCTCATTGTTCGTCCTTCCAGAATAACCGATTGAGGAAATATGCCTTTGAGCTGAAGATGAACGAGGTGACATACTTTGTGCTTGCGGCAGAGAGCGAGCAGGACATGGAAGACTGGATCGGCACATTAAATCGTATCCTCCAGATCAGCCCGCCCGAGGGTCCGGCTGTGGACCGCAAAAGCCAGGACCTGACAGACACCAAGCACGGTGAGTCTAAAACTTGCAGCACCAAATTCATGTCTTTTTAATTGTCGGATGTGTTAACAGTTATGAAAAAGAGTGGAGGAACATGGTTTCTAGTATATAAGTGCTGAATTACTGTCTTGTAAGCCTTTGATTATAAATACATTTAGCTGAATTTCATAAAGAAAGCAACATCACTGCCCCTCAATTCCTTTATCAAGCTTTCTCAGATCTGATTCTATACATTCTCACCTTTTAGTTTCTCTATTCTGATTGGTCAGAAGGTGTTGATTTGGGTTTTTTCTTCTGTCGCAGCTCCCATGATAGGGCTAGCTCTAACATAACCACAGGTTTATATTAAAGCGGCTGGCTCTCCTTTCCCAGTATCCTCTGCACCCAGTAGTGAGTCGAGAGTTGATTCCAAAAACAATGCGCAACAATCCAGTGGCCATAGATCTTGAATTATGATTTGAAATTGAAGATATTTTGTCAAAGTATCATATGTAACCCGTGCTGGCATAATGAGTCGGAATGGGGACATTTTCAAAAGTGTGTTATTGTTACTTCCACGTTGTCCATCTAAAGACCTTCAAAATGAGGCATGGAAACTCGCTTTCCATCGGTTCATAAAAGCACCATCGGGAATTCCATGTGTATTATCAGAAAGTAGAGGAACTTCGCTTTACAACGATACCAAACATAGTTAGGGGGATTGCCCCGTCTCGCCACGAGCGCGCGGTGAAAAACACGGATTTATCATGGAATATTACGACAAAGGACTAATTAATGAAGACATACGAATGAACATAATGAACAAAACCTTCAAATGAAAGTAGTTTGGGATGTTTTCTTGCCTTTCATCATGGGAATCAATAAATGAGGGCTTTATGGACTCATTTTTGAGAAAATCTCATTTCAACCGAAACCATGTTTCGCCTCTGAGCTCATAATTCACCTCTGCGCATTCCGACTCATTTTTCCAGCACGGGTTGCGTATATTTTAAACTCTTTGGACGGCTCCATCTTGTTTTCATACCGTTATTCTGTCTGTAATGGACCAGAACTGGCCTCGGCCTTCTTGTGGAAGAGATAAGCCATCCATGAATGACATGTAACTTAAGAAAAAGTTTGCCATGGATTTCGAACGGATCACTGACTGTAAATTTGTGGAGGTTTTGCAGCACAGAGCGCTAACAGGTAGCGATCACATACTTTCAAAAGTATGGATTTCAAAAGTAACGTCCTGGATTCTAGGAAGGCTGAGCCGGCCCCTTGGATGTGCTCAAAGGATTTGGGACTTGCCCTACAATACAGGCTTCACAAGACGTATTTTGAGATGTATTTTCTTTTATGAAGAAAGGCAAAAAAGAGAGAAGCTGGTCAGGGAACCGGAGTGAAAATAGACCTACTCTGTTTCTCGGATGTTCCACAGTCGGGTGTAGATGTACGTAAAGTCCTTAGTTTAGAGTTCAAGGGGGTTAAGAGCAAATCTTCCTTTTCTTTGAGCTGCACAATCAGTGCATTCTTTTAGCAGAAAAGCAAGTGAAAATGTTGATGAGTAGACTGGGGGGATAAAGAGGATCTGAGTCAGCTTGTGCTCTGGAGCAGAATGGCTCCTTTTAGCCTCGTTCTGTCTCTGCTCTCTCAACACGACACAACTCCCAGCACTGAATGAACACCTACAGTTCAGCTGGACACAAATAAACACCGCTGGTGGTCATTCAGACCTGGAGGTGTTCATTCAGCACTGTGGCTTTGCATATGCTCGGTTGAAGTGAACCAGCAGGTCTTTCTGTTTGGAGCATCTTTGTCTAGTGGCCTTGATGCGTCTAAAAGTTAGACCTGTTTACATACCAGGCCTGAAATAGTTAGCAAATCCAAAAGACTGGAAGCTAAACGCTCTGTCAGTATTTCAGGAGTAGCAGGATCACAACCAGGACTTGTTTATAGAATAGTGATTCAGGGAACCGTATGATTCTGTAGTATAATCCTGCACACTTTTTAACATTATGTTTTCCATCTTTTCAGACATATTTGATCTGTCCTTGAATAACGGTTGTGTCACTGAAAACGAAGAAACGACAGAAAACGGAATCAATCCTGAATTAGCCAAGGTAACTCTTAGCTCCACCGCCACCTGTGATGATCATCTTGGTTAGGATTTTTCATTTTAAATACGTTTGAACATCACGCCGTTAAACGAACACCCCCTCTTGTTCTGCCAGTACATCAGTGAAACTGAAGAGATTGTGAGAGAGGCCAGAAGAGAAGAGAGACTGAATTTGTTCTCCCTGGACCCTGATACTCCCGTAGGCCTCCCATCATACACACATACCTCCAATTCATGTGGAAAATTTTAGCTTTTAGTTTGTTTATCTTGTTGAATGCGTTGTATCATACTGTATACATAATCTAGTCCCCAATTTTCTGACCAGAATGGCTTTCAGGCCTCTAAGTTTATCTCTAAATGCTTCTACTGAAAATCAGAGGTGTGTTGTAGGTTTTGAGGAGTCCGCGAGGGGATTGCGGGGAGCCGCCACCTATCCGACCTTTCGAGGAGAAGCTGGGAAAGAGACTAATGATTTACTGCCAATCTCTCAACCTCACACTGCAGGGCTGTGTGAACGAGACAGAGACGGAGCCCGTCACTAATGTGAGATCACACAAAAAATCACACAAAAAAAAAAAAAAAAAAAAAAAAAATATATATATATATATACATATATATATATACACACACACACACGACCGTCAAAGTCAATAAATCTACATTCTGGCTTGATTTAGCGGAATGTCTGTAAGCAAATGTACCATTCATGCTACATTTTGTTTTAACGTTCATAAACAACTTATGCATCTTAATAGTGATATATTAATCACCTTGTATCCTATGTACCTAAATATATTATGTATATACTGTGAGTCATTCTTTTACTTTATGCTTAACCTTTAATGGGACACTAAATGAAGTACTTGGAAATTCAAAATGTAACCCTGTCATGTTATTGGAGGATATTACAGGAGGATAGAAGACTTTTTTTCCCCCATTTTTCAAATCAAGGTCAATAGCGTTATAATATATGGCCAGTGTTGGGTAAAATATATACAGTATATATACATGTGTATACATATGTATATGTATACTTTTTGCACTATGCACTGTGTAGATTCCTCAAGGCCATGATGTTATACCCTATGTAGTGAGCATCATCGTTAATTATAAAGCCCTTTGTGATGTAGCCTGTGTGTCATTAAGTATCTCTCTGACTCGCTGCCGTTTCTCTTCAGATCGAGCCTTTCTTTGTAACTGTGGCACTGCTGGACATGCGAGAGAACAGAAAGGTCTCGGCTGACTTTCACGTGGACCTCAACCACGAGGTCGTCCGGAAAATGCTCACTGGCTCGGGGAGCCCCGGGTCTCAAGGCACACCTGGAGGTCACGGGGGAGTGCAGGAGAATGGTCTGAAGTCCCCGACGGAGAAGAGAAGTGGCGACTGTCAGCTCAGTCAGGAACTGGAGAACTGGTTATGTTTCCCTAAACAGGTATCGGAGTCACCACATTCGGGTGTGCAAGCTTGACTAAGTGTAAAACAAACAGGAAATGCTTCGGAGGGTTATCTTTCTGTCTGAGACATTTAGATGTGTGGGTGTTTGTGTGTGCTTTTGTTTGTGGGTGGATTCAGGCTATCTTCTCCGTCACAAATCCTCACACGGATATCGTCATGGTGGCCCGAATAGAGAAAGTGCTTATGGGTAATATTACCAGTGGGACTGAGCCCTATATTAAGAACACGGACAACAGCAAGGTAATGTTACGTCTCTTTTTACTTACAGCCATATGTTAAATCCTGCTCTTTCAGAAACATATGATTTGTTTTAAATATAACAATTACATATGGTCTTTCTTAGTCTTAGATCCTTGTCATACGGTACACAGGATGTCAAGCGGCCCCCACGGGGCTCGGCTGATATTTCTGTAGCTAAGTGCATTCTACAGGGTGAGGTCGCTAGCCCCACGCCCAGCCCTCCCCTAACTCGGGACTCGGGTTCATGCATAGACACACACACACACGGGCAATTTAGGGTAGCCAGTCCACCTAATGTGCATGTCTTTGGACTGTGGGAGGAAACCGGAGTACCCAGAGGAAACCCACACAGACACAGGGAGAACAAGCAAACTCCACACAGAAAGGCACCCGTGCCAAACCCTGGGCTCAAACCCAGGACCTTCTTGCTGTGAGGTGACAGTGCTAACCACTTAGCCACCGTGCCGCCCCACGTTACATACTGTAGGAAATCCAAATTAAAGAACTCAACAATATGATAATGTTTAAAATAAATGAAAGCTTGTATAGACTGCTGTCTTGATATAAGAAAATTCCTATTGTTATCCAGTAAAATATTGTTATCCTGTACTAGTATTCAACCTGATTAGCCTGATTTGGTCTGTCACTCAGGTAATATGTGGTCAGTGGTGGGGCATTGGAGAAATCAGGCCACATCATGCCCAGTGATTCTTAAAAAGTTAATTGGAAGCTAATTACATGGTTGATTTCCCTGATAAATTGTATATCTTTATGTTACCTACCTGTGTAGTCCTAAAACACACCACAGTTGTGGCGAATGTAAAAAAAAAAAGGGGGGGGGGGGGATTGAACGTGTCTCAACGGTATTGCTTTCCCCTTTTGGGGTCCATTTAAACCACATGATATACACTGCATTTCATGTTTCCTCCATATATTTCCCTGGAACGAACCGTATAAAAGTCCTAATAACGGTCCAGAACAGAAGTCTCTATTGTACTTACAAAGCCATATGATTGAAAACATGGTTGCGCTTGTGCATTCCTTCCCCTCAAAGAGCTCCAGAAGAAATTTCTTGTAAAGTCCTATTTTAAGTGCTTCCTCACCACCACCACCCCCCCCCTTCCCCAGCCTCTTCACAAAGAACGGCATCCCTGAACTTCAGCTTGGTCGAAATGGATCCCCCAGACTTTAGAGCAGCTTGCCAAAAATGAGGCACCTTTAGTGTAAACTTTACGTTTCAGAGCAAAGTACGAGAATGCTCTGGTCGTTTTTCTCCCGTGATAAACCCCAGGAGGTGTTCACTTTCATGATATCCACTTTTACAGTTGTATATCTTCTTCTCCAGACTGTTCAAAAGATGCTGAAATCCAACAAGCAGTTCTGTGGCAAGCTGGGGAAATACCGCATGCCTTTTGCATGGTCTGTAAGGTAAGTGTAATCACCTTAGCCATAGCTGGAACTATCTTGGGCCAGACAGAGCAATGCTACAAAACTGCATCCACTCAAACATCGCAATATGGAAAATGTGACTGGTGAAACAGCCTACTCATACTGCAGTTATGTGGTAGAGAAAGCTGTGTAGAATGTATCCCATTAGCCAGCTGTGAAGTTGTTTTCACTCGGTTTTTCTTTGCCCCAGGTCAGTATTTAAGGATAACCAGGGCATGGTGGATCGGGAATCTCGCTTCTCTCCTCTGTTCAAACAGGAGAGCAACAAGATTTCCACTGAAGACCTGCTCAAGCTCATCACAGAGTACAGAAGGTCCAGCAGAATTTCCACCACAAACAACATACACAAATCACTAAATGTTCTCATGCACAACAGTTGCATGACGCACACATCTATCATTTGTGGAGAATAACTGAAATGGTTGGTTTTTGTATTCCAGGGCAGAGAAGACCAGTAAACTCCAGACCATTCCTGGGAGCCTGGAGATCAGTGTGGACTGTGTCCCTATGGAGCATCCCAGTAAGACTTACTCATTTAAACACTATCAAGAATATAAAGCTTCTGGATATGTTCTAAATAATATGCCTATGGATTAAGGACACCAAAAATGGTCTTGTATACTATTTAGTAGGGTAGCATACAGATTGGGATGCAGCCCACCGTACCAGGCAAAAGTTTGGACACTCCTACTCATTGACACCGAAATGTCAAAAGTAAATAGACACCCCTCATTATGTTTTATCTAAGCGGACACCACCTGGTGCTTCAAACTTTTTGATATTATATTATTATTATTTTTCATTCAGGATTCCAGTATATTAATTGTTTATAGAAATGAGTCATGGCGCGAACCCCAGAAGCAAAAGAGTTGTGTGATTTCTAAAGAGTTTGTATCGTGGGTCAGTCTGAGGGTGGACTTATCCAGCGTATGATTGCACAAAACCTTGGGATTCCTCTTGTACACAGGCAACAGAGTGATTGTACAATTCAAAAAGCAAAGGACAGGAAGCCACAGGATCCCGCTCAGGTCGACCTGTGCCCTCGGACAGGTGTCGTCAGACTGTCGAGCGAATTGTCGAAAGAAATCCCCGTTGTAAGGCCGCTGATGTTGCAAAGCAACTCCAAGTGAATCGGAGTTCTCCTGTGAAGGATCTCCATCGACTTGGGTACTATGGCAGAGCAGCTAGGAGGAAGTTTCTTGAACTAAAACTTTCAAACATGATGTTGTCTATTTACTTTTGAGATGTCCGCGCGTCGCTTTTTGTTTATTTTAACTATCTTCTACATTGTAGAACAATACTGATGACGGCAAAACTATTAAATAACACATATGGAATTATGTGTTAAACAAAAAAGCGTAAAAAAAAAACCAAAAAACACCAAAAAAGAAAAAGCAGTTATACAGACGTGGACAAAATTGTTGGTACCCTTCTGTTAAAGAAAGAAAAACCCACAATGGTCACTGAAATAACT
>JAQLOM010000018.1:5738882-5760943 GCA_030068315.1 Chrysichthys thysi
GTGTGTTTGTGTGTGTGTGTGTGTGTGTGTGTGTGTGTGTGTGTGTGTGTGTGTGTGTGTGTGTGTGTGTGTGTAGTAGATGGGAATTCAACTGAGAATGACAACTTCAACCCAACAGACGTCGAAGCCAATCTGTCCACAGAAGTGTCCCTCACTGTACTCGATGTCCTGGGATTATTTGTACATCACCACAAGGTCGGCAGGCGCTCATCCAGACGGTGTAGCTGTGCCAGTATAGTTTAATCAATGACCTGGTAGCTGTGGAGTTATTTGTCATGCCAAGGTCTTTTTGATACAGCAGTGCCATCTGGTGGAGTAAAAAAAAAATAACAACAGGGTGTTAGTGAGATGCTTCTTGTATATACAGTTTTAATCATTTTTCCAATGTATTCAGTGTGTCAAATCAAAGGTAGGGTGCTATAATTAACAGAAATATATAATATGTTTGTTTATTCTAAGTGCTTCACTTTTAGATCACAGAACAATCAGGTCAGCCCTCGAGAATGATTGGCACCCCAAAAACACGAAAAACACGTTCATATATAATCATATCAATTCCTAGGTATTTCAACACCTTTACAGCTTTACAGCATTTCATTATGGTTGTGTTGTGCTTAATGGTATATTTAATATTTAATATTTGATTTGTGCAGGTCACCAACCATCTGGTTGTTTTGTTTTGAATATTTTTGTTGTTTCCCATGGTGAGGGATCACGAAAGGTTTTTACATGGAATATTTATTCCCCAGGATAACACGACACAGCAAAAACGGGAACAACGGAGTTCCTGGGAACCGAGAGCGAATGAAAAAAATAAATGGTCTTGAAGAATGACTGTTTGCATTTAATTCAGATATGCCTTCGGACCTGAGAATAGTTTTGTCGCATATTTTTGATCGAACATACCAAAGTGCGCCCACTCAGAGCGCTTTTTTAGACATACTAATCGTGTAAGAGTGCCAATAATTCTGAAGGGCAATCTGGTATTGAGCATAGGATGATATTTAATATTGGTGCATTGCATCAGTGTTATCGTTCCTTTTGTGACAATATATCGCCTAAACCATTATTTATTTTTTTTTAAGAATGGCTTTAGAAAGTTTCTTGTGTCCAATGCCTTCCCTCCGCTCGTCCTGTACAGAAACAGCTGCAGCAGGATGAAGGACAGAACTCCCTGATGAAGAAAGTATTCGACACCTATCTGCTCTTCTTCCAAATCAATCAGTCTACCACTACTCTTAGACATGTCTTTGCTGCATGGCGGCTTTTCATACAGAAGGTACACACACGTTTACACACACATACACGCACACACACACACACGCACGTGTACCTACGCAGCTCATTTTTTGGAACAAATTTTGGTCTTAGTACTGACTCATTTATCTTCATTAGAGCATTCTGGTTTCTGACTAAGATAAATTTTGTATTTGTACAGAATTTTAAAAAGCTGTCCCTCTCTCTCTATCTCTCTCTCTCTCTCTCTCTCTCTCTCTCTCTCTCTCTCTCTGTAGTTCCCCTGTTTGTTTTTCCAGGGGAAGGCCGACCTGTGTGGCTGTCTGTGCTACGAGATTCTGAAATGCTGTAACCATCGCTCCAGCAGCACACAGACCGAGGCCTCTGCCCTCCTCTATTTCCTCATGAGGAAGAATTTTGAGTTCACCAAGGGCAAGTGCATCGTCCGTTCTCACCTCCAGGTTCGTCTGTGTTTGTCGTTTTCAACAGAAAAGGAGACAGAAAAGTGTCCTGCTGTTTTGACTGGTTTTGACGTTGCTGCTAATGCATTCGAAACCACATCTGGGTGACTGACGTGAATAACCGCATCGCCGCTTTGAGAATAATTGTTTGCCAGTTTAATAAAACATCACTGGCTCATCAATCATCTGGTTCTCTTTGCTTCACCGGTTTATCTCACAATGCTCATGTGGAATTTAGCATGCGGATTGGCTGATGGAGGGGGCTTGGACTCCTGCAGATGTTAATTAGGCTCTGTGCCAGAAGTATTTTGAGGTTTACTGCTGCACTTCATCAATCCTTTCTCACAAGGACGTGCTCGCGGTATACACCGGCCTTCCCATGCATCCCGAGAAACAATTTGAAAACATGAATTGATAATTAAGTTTCCTGGTAATCATGGGCATAGAGGGCATATTTGTTTATATATATATATATATATATATTAAACTTGGTGTTTTTTAGGCAGGGTCTCATTTCAGTGTGAAATTGATTTTATTTTAATCTATTTGATGAACATAATCAATGGGTTATTAAAATATCCTACAACATACAGAAAGGAAAGAAAAGAGAACAAAGAAATGGTGTAAATGCCTTAAATAATGACATTAAATGTTTTTAATTAATAAGGTTAAGTGTTTCTACATAAGAAATACTGTAAAGAGGGTGAAACAGTAATAAATTAAAGAAAGCTGATATTTGACAACAGTTTGCCAAAAAACAAAAAAACAAACCCACAATATCAGTAATACGAGGTACAATTTGTGCCGTTTTTTTAGCATGAGCAAATGAGCATCTTGACGAATCTCAAGAATGCAGAAGTATTTAGGATAAAATTTAGAATAAAATAAACATGTATAAAAAAAATAAATAAATAAATTATTTTAAAAATCTGGGAGCATATGACATTTGTACATAAAATGAAAAGAAGCTTTGTTTTAGGAAATTCCCCTATATTTTTACTCGTACAGGTCATTAAGGCCGTGAGTCAGCTGATTGCAGATGCAGGTATAGGAGGCTCACGTTTCCAGCAGTCTCTGGCCATCATTAACAACTTCGCCAATGGCGATGCACCTCTTAAAGTAAGTTCCCCACTCCTCTTCAGACATAATTCAGAGTCTTCACTTTGTCCTGTTCTTTATTATCCAGAAAAGAACACAGATTTATTTTTATTTCCTCTCAGAACACGACGTTCCCAGCTGAGGTGAAGGACCTGACGAAGCGAATCCGTACCGTCCTGATGGCCACGTCACAAATGAAGGAGCATGAGAAGGACCCGGAGATGCTGGTAGACTTGCAGTACAGCCTCGCCAACTCGTATGCCAGCACACCTGAGCTCCGGCGCACCTGGCTCGAAAGCATGGCCAAGATCCACGTCCGCAACGGAGACCTGTCTGAGGTAAGAGGTTGACATATCGATACGTATTGATCGTAGGCTAATAGTGGTGACAAAAACAAAACCTGAAACGTGTCTCCATGCTGTGTGTTTCAGGCTGCCATGTGCTACATCCATATCTCTGCCCTCATAGCAGAGTCCCTAAAGAGGAGAGGTGAGTGCCCCCTGCTGGCCACAAGCCTCCACGTGCTGCCTGTTGCACCTTGCATGTGTGGTATTCTGTTCTTCAGAGCAGTACGCTTGGTGATCCTTCAGCTGGACCATCTGTAGCATGCCTTATCACTAGATAATGCCCTTTTCTCAGCTTAACCACTGTCTCCTTTTTCCCCTCTGCTTGTCTTTTCACTTAAAATACTACAATCTACTGTAGCGACTCTTGCCTCACACTTTCATGGCTTCCCGAAGCCTCGTAGCTATAACGAGGCCTTGGTGACTGTACCACTTTTGTATGTGTGCGTGATTGAGAACGAGTGCCACGGCTTCTGCTTCCTCTTTCCATCCATTTTTTTTTTGCCTGTTGAAAGCATGCGCTAAAATTGAGTAGCTAAGAGCCCGAGCAACAGAAGTCAACCCGTGTTAAACCTCCTGCCCCTTTGCAATCACAGGTTACTGGAAGCCTGAAAAGGCACGGATGTCAAGCGTGGGCACAGAGGAGGCCAATGTAATTAACTGTTGCCCTTTACTAACCCCTCAAGAAGGAGAAAGTGAGTGTTCCTCCACTTACCATGTCTTAAAAACTCTCCACTCTAGTGGGTGTTGAATGTGCTGTATCTCCTGGACTAAGACCTAACAGATATACTCGAGTGAGTCCTTTTAAATTTGATCTTGTGTCCTGAGGTCGGTAAAAGGCTTGACGATGAATGCCATTTAATGTTTAGGGTTCTTTGTACAGATTCCAGTCTTTCACAAAGGTCCAATACA
Organism: Chrysichthys thysi; assembly: GCA_030068315.1. Classification (NCBI taxonomy): domain Eukaryota; kingdom Metazoa; phylum Chordata; class Actinopteri; order Siluriformes; family Claroteidae; genus Chrysichthys; species Chrysichthys thysi. Next base: position 5,742,934 of record JAQLOM010000018.1, read on the forward strand.
AAAGATTGAGTGTATAGACTGAATGGTGACAACCGTTTTGTTTTTTGTTTTTTTAAATCAGTAATAATGAGTTCATAAACAAGACAATAAGACAATTTTACAGTGGAGCTTCATCTGAAATAGAGGTCTGCCCTGGTCTGGAAACACCCAGTAAGGTCAAAACTAAAATTGAGCTAAACTTGTTTTGGGACTTACCAGGTTTTTCCCCTTGATTAGACACGCTAGCATTGCAAAAAATCCCCACAACATCCCAAAAGACTGATCTGGAAGTACCTAGTAAATCACACAGATTCTTCAGGGAAAAACCTAGCAATGCGCATGAGCCAATCAGGTTCAGGTATTTTGATCATGTGACCGTCAAACAACATAGTAGCCCTCTGCAGAGCTTTATGCTCATGGCTATCGTTCTACAGACATAAGTTTTAACCTCTCAAAGGTATGAATTTTTTCAGAAATGTGTGATATATGGATAGAAGTCCTACTGTGAACACCTAAACAGTGCTAATAATATGTTTACATGTGACTTATTTTTACAAGCACCTCCCATGTTGTAGACCAATCATACTCTAATATATATATATAAAATTCTTTTTGCTTTTGAAACGGAAATGCCGTACGATCACGGAACATATTATAGGTGCGTATGAGCGGAAACAGCGTCACTATCGCTGATATTTTACCTAATCGCTTCATTTGTGGACGCCGTTTTTAGACCGTCTTACCGTTTTACGAATCGGTATTATTTGTGTGCGAGTTATTTTACTGATATTGAAAAGAAGTAAACACCAATTTGGTAAGTAATTATTTAAGAAAACTTTGATCTAAACATATAAAATTCTTTTCGCGTTTGAAACGGAAATGACGTACGACCGCGATTTATTGAGAAATAAAATTGGTAATTAACAAATTTATTTTATAAATACTGCATTTTTTTTTTTCCCTTGGAATCACCTAGTCAACTATAACTTTATCTCAGGGTTGATTTAATATTTTTATTTCTCTAAAAATGACTAAACCACGACTTCCTAGGTTTTTCCTGACCAGAACAGAGGTGTACATGGCACTGTTTTTTGTTTTAATTCCCAATTCCACTTACTCCTGCAGTTATTACTTTATATTATACATACTAGTGACTTTTTATATCAAATTTATCTGGATCTGTTTCCCAAAATGTAACTAAATGACCAATTTACCCCACCGTGACTCTGACCACGATGAAGTAGTTACTGAAGATAAATGAGCGAATGCAGGAAATGTGCAACCTGTACATTCTCACGTTCATGAACGCGTCAGGCAATTCTTTGTTCCTTAAGCTTCGTACCCTCGGATGGTCTGGATTCAAATAAAAACCGCCCGCGTACACTGATCAGTTCTGTTGCAGTGTTTTTAGTGCTTCCTGACATACATTGCCACCGAGTCTGCATCCGGTCTGAGTTCGACCAATTGACGAGCCCTGGTATAGACTCTTTTTTTATTTCATCTGCACACTATTTTATTTATTTATTTATTTATTTATTTATTTTAACGTGCTGTTGGGTTTGCTGTGTCCAGTAAACAAAGTCCTTCTGTGAAATGGTGGATGTGAATGAAACTGTGTCAGGTGGTGTTCACAAACACAGTTCACCATGCTCTCCATGCTGCTGCATGCTAGTCACAAATCACGCGTGCACCAAGTATTTATAAAACCGTGCAATTATATATACAGAGATCTAAAATCCTGAAAATGTATAAAGGCATTGTGGGATAGATGGAGTCATGCCTGAAGGGGTCGAGTGCAGGGATAGATGAATGAGTGTATAAATGCGCAGATATCTAAGTAAATCATCCTTGCCAATTAATCATGCTTTCTGTGTTTAACCCGTGCGTGCTCTGGTTGGGAACTGCAGCCTCATTCAGCATGGGCTGGCCTGCATTTATGAACATCACCCCCAACGTGCAGGAAGAAGGAGCCATGAAGGAGGACACTGGCACCCAGGATACACCTTACACCGAGGTACTGCATTAACTTTATTCAGCAGTACTGCAGTGTAGTGGTATTTCCTATTACTGATGGGGGGTTTTTTGGGGTGGGGGGGTGTATGTTTCATAGGACACGCTGGTGGAGCAGCTGGAGCTGTGTGTGGATTATCTGTGGAAGTCTGAAAGGTACGAGCTCATAGCGGATATCAATAAGCCCGTCATCGCCGTCTTTGAGAAGAGACGGGATTTCAAGGTGAGTCTTAGACCTGTAGGTGAGTTTCTTCCCGAGAACTTGTTCCTTTACTAAATTATTCATGCATTTGCTCTGTGTGTGTGTGTGTGTGTGTGTGTGTGTGTGTGTGTGTGTGTGTGTGTGTGTGTTTGCAGAGGCTGTCAGAACTGTACTACGACATTCATCGGTCATATCTCAAGGTGAACGAGGTCGTCAACTCAGAGAAGCGTCTGTTTGGGCGATACTACCGCGTGGCTTTCTACGGACAGGTGAGTCACGTGAAGATGCGTGTAAGGGGGACAAGAATATGCAGCTTCAGATGTTCATGACGTCAATCCTCTTGAATCTACGTGGCTTTCTTTTGCTGCCCAGAAATGATGAACACCTTAAATGCGTATTAGATAAAATAATAAAAATAATCCTTCACTGTATGGGTGTATACTCTTCTTTGTCGGTTAAGGGGATGATCTCACATGATCATCTCTCACACTGTTTTCTTTAAATCCTTCGTCTGCTCTCTTCTTCCTTTTGGTTTTCTGTGTCAGGCAGTGGTAAGTTTGCTTTGTTTTGTTCACTTGCTGACATTTTCTTCCCTCCTCTAAACTACTTAACCATACCTCTTTGTCCTACACAGCTAATATGTTGAAATTTTTTTTTTTAACATACATATATATTTATGTATGGGATGTAACACTGTACTGTGTTGTATTTTTCCCATAAGTCACCCTTATGTCTATGCCTGACTCTGAGTATGTGGAGTATGGAGGTATAACAGTGGGGGTTTTTTAGATACTAAAGAAAAGTAACACACTCAGGTCAAAGAAACTTGGTGTCCTAGGGTTTGGGTGGTTTAATCCATGCCGTTTCCACCACTCCAGCTTAACTGATAGATATGTCTTGCGGTTATATTAACTGCTTTACGTGTTGGTCCATGTGACAAATGAGTGCTTTTGTGCTTCCATCCAAGTAATCCCACATTCCAGCCATGACGAAGAAGCATAATGCAAGAGAGCCCGTTATTAACATTGCTACCACACGAGGACAGTGTATACCAAGGTTTAAAGCAGGATCTATACACAAAGAGAATCGATAAGGCTACTAACAATGGCCTGTCTGATAGGGATTCTTCGAAGAGGAGGAGAGTAAGGAGTTTATCTACAAAGAACCGAAGCTCACAGGCCTTTCGGAGATTTCTCAGAGGCTCCTCAAACTCTATTCTGACAAGTTTGGAGCAGACAATGTCAGAATGATCCAGGATTCCAACAAGGTGCGTGTTTCTGCTTCTTCTCCCGTCACTTATGTATATTTTTGGAACTCTGAACTGTGTGAAAAAGTTTTCTTGCTTCCAAATCCTTATCTAAAGCCATGTTTGTCTGGGTTCAGGTGAACCCCAGAGACCTGGATCCTAAATTCGCCTACATTCAGGTCACATACGTGGTGCCGTACTTTGACGAGAAGGAGCAACAAGAAAAGAAGACCGATTTTGAGAGGAATCACAACATCAATCACTTCGTCTTTGAGACACCCTTTACTCTTTCAGGCAAGAAGCATGGCGACGTGGAGGAACAGTGCAAGAGGCGCACCATCCTGACCAGTGAGTCGGTCCAGATCTCTCGTGATATGCGCCGCTTTTCTAAAAGGAAAATAGGCGTTATGTAGCAAAAGCTTGGTTTTACAGTTTTAAACTAGAAGACACAATTAAGGCATCCGTTTATAAGATATAGGACCTTATGCTGAAAACAGACAAGAAATTGCTTTCCTCCATCTGATTCTGTCCGTCTTTTAACACTGTTTGTCCATTATGTGTCTCTTTTTAAGAGAAAGGGTCAGAGATCTGTTATGGCTGGGGATAAAAATGTTTAGGCTGAAATCTTAAGCCTGAAATGTAGCACATTTTTGATCCATTTTTAAGCAATGAAACAACAAAAAAATAATCTTCGTAAAAACTTCATTTCTGTGAAATTTAAAAACAACACTTTCCTCACTGGGTAATGAAAGTTACAGCGCAGCTTCCTGTAATCAATTTTTTTTTAAAGTTTTAAAAAACACTTGGACGTATATCGACATTTTAATGACCTCCCCATGCTAATTATATGCACACTTTTTGTTTCAAGTAAAAAAGAATTTTTTTTAACGCCCGCGCCGAGATTGGAACTCGGGACAATAGGCATGAAAGGCAAAGCTCATACCATTCCACCACCGAGAACATTTCTTTATAATTTTATACATGGCGAAAGTTATATTTAAATTATGTAATACATAACTAAATGTCCATTATCTCCGCAACCGGACATGATAGCGCAAGTATTTTTATTTTTTTTTCAGATTTTTAAAATTTGAATTTTTCCCAAAAAAATTTTTTCGCTTAAAATGCATTGTCATCGGAGTAGAACATGTCTACCAAGTTTCAAGTCGATAGGTTAACGGGAAGTGGGTTAAAAATTGCTTACAAAATTTGTACCAGACAAATAGACAGAAACAGTGAGTTAAGTAACGTGTTGTAAAAAAAACAATGTATTCCAAGGTATATGCAGGAATGTACAATTATGATCAGGCAAAATTCTATCAAAAATATTCCATCTTATATAATTATGATTTATCTCTGCCTATAAAAAATTATTTTTACATTGCTAACTGATTGATGATTGTTCACTGGTGAATAGCGAGCTCCATGTTCCCGTACCTGAAGAAGCGGATCCAGGTGGTGAAGCAGCAGAGCGTAGAGATGAACCCCATCGAGGTGGCCATCGATGAGATGAGCCGCAAAGTGTCTGAACTCAACCAGCTCTGCAAGATGGATGAGGTGGACATGATAAGGCTACAGCTCAAGCTTCAGGGCAGCGTCAGTGTAAAGGTACATACACACATACATATGCTAAAGTCATCTTAATCCACAGCACCTTCCCAATAATTATTAATTATTTTATTTATTAGGGGGACATGTCATTTTTAACTCTTAATTCCTCTTAATATCACTTGTGTTATAGCAGCTATAAAGAGTCGCACCCTCTTCCTAGCTCTTTTTTTGTCTCTCTTAAATTTAATGTCACAAGAAATGCTACTTGCGTTTCCAAAAAAACTCAAATCCCTCCGTCTTGCAGACTTTCTGTGTTGTAAAACTTAAAATTAAAGCCTAGCCTCTGACAGAATTACAATTACAGTCATCTCTCACCTATTGCGGGGGTCACGTCCCGCCCCCCCGCACCCCACGAAAGGTGAAATCCACGAAGTACCGAAAAACCTACGAAATTTTACCAACATATAAAATTCCATACGGGTACTCACCTGTGAAGTATCCTACAACTTGAATGATCAAGATGATGAATTAGCTGTGCAGTCCTGATGACAATGAAGGCGATGAGGATGAGATGAACGGTCACTGAGCCAATCAGCGCCCAGGATACAGAACACAGCACTCTGGTTGGTCTCCGCCCATCCATCAGTCAATAGTGCGCCGTGTACAATCTCATGTGGGCAAACTAGCTCAAGCGGTAGTGGTGTACACTGCGTTTTCATTAATGAAATTCATACTGTATTTTATTTTGAATTTTAATATTCTTTTAATATGTTCGAATTAACTTTTTATATTTTTTATATTGCATATAAAAACCACGATACAGTGAAACCGCGATAGGTGAATCGCGATATGGCGAGGGACGACTGTATTGTGAATGTACTATAATATACGTAGTATACATGCAGGAACGTATTGGAAAGAGCTGCAGTAATATAAACCTGTGATTTGATCTTCTGACCAATCGGAGATGAGAATTTCACTGTATTGTGGTCTTTTCAAAAATTTTCCGCAGGTAAACGCGGGACCAATGGCATATGCTCGAGCGTTTTTGGAGGAGAAAAATGCAAAGAAATACCCAGACAACCAGGTCAAGTTGCTCAAAGAGATCTTCAGGTAAACTTTTACCTATGGTTATTATTGAATATTTGCATGTACGTGTACAGTGAACTGTGACAATGCTCTCTGTGCTGCTGATGTTTGGTGTTTGAGCTTTGAACTTAAATTCTCGCATACTCGCCTCAAACCGCTTTGAAGAGTTTAGTAATGGGATACTTCATGAAATATTGTTATCTGTAAAAATTGATAAAAGAACATCGCAATGCTAAAAGCAATCATAGCTGCTCTTAGATCCAAAACTGCCCTCTTTCTCACCAGATATTTAGTACGACTTAAAATATAATTCATTTGATTTGAGTTCATTTTGTATATTACCATATTTTCCGGACTACAGAACCTGAATATACGCCACGCCCCCTAAATTTTAAAAGGAAAAAAAAATAGTTTTACATATATTAGCCACACCGGACTATAAGCCGCAGATATATATGTTGTGAAATGAGATATTTACACAAGAAAGACTTTGCAAATGTTTATTTACATACTGTGGCGAAGGCGGGTTTCTTCACACAACACAGGAGACGACACCCGGCTCTTTAGGAAAATCCACCAGCAACAGCTTAGGAGGCTCTTTATTTACACTCCCAGTTGCATAGGCAGCATAGTTCTGACAAGAACTGATATACCTACAACCTGGAAGGAAACAGACTCGCACGCACACACACATGCATACATCCCTATATGGCCGACCTGGCCACACGTCACCCGAACGAAACAGCACCTTGGGGATGGTGACGTTACAACACACACAAAACACTCCAATTATCCGCCAATTAACAATAACACAACATGGAACACATTCTAACACTCTAACAATCTTTGAACAAGGTTAAAACACAATAAAAACACATAACTTTAACACTATGCAAATTATGCACCCCGGTGCATGATGGGAAACCCCGCCCACACCCGGAAACGTCGCTACAATACCTTAATGTGCGTGTCGTGCTGCTTGCGTCAAGTGCCAAAAACTACCGGTAGTGTTTTTTTCTTTGCATTGATCTCTTGCGTCTGTCACGTTTTAGCGCCCCCTGATGGCAGTTAACGAAGAAAATTCTATAGATAAGCCGCACTGTTGTACAAGCCGCAGGGTTCAAAGCGTGGGAAAAAAGTAGCGGCTCATAGTCCGGAAAATACAGTATTTAGCATGCATATTTTGAGATGAAGATTGTCATGGATTAGACATGGCGTCTACAAAAATCAAACTTCAAACACAATCATTCATAGGTGATTGAGTGCATTTGGTGCAAGAGGGACATTTCCAATTATTGTGTGATCAGTGCTAACTTGCTCTTCCATATACAATATCATACACAAGATTTCAACTTTGGAAAGCCACTGATTTTCTAACACTCTTTTGTACGCATTACTCCATTGGTCAAGTCTGAATCTGAGCAAACTTGATACTTTTGTTTGCTATTTGCTTTGGTTTTGATCGCTTTATAGGCTGAGGGGTGTATAGTGCAGAAAATGTACTTGTAGAGCTCTTTCAATTGTTGGTCAGAAATATGCCAATGGAAAAAAAAATTCCAAGTGTGTGTAAATAAATGTTTTGCTAGTTAAAGTGGTACCTCAGTACTCGAACTTAATCCGTTCCAAGCGCGTGATCGAACCCTAAAAAGTTCGAGTTCTGATCGAATTTTCCCCATAGGAAATAATGGAAAATCAATTCATTCATTCCGGGCCCCAAAAAATTACAAAATTACAAAACAGTCATTTGTAAAGTAAGAAAATAAATGTATCCAAACAATCATGTCATGAATCTGCCCGTGTGGAGTGCACGCGCACGCACCCGCTTTAATTACTCTAAGCAGTGCCGACGCGTGCACATGCGCAAGGATTCCCTACAGTTGGGGACGAAATATGTTTTTTTTTTTGTTGTTGTTGTTTTTTTTATCATTTGAGCACAAAATGAACAGGATAAAACAAAAAGAGCACATACTCCGCACCTCTAAGCACATTTATCAAAACAGTCATTTGTAAAGTAAGAAAATAAAAAACATAATAAAAGCACCCGCTTTATTTACTCCGAGCAGCGGCGCTGCGGACACATGCGCGAGGATTCAGGCGCGAGCTTGTTATTTGGCTTATGATTATAGTCTGTTCCTTGCCTGCCTACCTGTTCTTCGACTACGAGTTTGCCTGCCGTCTCATGTCCTTCTGCCTGGAGCCTAAATAAATCCTGAAATGGATTTTACATCTGACTGCAGCCTGGATTGTGTTAAAAAAATAGACCATGACATCTTTTTCATAAACCCAGACACAGCACTACTACCTTGAGTCACACTATGCCATGCGGTCCATTGTTTATTTTTATTATTGCTCTGTATTCGTAACTTTTTGGTGGGTAACGGCTGCCAAAATGATATAAAGTACAGAGTATTACCTGATATTTTCAATAAAAAAAAGCACCATCACCAAAATACGGTGCAATCACAGCGAATGTGAGACTGAAGCGTTACCCTTTGTTTCCGCTGAGAGACAGCTGAGTGCCGCGTAACTCGTTTCCCTGCGTTCACAAGTTATCTTAGGTCGGCGTTCACGGTTCGACTTCTGAGATTCAGATCGAGTTCTAGGTCATTTTTTTGCGATCTGGTTTGTTCGATTTTTAGAAACTTGAGTTCTAGTGAGTTCGAGTACTGAGGTACCATTGTGTATTAATAACTTGTTTGAAATGGCAGGTGCGATATTCATAAAATGAGACATTTTGTTGCAAAAAAAACAAAACGTGGGTTGATTCAGAGTCGACCAATCCTTACTAGAGTCTGCTTGGGATGAGACAACCTCACTGAGATGCTCTGAATCAGTTTTATTTGGTCCAACCCGAGTGTAATAAGCTGTGTTCTCGCTTGGCAAACAAACCACGAAGACAGGGCAAAGGTCATTCGATTCAAACAGACTGAGCACTGCACTCTAACACTGTTTCGTATATTTACACTGTTAAGGTTTTTTTTTAAATCGTACTATAATCCCACTCTGCGTGTCCCCTTGTAGGCAGTTCGCGGACGCGTGTGGTCAGGCTCTGGACGTGAACGAGCGGCTGATCAAGGAGGACCAGCTGGAGTACCAGGAAGAAATGAAAGCTCATTACAAAGACATGCTGAACGAGCTCTCGGCCGTTATGAATGAACAGGTCTGTGATCTTGCTTAGAAGCCAGGGATCTCGCTTGTAGTTCAGGAGTTCACTTGGCTGAGCCTCACACTTTGTGTTTACTTAGTAGTGTGATAAAGACCAAACAAAACACGTTGTTGTGTCTGCTTTTTGAGGTTATGTTTACGTTTTGTCTCTTTTGCATGTAAAGATCCCACATGGAAGGCAGTCGGTCGTAGAACGACCCAACGCCTTCTGAGATACCAGCGAGCGTCCAGGAAGATGATTTTTAATTTTTTTTTTGTTACCCCAAGAACTTTGTCAGTGTTACTCGTACTATGGACCTTAAGGACTTAAATGAACTGAAAAATAGAAGCAGAAGAAAGGTTCAGCAAGAGTGAAACGTGTAAACGGTTCCAGTCCTGTGGATGATACAGACCAGGCAGCTGCTCTGTTTTTGGTTTGTGACGGACACAATATGACTCTTTCGCCCCGCCGTACTTCCTGTACTACCATACATACATGCACACACAGACACACTCGTCTTATATACACGCAAATTCACATATGCCTTCTCTCCTAAACCCTGTTCCTCTAGAAAACAGTGACCTTAATTAGCTTGAGGTGTGTTCAACTGAGCAAGACTTTCTTACAATCTTCTTAGAGAGGGCTTTTACATCACCAAGTCTGAAAGATTACTGGCTGTTTTAGGATTTTAAGGGTTTAATTATTATCACGGTGCATTTTTTCTAACGTATCCCAGACTGTCTTGTTGAACACACCTCTAGTTTGTGTATGAATGTAGACATGCTTCAAATAGTCACATTGTATCCTAACATTCACAAATCTCGCAACTCTCACATTTTGGAAACAAATTTCCTGTTTTATAACGTTTTTATGACTGAAAATGTGTATGTCATGTACTGTTTTAAATTTGTATATAAGAATTATTAATATTTAAAACGTTTTGTTTTATAAATATATATTAAAAAAAACGATATATGATCTTTTTTGTTGTTTTGATAAATTAAAGAAAAGTGAAAGAATTTGGCTTTTGTGTTTGTTTGAATAAATTATTGCATTTACTGAGAAACTAATATTTTTTGTGGATTTATAACGACGGCCTGGGTGTGGACAGGTTCTTCGTCTTCTTCTTCTGCCGCTTAATCCTGTTCAGGGTCGCGGGGGGGAAGCTGCGCCAATCCCAGCCGACATCGGGCGAGAGGCGGGACTCACCCTGGGCGGGTCGCCAATCCACCACAGGGCGACACACACAGAGACAGGCAACCATTCACACCTACAGCCAATTTATAGCAGCCAATTAGCCTAATCCCCTCTGTGCATGTCTTTGGACTGTAGAAGGAAACCGGAGTACTCGGAGGAAACCCCCGCGGACATGGGGACAACATGCAAACTCCTATACTGAGATCACAACTTGTTTTTTCTAGAGATCTCAAGATAACAAACGTTATTTTCTGAGCTCATGTAGCAGTAGCATACTAGCTTACGCTCTCCAACACCATCTGATAACTACAGAGATGATCCCGATCCCTCAAGTTGGCCTGGAAGGAATCTGTTCAGGATCCCTATAACGTCCATGGCAGTGTATTTGCAGTTTTTTTTTTTTTTTTTCGCTTTCTCATTAGTGACTGACACTAATTTGGAAATTGTCTAGCATTGAGAGATAGGTATTTATGAGGTATATAGGTATTTCCTCTTCAGTTCCTGATTACAATAAAAAAACTGGAAACACTTAATCATGCATTTCAACATCGCACTGTCGTATCGCAAGCAACTTAACACCTTTCGTTATAACAAGAAAAACAAGGTTTAATTTCCAAATAACAGCACAGTAAGTGTTAAATAACTCATGGCTTTTCTGAATTTCCATAGAGACTGGTGATGGAAAAGTTGTTTTTAGCTGCGATAATACGAAGCAACTTGTTTCATGGATAGTCTCCAGCATTAAACTTACCTTAAAAAATGGACGTTGTTTAATAAATTAAAAAATGGCAATTTTTAGCAATTAATAAAACACTTCACACGTCACACCCCTTTATTTCCAGCCACATCAGACTTTCCTGTCGCTAGTTATTTTCCTATAACAATGCCAGGCCGGTGGTGTTAGCACTGTCGCGTCACAGCAAGAAGGTCCTGGGTTCGATCCCTCGGGTCGACCTGGGCATCTTTCTGTGTGGAGTTTTCATGTCCACATGGGTTTCCTTCAAGGACTCTGGTTTCCTCCAACAGTCCAAAGACATGCACAGAAGGGATTAGACTAATTGGCTAGGAGGCAGAGGGTAGCTCAGGGGGTTAAGACGTTGGATTACTGATCGGAAGGTCGGGAGTTCAAAACCAAGCTCCGCCAAGCTGCCACTGTTGGGCCCTTGAGCAAGGCCCTTAAGCTCAAAATGCTCAGTTGTATAAATGAGATATATTGGATAAAGGTGTCTGCCAAATGATGGTACTGTAATGTAATGTAATAGCTGGTCTAAATTGGCCGTAGGTGTGAATGTGAGTGTGAATGGTTGTCTGTCTCTGTGTGTCGCCCTGCGATGGATTGGTGACCTGCCCAGGTTGTAACCCCGCCTCTCACCCAAAGTCAGCTGGGATTGGCTCCAGCTTCCCCTGAACAGGATTAAGCAGCAGAAGATGAGTGAGTGAGCATGCCAGGTCGTACTCCTTACTCCATTTAAAGGCCTTAGGATTGAACAAAGCCCCGCAAAATAATGTGTGATTCAGGAATATATCATGGCCTGAATTCAAATGGAAAAACCTTCTCACTTAAATAATAATGAAAGCTGAGTTTCGCATGTTCTACCTCTTTGAATGCTTCTTGCTACAGGTTCATAGACACAGGTTTTCCTGGTGCTGGATCTGATCTAGGATCAAACCTGTAATTTACATCTGTATTACCGAGGACAAGCTCAACCAATTTTCCATCTCAATGTTGCAATTGAGACGCTTCGCCTGCAGCCTATTATCCAGCCGCGCGCTGTTAATTTCCTCCGCCTTTTCCAGAGACGGCGTAATTATAGATAATTGCTGGGCTTTTCAGTCGCCTGGCGAAAAAGACGCGTATGAAGTGATGATCACAATCTGCCCGCACAATGTCTGTCACGGCTTCAGAAAACGAGGTGACAAAAGCCTTTTGTATCCTGGCATATTGCGAAAACAATATAAATTTATCTTTACATCCTTGAGATTGTTGAGTCATGGAGTCTGCGACCGTGTGGTTTTGATTAAACACAGCCTATGACGAGGTTGTGTATAGTGGAAAACGTGTATCTTTTAGCCTCACACAAAACATCCTTATCTGAATCCTGATCAGCTGTTGTTTTGGGGGGGTTTTCCAGAAATACTGTAAAAATGCTAGCCAACCCCACAACTACAAAAACTAAGAATATTTCTGACATTACAGTACTATGCAGTAATAATAAGCACATGTACTGTATTCTGCAATGTGAAGGTGCTTGGGAAAATCTGTTATTTTAGAAAAACGATGGTTCTTAATTTAAATTTTCTCTAAAGGAAACCAAGCGTCTTGACTACACCGTGATACAGTTCTTCGACACTTGTTCAATCTCACCTGCTGCCTTGATAAGACTTTACCATTAAATATAGCAAAAGCAAATGTTTACACAGCCTTTCTTTATTAGGTAACAAATCGCAATCCTTCTCAGATTGCTGTGGTATAATAAGAATAAAACATTTTGTTTTAAAACTTCATAAAACTTCCAGGTGGGAACAGTAATTCTGCTTTCCGTCACAGTGCATCATGCCACCCTGTCGTTGATGATGCCCCTGAATTGGTACACCTCGTCGTTTTTATTCCTTACATTCATATATCTTCTGTGAAAAAAAAAAAAAAAAGTAAAAGTGCTTTTAAAATAATAAATCGTGGTGCAGTTTTTATAAAGAAATCAGCAGGCAAAGTTCTTCCAAGCATCTTGGAAAACTCCTGATCTCAATTGCTTTACAGTATTTTAGATCCAAACATTTACTTTCTAACATTAAACCTTTCGGAACATGGTCTGGAAGGCAGCTAAGATGAAATATAATTGAAAATGTAGTGAGCTGAAGATACATGTGTAATACATTTTCATGTGTAAGCTGTTCCAGCATTCATATCAGTTTCAGCTGAAATCATTTTTCTCATGTGCTTCCTTTCTAAGACCATGATGTTGAAGGGCCTCAGAAAGAAGAATCCAGAAAACATCAGTTTTTGATACTGAAGCTTTCAATCACCATAAAGCATTAACCAGGACATAGCCATGATGCCGTACTATAGATTCTCTGTATTATTTGACATAGCTCTTTAAAATGAAACTGCATTTGCCTTTCTGGCCTTTTGACTTGCCGTGGTTCATTTCTATTAATCAAGTCACCTCGAGAGGCTTCACGTCCATTTAAAGGGTAACTTCAAAGCTGAGTCCATCAAAGAGGTCAACTTGGCTTTGATCGAGATGCCTCTCGCTGTAGAGACTACGATGGAGGCTTCGGTCCATAATGTTTTTTTATTATTGCCACTGCGTGTTTTAAGACAGTGGGAAAATGGAGATCCTGAACGAAGCATACAGAGAACATGCACAAACTTCTGCTCAAACCAAGGACTGCTCTTAGTGTCCCAGTGCTCTGGTCAACATTTTACATTTGTGAAGTATAACCTATATTTCTCTGTATGACAGTGACGTACATCATCGTTCTTATTAACATCATCTCATGCCATGATTAACATCAAATTAAAGTCTTAGAGATTTCACCTCTGATGATATCTTAAAAAAAAACTCTGGTGCAACAAAATTACCATTACCATAAATCTGCACTTGTGTTACATATCGAATGGAAATCTAAGACTTTGTGGGGAAAAATATATACAGTAGATCATTGTCATCTAGCAAGGCAGAAGAAGACAAGCGGACATGATATGCAGTCTCATGAGATGGGGATTTCCATTTCAAAAGGTCGAGGAGCTCAGAACAAAGTCAGCGCCGAGGTGTAATAAGAATACAACAGAGCCAGAGACCTCTCTTTGTTATTTCTTTTGTTCTATCTCTCTCTCGGCCTTCTCTAATATGGAAGGAATAAAAGATGAAGGTGGACGCCGTTAAAAGAAAATAATCAAATAATGAATTACTCGCCACCCCGAAACGGATTATTGTCCAACGACAGCAGTTTATCAAGTGTCTGATTCTTTTTATAGCGCAACAAATTGCCAACAATTCGAATTTTTTCATTTGTCACTGAACGTGAAGTACTCAGTAGTACAGTTATTCCCTCAGCAGGATCTCTCTCTCTCATGGTCTACCGCTGAATCCTGTTCAGGGTCACGGGGGGAAGCTGGCACCAATCCCAGCTGACATCGGGCGAGAGGCGGGATACGCTTTGGGCGGGTCACCAATCCACCGCAGGGCAACACACAGAGACAGACAACCATTCACACTCAGATTCACACCTAGGGCCAATTTAGAGTCGCCAATTAGCCTAATCCCCTCTGTGCATGTCTTTGGATTGTAGGATGAAACCGGAGTACCCGGAGGAAACCCACATGGACACGGGGCGAACATGCAACCTCCACACAGAAAGGCGCCGAGTTCGACCCTGAGGATTGAACCCAGGACCTTCTTGTTGTGAGGCGCCATTGCTAACCACGACACCACCATGCCGCTCTCTCTTAGTTTCAAAATGGCCAGATATTTGCTTAGAGACAGTACTGCTTCCCTGCTGCACTTCTTTTACTCAGTGAAATTCCTCTGTCAGTCATTCAGGTTGCAATTCAACGCAATGTTTCAGATTACAGATTACACTGCGGTGCATCTGGCAAACATGCAAAGCACTCCAAAGAGCCAAGTAGCTGTTGCAGATTTGTGCAATCGATACCTTTGCCCTGGGGCTGAAATCTTATAGACTCGCATCTCTAAACTCTTTTTCCATTTCAGTGGTATAATTACCGGCTACGGACTAGCCGTGTAGCAGAGTGCCTTTTCACTAATTCATGCCGCGGTGTATGCGACAGGACGGCCCACTGAAGCAGGTTAAGTGCCCCTGTGATCACTAACACGGCAGTTTATATCTAAGTAGGTTAATCCTGATAAACTGGTCCGAGTATGCTTATACAACGGGTCACACTGAAAAAGGTTGAAGGTATTCCCTGAAAGCTGTGTAGACAGAGTTCCTATGTCAAGGTCAAACCTATTGATCTGAGCTTTGGGTTCATTTGCAATTTACTCTGGTTTAGTGGTCAGTGAAGATGTACAAGGATCTCGTAACCTGACATACAACATTTACCGACACATCATGACCTCCATTATGATTTCTAGCCATGCCAATCCAGCCACACACAAACGCACAGACACGTATTCGCCTCTAGCATAGACAGCAAGCTGAACATTAGGCTGATAGAGTTTCTCTCTCCCACAGACAAAGTCATGCATGATTCATGGTCAGTGGGGAAAACACAGGGGAATCGGGTGTCTCTTCTTGTTGCCAGCGCATCTTTCAGCCTGATTCAAAACAATAGCAATCATGTCACTACTTTATTTCATTCACCATAAAATGAACTACCTCTTGAGTACCAATCAGCATATCGGCCATCTTTGATGCCCTAAGAGCCTATTACCCTCAAGAGCTAGCGTTTATAAAAGCATCTTGCTAAGATCAATCGAATGGCTTCTGACAGGCACAAGACGTGTACCACTATGTACGTGTGTGCTCAGAATCTGCTTGATTTTAAATAAAAGAGCCTGAAGGCAATCTTGCGTTCCTATTTTTGATCTGTGAGGTTTCCGAGTGCGCGATTTAAAATGGAGCGCACAAAAAAAGTGCTGAAGGTCACTGAGTAAGCCTTGCGACGTCACCTCTGCCTTTCGTGTAAATTTTCCCTGTTGGGTTTGTTGTCCCAACTTATTTGATGTTTGGGTATCAAATGCTCGATCGAATGCTTTTTAATGAATTTTCTTGTCATCACAAAGCTCCAGGTTTAACCTGGGTTTCATGCTCGTCCCGCCAATTCATATTCAACCAATTTGCTGGAACAAAGCACGGGTGCTAATTGCAGGTAATAACAGGCCTCCTTTGATTACACATTTGTGTGACATTTGCAGACGTTTTGTGTTTGTTGTGTCCTCGCCATCTATTTTACATTAGTGTTAATAACATGGCAGACTAAAGGGATATGTTGGCATGTTGCGCTGTGGATATGTTTCACGTGTTGAATTACATAACTGCCTGTGATTGGATACAACAGCAGATATGCTAAAGGAGCGGCACTGGGGCCGTTTTTTTTTTTAAACTGGAGTCACTGAATGATAGGCAGGTTTTTTTTATATGTTTGAACAGATCTGTTACAGTTTTACAAGACCTTGGGTTGATTAGTTGAAAGAACTTTGCTGGGTCTGCATCCAGTCTACTGTCGACCAGTTGGCTGAGTGCTTAACTACTGGCTAGCAACTGGAAAGACTCCGCAATACAGAAAAGTGCTTCCATTAGGATCAAAATTTCGGCCCGCCCAGTGCACCTAAACCAGAAACATGCCTTGAGACCACTTAGTCTCACGAGACAGACACTTATATTGCTGTCCCTTGAGTCTGATAGTATTCATCGTTAAATGTGACCAAACCTTTGCTGAGAAGTCATTTGACTGATATTGCAGGTGACCAACCAGGTTATATTTACCAACTGGAAATTGTGAATTATTTACAGACCAGTGGCTATATCATGCTGCACCACGATGGTAGAACTGTCCAAAACTGGTGCACCGTCAAAGGTTTCTCAAGGTAAGATAGTAAAATCCCACAGGGGTCTCTAATGCACAAGTTTTGCCCCCCCTTCTAATTTGTTACAGTGGAGATCAGAATCTTTGGAAATGAGTTTGTATGACATGCAAATGTTTTAATACACTTTAGTAACAGAATACAGGAAAAAAAAGGTTCATACAGAAAAATATGTATGTACACTTTTAACATGTCAAGTTTCATCCTATAAAGATATATAGAGATATACATAAATAAATAAATAAATAAATAAATAAATACATAAATAAATACATAAATAAATAAATAGGCTTATTATGCTGTGGTGCCTGGCCTCCGTTGATGGATTTTGCATATCATATACTGTATTTACTAGAACAATCCTTTCTAATGAAAAAATCGTTTGTGTTTTAGAAAGTACAGCATGCAGCAC
Source organism: Chrysichthys thysi (assembly GCA_030068315.1). NCBI lineage: Eukaryota > Metazoa > Chordata > Actinopteri > Siluriformes > Claroteidae > Chrysichthys > Chrysichthys thysi. Next base: position 5,760,313 of record JAQLOM010000018.1, read on the forward strand.
AGTTTTCAGGTCATTTGTATTTCACCACAGTTCATCACTCATCAAGTATTTACTTCCCTTTACCACATAATCATGAACGCCCAACTGAACCAACATTCCTCTTTAGGTTAAAGGTTTCTTGTTCTCATGTAATAAATTATTTTGACTTGAAACTGACCATTTAGACTGAACTTGAACATGAGCTGTGTGATTTTAAGGATCTCACTTACTTTAGAGGTGCCTTAGAGGTGCAGATCCCACTCAAACCTCACTCAGGAAATTCCTTTTTTTTTTGGTCAGTTTTTCAGTGTTTTCTCTCTTTTTTTTTTTAAAGAGTTACCATTAGTAGAAATATGAATAAAATGCATAAAACTGTGAATAAAATGTTTGCTGAGGGGGCAGCATCTTGGTACATCATGGCTGCATCACAGCTCCAGGTCTGGAGTTTGATCCTGAACTTGAGTTCCTGTCAAAGTTGATCTTTCCACTACAACCCGAATTCAAGAAAAGTCGGAACGCTCTTTAAATTTGAATAAAATGAAAACTAAAAGACTTTCAAATCACATGGGACGATATTTTATTCATAACAGAACATAGATGACAGAACAAATGTTTAAACTGAGAAATTTTACAATTTTATGCACAAAATGAG
>JAQLOM010000018.1:5797783-5809547 GCA_030068315.1 Chrysichthys thysi
TATGTGTGTGTGTATATATATATGTGTGTGTGTGGGGGGGGGGGAATATGACTGTTGGGTTAACAAAATCTTCAACAAGTGTATTTTTAAATGCACACAGAGCTGCCAAGTTATAAGTTATCAGATTGATATACCTAATAAACTGCCAGCTTTCAAAACTGTGTTCCGTATGTGTCTAATAACTCTCAACAGTTAAGAAACGCTAGCTTTTAAAGCAGTATAGTTATATTAGCCATCATTCTGTGACTATTTGGATACGCAAGGCTCATGCCATATGGATTTGGTTTGCAGTTGCTGCTAAACAGGGTGAATCCGACCCCGAAAGGAAGGAGACACGGCAGAAAGTGGATGACGACAGGAAGCATGAGATCGAAGCAGCCATCGTTCGTATCATGAAGTCCAGGAAGAAGATGCAGCACAACGTGCTAGTAGCAGAGGTATGATTATTTAGTCTATAAGTGGTCATTAATCACGTCTGTAAAGAGGATCATTTCTAAGCAGGTCATGTGAAGTTATAGTGCGTTCAGTTTGCCTGAATTATGGTCAGTTTGAGTTTTTCGTTGTTTAATTAATGATTAGTATGAATACTGACACATACTTGGTGGATTTTAAGAGGAAAGAGGATGTTCTATAGCTAAGTATTAGTAATGCCACTTCATGTCCGAGCTACATCACTCCACCATATTGTTTTGTTTTGTTGTAACTTTTTTGAGCTTGAAATAAATTGCTAGAATTTCAGCAATTTTAATCTTGCATATAGTTATACTGACTGTGCTTTTTAAAGCAGAATATAAAAAGATGCAGAATGCGACTGTATAAAGTTCATGTATTCCTACAGAATAATGGCTGTCTGTCGTGTGTCTTCAGGTCACTCAGCAGTTACGGGCACGATTCCTCCCAAGTCCTGTGGTCATTAAAAAACGCATCGAAGGACTTATTGAGCGGGAATACTTGGCAAGAACGCCAGAAGACCGCAAGGTGTACACTTACGTAGCATAAATGTGGCATGAATTTCAACCGAAACCTGGTGTGGAGTGAAAGAGAGCGTGAGTGTGTTATTTTTGGGACATGAGCATGAACTAGGAGGGTTTTTTTTTTTTCCCCTGTGCTTAGGTTTTTTTTTTTCTTCATTTTGTTTTTCATCGCTACTGGGGGAAAACTGAGAAGTTAACCTTTAACCTTCTGTACGGACTCGTTTTAAAAAGGTTCTTAGCGATTCACACAGAAGCCTTCCAAAGCCCCCAGGGAGCTGGACGAGATTCAGCTCGGGCTCGCGGACGAGGAGGTGTCCGTCTCTATGAGAGAACTGTGAAAGAGTCGGAAACTATAAACCTGAACCCAGATCAACAAAAGTGCCCAAATAAACGAAGAACGATGACTTTCCAGCATGGGACGCCTTCCGAGACCAATCAGGTTACAGTGAAATATGTCTACCTTCCCACATTTATTTTTGTTAGTTTGACCTATTTTTCTTTTCTCCCCCTCCTTGTTGGTGTAAACGTGTTTGTGGTCTGTGGCACCATGTTGGTTGTACAGGTTTAACCCTTGCCTGCCTGCAGAAGATTTTAAAAATGGAGGCTGGGTATCAGAGAGCCATATTTAGTTGCTTTGGAGCATGCCTTTTCTGACGAGGGGTGAAATAACTCTTTCAAGGTTTCTAAAAGAAATGGTTTGGTCGTGTCTTTGTTTGAACTTTTTCGTATTTGGCATGGCCAAATGTAAATTTAATTATTAGCTTTTTTGTAGGGTCCTTCTGATGCAGTTCCATTATAGGGGGGAGGGTTTTTTTGTTTTGTTTTTTTTTTTGTTTTTTTTCGGCAGCAGAAGGAACTTCTGGAGCATTATGTCTAAACGTGTACAAATTGTAAAATAATTGTTATTGTACTCGCTGAAGTGGACTGTACAGGGCCTTGTTTTCATCATTGTTAAATGTAGAAAAAGGAGTTAAAAAATAAATGGATTTGCTGCTTCGGGTCATCTTTTGCTTTCTGATGGTAGTCCTAAGAGATTCCAGTTGAAGCAGTTTAGACATGCGTCTCTGAAATTTCACTATTAAGAAATGTCGGAGTAAAACTGAGCAAAGGTTTGTGATCCCATGCGATTCTGGGTGAAGAAAGGAAAACGTACCTCAGTTTTTCGGATTATGTACGAGGAGGGGGCGAAAAAAAAAGGAAAATTTAGTTTGAAAAGAAACCAAAAAGGAAGAATTTAAAGGTTTGCTATAACATCTGACTGTTATAACAGATGTGTCAAGAATGTGTTGGACGATTATTACAACTGAAATCGTCCCAAAAGCTACTGAGGATATGAAAGAAGTTAGAAACCGTTATAAAGGCAACTGGTGTCATTTAGCCAGTGATCCTAACTTATAACATTTGCCTATTTTTAATGTAAGATCTAACATACTAAATTAAAATGATTTTGCCATAAAGGTATGCATTTTCTTTTTCCTGTCTTTGTTCAGTATTGTCACTGCATTAAATTCTGCATTACAAGTTCACTCATTTTATTAATCCATTATTTAATAAAGAATAATTTACAAGATTAAACCCGAATTTGGTTTGAACTAAGTTTATTAAGAAATATCAATAGATAAGTTTGAACTCTCTAAGCTTGGCTTAACGTTTACGTAATGAATTTAATGTCAGTCACATATAACTAATGTGTATGCCGTCTATAAAGTGCCCTCCACACGTATTGACACCCCTTATAAAGATTTTTTTATTTAAAAAAAAAAAAAAGCTTAGAAATAATCCAGAATTCACCTTTTTCGCTTATGTTTATCACATCAACATGGTCTATGTTCATGATGGTTAATGTTGTATGTCACCCACAATGCCACTTGACTGATCATGGTGCCAGTGGGGCTTGTAATTCCCCTCCTCCAACTAGTAATAACCAAGAAAAATCCCCTCTCAACTTGAAATTGCTGTGACTTCGACTCAATGTAGTTGTGCACGAGATAAGAAATAATCTATATAATTATATCCGTCACCTATACCGTTTATCCATTAAGGGTCGCGGAGAAGCTGAAACCGATCCTAGCTAATTTCAGGTGAGAGGCGAGGTACACCCTGGAGACGTCCCCAATCTATTACACGGCTAACGCCCACATGAACAGCCATTCACACCTTTGGGTAATTTAGAGTAGCCACTTGACTTAATCTGCAGGTCTTTAGGCTGTGGAGGAAACTTGAGCACCTGGAGGAAACCCACGCAGGCACGGGGAGAATGTGCATACCCTGTACAGAAAGACCCCAATTAGCCAGCATGTTCGAACCCAGAACCTTCTTACTGTGAGGTCACAATGCTAACCCCTGCACCACTGTGCTGCCCCATGAGTTATACTGAATATACAAGTATTTCCGTGAGCTCAGTTAACATATAGACATATTCACTTGTTCAAGGGAGAACGCTGACGTAGCTACCTAGCTTGTTGCTAACAAAAGACAAATATGGAGTCGTCAATGTTTTTGCCCCACTTCACTTTGTATGTCGGATGATGTCAGTCCAACCTGCGAATTACGACCACGAGGTACAGTAGGTCGAATGCAGTATTGCCCTTTCTACGTGTCTACGGAAAGGGGTTGGGACAGACGCGTGCACTGTTCTACGCTGGATTTCTCATTGAACATCACTGATAAATCATGAGTGATATATTGTGACTAATCTTGTGTTAGATATCAGTGAGGAACGCCAGTGTAACTGTGCTAGTGATGTCTCCCTGTGACATCAGCACAGCACACAACCGCCGAGTTCTCACACGAATATTGAAGATACAGCACCGAATAACATCAGCAGCACAATCACTCACTCATCTTCTGCTGCTGATTAATCCTGTTCAGGGTCACAGGGGGAGCTGGAACCAATACCAGCTGACTTTAGGTGAGAGGTGGGGTAGGCAGGTCCCCAATCCACCACAGGGCGGCACACTGACATTCACATTAGAGCATGGGTACCCAACCCGAACTGGTCAAATGGACAAATATTTCGAAATGTCACTCGGGTTCGGTCACATCAGCACAAAAACGTTTGATATTTAAAATAGTTATTTAAAATAACTTTTTGTTCCCAGTCCGAAGCGCACCTCCTTTCAGAGCGCCCGAAAATGGGTGCGCAGAATGCACGCTCTGTGTGGGCAGATTCATGATAGAGAGTATCATTATAATCACTTAGCAGCGCCTGTTTCGGCCAAACATTAAAATTCCAATCGGGTTCAGGACGGGTTCAGACAGAAACATATAAATGCATGTCGGGGTCGGGTTCGGTCACTGCTCTGTCAGGTTCAGGTCAGGGTCAGACAGAAACATATAAATGCATGTCGGGGTCGGGTTCGGTCACTGCTCTGTCGGGTTCGGGTCGGGGTCAGACAGAAACATATAAATGCATGTCAGGGTCGGGTTCGGGATCAGGTCGGGTTCGGTTCGGGATCGGTCACTGCTCTGTCGGGTTCGGGTAAGGGGTCAGACAGAAACATATAAATGCATGTCAGGGTCGGGTTCGGTTCGGTTCGGGTACGATCACTGCTCTGTCAGGTTCGGGTCGGGTTTGGACAGAAATAAGAGGCTCTACTTCACAGCACTCTAATTCACAGGCAATATAGAGTAGCCAATTAACCCGATCTCCCCTGTGCATGTCTTTGGACTGTGGGAAGAAACCGGAGTACCCAGAGGAAACCCACACCGACACAGGAACATATAAAAACACCATACAGAAATCGAACCCTGGTCCTTCTAGCTGTGAGGCGCCAGTGCTAACCACCACACCACCGTAACCCCCCAGCAGCGCAATCGCTAAACATAAAACAAAAAGATCCATCTAAACACATGCATTGTGTTCCAGGGTGGAGTTTTCCTTTAAGAGCATGGGGGCCATTGGTGACATGTCCTCAGTCCCATCTGGTGTCTTTTGTATTAATCCAGTAACAGCATGGTGGCCATCTGCTCTAATACACATTGCATTGTAATTCCCAAGCACTTCCCAGAGCGCTTCCTACTCCGTTTTGGAGCTGTGGGGTATTTTGTAAGCTCCTAGCTCTGGTTTAGATTAAATTTGCTGTTTTAATTTTTAATCACAGTGATAAAGTGGGGATCAATGACGCTCGCTCACCGGTAGGTGGCGCCAAAAGCGCCGCCGAGCCGAACAGACGCCTAGCGGACAGCAGGCAGGACAACACCGCTACTTTTATCCCGCAATGGAAAGTCTGAAAGTGTCGCACTCGGTGGCAAATTTAGCAAAAAAAGAAATGGTGAAATAATGCTGCGCAGACGGTTTATACTCCACAAAAGCGTGGAGGATGGGAACACCGACTCTGGAGCCGAAACTGCAGGGTGAGTTAGCCGACAATGCTAACCGTTTTTGTTGATGTTGGTCACTTTGGAGACGTCTGAAATCGCACACTTCAGTACTAAATAGTGCATCAAAAAGGCTACGCTGCCGCAGATGGCCCTCTGGATAGATACTCACTGTTTAGTGCGTTAGTATGCGCGTTTGGGACGCAGCCTTTGTTTGTGGTATCCAAGCGGACGACGGATAAACACACTGTAACTATGAGGGTCGAGTGAACGTTCAGTTTTACTCGGAGTTTTGTAATGTTGTGTTGTTCAACTGCGTAACTTTGTGGACAAATGAAACGCGGAAAAAAGAACCAGCCTTGCTATCCTCCAGACATCACGCATCTTTTCTTGCCGTGTAAAACAAGGCATCACTGAAATTAGAGATGAGCCCCAAGCTCTTCTTTTGTCTCATTATGAATTCACTAACAGGCCAGAAAACCGTTAATTACAGTGGATCTTGAACGCTGCACGGGAGTAATTAAACCCAGCGGTGACATTAATTTGGCTAAAAGTAGGCAGAACTTCACAGATGACCCTTTTAACAGTGAAAATGAGGCGTCTAAAAACCCACTTGAGCTGTTTTTTTTTTTTTTTTAAGTACTTGAAAAGTGTCCTTAAGCATAAAAATATTAATATTTTATAGGCCTAGGCTTTGAGGGAAAAGCTACCCCCAAAAGGCTTGTGTTGAACATATAGTGTCCAAATAGTGTACTGTTTACATGTCCATTAAAATACAACTTAAAGTACCTTAAAACACAGCTTTTTTTTTTTTTTTTTTTAACAAAACAAGGGCATTCTCCTCAAGGTCCATATACTGTCACAAATTAATATTAATAATACTTATGGGTGGCCGTGTCTTTCTAATCTAAAATTCAACCTTAGGTGGGTAAGAATTCATTTTTGGCATCCACATCAGCTTATATGGTGTTAACAAATGTCTTAAAGAGGCTGGCTGACCATTCCCAGAATCCTCTATGCCATGTAGCGAGTCGACATTTTCAATGCCATCGATCTTCTAAAAAACTAATACTAAAAATCCGTTCTAAAAAACAGTCACTCACTCGTTCATCTTCTGACGATTAATCCTGTTCGGGTGTGGGAGCTGGAGCCAATCCCAGCTGACTTTGGGCGAGAGGCGGGGTTACACCCTGGGTGGGTCGCCAATCTACTGCAGGGAACGGACAACCATTCACACTCACGTTTACACCTACGGGTAATTTAGAGTAACCAATTAGCCTAATCCCCTCTGTGTGTGTCTTTGGACTGTGGGAGGAAACTGGAAAACCCAGAGAAGCCCACAGGGAGAACGTGTAAACTCCACACAGGTCGACCCTAGGGATCGAAGTGCTAACCATTACGCCACCATTCTGCCCCTCAAAATTCAAAGAAAGAAAGAAAGAAACAAACAAACAAAAAAAAGCAACAATCGGGTGACATCCTAGGCCATAGATTTTAAATTGTAAGGCGAAAGATGTTTTGTCTGTATTTTAAATTCTTCTGAGTGATCTTTAACCTTTCGTATGGTTATTCCATTGTAATAGACCTGAACCAACCATGGCCGTCTCGTGGACAGCCACGAAGGAAAGAAGAGCATATAAAGCATATTTCGTTCAAAGCTTCCACGAATGACGCGTGAAAGCAAAAATTCAAGATGGGTTTCGAAAGCATCACTCGCAGTGAATTTGTGGAGATTTTGCGGCACATACAGTAGAGGACGCGTGCTTTCAAGACAAAAACAACACATTGGATTGTGAGAGGGGTGAGCCGACCCCTTTAAGGTGGAATATTTTGGACATATTCGGGGAAACGCACAGAATACTACGAAGAAGTGAGGCTGGGGCTGAGTTCCTTCTAGCTCAGACTGTAGACTCATGCAGCTCATCAGTGCTTATGGAGGAAAACTAAAAGTAGACAGACTAAGCACGTTTTGTTTAAGTAAAATTCAAATGACACAAAATGACAGTTGTTTGATCATTTTGGTGGTTGTTGTTTGAGCAAGTCGGTTATAGCTTTTCTGTTTGCCATATTTGAAATTCCGAGGAAACATGATTAATAGCTTAGGATGGACTTAAAACACTGATAATGAAGCATTTTTCTTTGTGTAATAATTTGTTCTACATGCTTCTGTTTGTACCTTTATTGTAATATAATGCATGGCTCAACTGTAATAATTTCGTTTGTCAAACTGTTGATAAATTGTATACCATTTTAGTCCTCTCATCTGATATCATGACCAGCTGTCACTCCTTGTGAAAATGAGAATTTCCTGACACACAACATGCACATCTTTAAAAGTAAAAGTAGTCTAAAATATTACTCTTATTGTAGTCACAATACGTTATTGCTACGGATGCATCATTTTTCATCATAATCACAATTGATTCACCATAACTGCGGCGCACAACCTCTTGGCTCCGGTCTTAACATATTTAATAGCTGTTTTCTTTTCCTCTAGATCAGACTGCAGCAAAATGTCTTGCAGTAGCAGTAAGTACAATACGCATACTTGCTATAATATCACATTACATATTTCAGACTTTTTTCATTTTAAAAATCCCCTTAGCACTTTACATAATCCATAATCTTCTTGGTCTTTAACTCTTCTTGGCTTTTGCACCTACGCAGCCTCATGCCAAAACTGGGTTGTGAATCGTGCCTTTAATAAAAGATTTTAAAAAATCTTTTTAATTTTTTATACAGTAACTAATATTTTAACCAGTTTTTTTTTTTTTTTACCTTGAACATGTAATCCTCTGTTTCCCCACCTAGTTGACCTCATGACTCGCGATCCCCTACCAGTCGCCATGCACCTGCTGGCCAACCCAGGTGACTCCCTCCTCCTCCAGCACACACTGGACCGCCTGCTCGACTGGGTGTGTCCCGGCTTGCGCCTCTTCCACGTGTCTGAACGCGCCTGCCCGGTACGCGAGTACACCCGTGGACACTTGTGCCCGCCGACCACCTACCCGTCTCTAGCCGTCACCTTTTTCCTGCATGAGTCCTACGGCGAAGAGCGCATCCTCCGGGTCCTTGACTTCCTCCAGCGTCCACCCTGGCAGTACCACCACACCGAGAATGGCCATGCGAGCTCTGACGCCATGCTCCGACCATATCTGCTGCCTGGACGAGACTTCTACAGTCTTGGCCCAGGTATGCCGGTGTGGGCCGTGCGTCCAGTGCACTGCGGAGGTGAAGTGCTGCGCGTGACTCTGCACAGCGGGCACGAGAATTTTGAGGACACCGTGAGGCTTTACGAGACAGTGCTGCGCATGAGAGCTGAGGAGCAGAAAGCTGGGTTCTGCTGGTTTACCTTGTTGAAGGAAAGGACTTTCAGTCTGCAGCTAGCTCTCAAGCAGCTGGCACCGGGTGTGCGGGTGGAGACGTGTCACTCTGCAGTGCTGCAGTTCAGGGTGGGCGAGATCGGCCAGCTCGTGCCCCTGCTGCCCAACCCGTGCTCACCTATCAGCGCCACTCGCTGGCAGACGGAGGACCTGGATGGCAGCAAGATCCTCTTTCAGGCAAGTGTCAGGAATTTCCTGGTGTTTTAATGGTATCTTATTTTCTTGTGCTTGAAAAACACTCACCTCAACTGGTAATTTTTGCAATACATTATCAAAGGTTTTTAAAGCGCATGTCTAGTCACTATTAAGTTGGCTTACTCTGTGATACATTATTGATGCCAGAATACTCTCATTGAACCACTGAATATCATATTACCGTGTTTCAGCTATATAAACTGACCCAGCTATAAATATTACTGCCTGATTTTCGAGTCTACTGATCGTGCCCCAGCTCTTAGTGTGAAACTTACTTCAAGGAACATTTTACCCTTCCAACTTGTTTTGGCAAACACCAAATAATCACCAGGAAACGTTGAACAGACGCGAGCAGAAACCCGATCAGGCTTTCGTCTGAAACGTAAATACGCAGCGCTGGGCTGGGATGTGTGGAACAAGGTTTTTCCCGTGAAACCTTGTTGGTTTTTGGTCGTGGGACAAGCTGCCAAGAAGCAATTCTAAGAGGCTCAGGAGGCACAAAAGGCTGGATGCTATGAAACATAATTAACAACCAGAGTAGTCAATGTGTAGGGATAAAGCTCCCGTTGCTTCCCTTTGATTCGGCCTCGTAGTCAAAGCATTCCCTGATGGAAAAGAAATGTGTGTGCTGGAAACTAATCTAGACCACCATAGGAACTGAAACTGCACCAAGCTTGAAAAAAATGTACAAAAGTACATTTCAAGATGGATAACCACCGCAAACCTCAACGACCTGGACGATATTGTTAGTGAGTTTTTGCCCCAGGCATCCGGGGTCTGATTTTACTGAACGCACTTTTAAAGTAGACTTCACATGCAGTGCTAAGCCTTGTGGCCGAGTGTCATTAGCGTCTCTGTGATTAACGATCTCATTGATATTGAGTCTTAAATAAAGTGTGAACAGTCTGACCCGCAGAGCGCTGTCATAGTCACACACTCATTCACTTCATAACCAGTTAATCCACCTTTTAGTTCAGGAGACAAACCTAACATTAAATAGGTCATTTCAGCAAGCTGTTACTCGCAATTTACTGTCTTCCCACAATACTAGCTAACGTCATCGGACAATTTTCCCAGGCAAAAAGTTGCATAATGAGAGCACGATCGTGCTATTTTTATTTAAAGCCACAGTTTGATATAGTTTTAAGTGTTTCCAGACCTGTAAGAATCCATCTAATTTAGGAAAAGCTATTTTAGCAGTACAGAATCACCATGATCTCGCTACTTTACACTTTTCTGGCCCGGAAATGAGCTCCACTCCTATCTAAACCAGAGCTCTATCCTTCGATCACAAGTGTACATGGATTTAAAAGAATGGTTGGGCTTCAGTGAGGGGGAAGAGAAAGGACTGGGAGTGTTTAAGTGCTATTGCAGTTCAACTTACCGGCAGTAGAGGGAGCTAAAAATTACACACTGATTCTTTAATACATAATTTTCATTTGTTTTGCTAGGACTGCAGGCAGGTTGATGGGAATCCCTGTAAATGACTAGGCTGAGATCACCCCCATGCAACTGTCACAGATTAAAAAAAATAAAATAAATAAAACACCCACACAAACAATATTCTAAGAAGAAAAAAATCTTTAAAATTGTTTTACAGGTTAAAGGAGTAACGCAGCCACAGAGGCTCTTCACTTCAGCTTTTCCCCTCAGCTGCCCAGCTCTTCCTCCTAGATCGCTCTTGAGGTGCCCGGTTCCCATATCAGCCTCCCCAGGTACCAGGCTGTGCCATCTTAAAGAGCGTGCCCTGGGTAGCACGGCTGGATCGCTCAGATTGGCGGGAGGTGCCACCGAGAGCTTCGGCTCCAGCAGTGCTTGTAGCACTCCCCCTGGCAGCTCCTGCTACTCATCCCAGTGCAGCAGCCCTGCCCTTCTGTCCATCAATCCCTTCGAGCCAGTCGCACCTTGTGGTGCGTCAGCGGCTCACCTGGTGCTGGAGGAGGAAGGAGACAAGGAGCCTGAGACGAACGTAGACACAGGCTGTGCTGTCAACATACAGCGGCCCGCTCTGGACACACTAGCGAGAGATTTAAGATGCTGCCTCCCGGAGGCACAGAGGACATGGGGTGGCTCAGAAGGAGAGCCCATGGCAACACAGAGCCTCATTCAAGAGCCAGAACAAGTGGACGAGTTCTTCATCTGACTGCTGCGAAAAGTAAAATAATTAGAACACGTTACAGAGAGTCCGTATGACGGCGAGCCTGGAGTTAAATTTAAACTTTAGATCTTAATGCATGTCCCCATCACCTCTGGAGACCCTCACAGAGACCAGGCGAGGACTGAATCAAAATGACTTAACCGCCAGTTAGCAAGGTTATGAGAAGAGATGAAGTGCATCCTTAAACATGATAGTTATATTTCCCTGGGTTTTTTTTTTTTTTGGTCAGCAATTTCAGGGCTGCCTTTGGAGTCAGGATCTTTAGGCATATAAGGTCTGTCCAGTTCGGAAGGATGCAGTCTGATATTGCTTCTTTGTAGCCTTTTCAGAGAAGAAATCCTCTAATTCTGTTTACCTGACAAGAGCTCCAAGCTCTCCTGACTGAGGGGTCCATTTACAAAAACAGTATTATGGTAGTATTTTGTAAATGGTCAAAGGTTTGGCATTTGTACTGAGGTAATGTGTGTGAAGGGTTTCGATTTTGGATTACAGTGTTGACCAGGCAGTATCATGTTTTCATTATATTTTTAAAGCGAAGTAAGAGTACAGATCAGTGGTCCATATTACAGCAGTAACTGCAAACCACAAACACACTCATTATAACTGAAGGTAGGAGAGCCGGAAGATTTCAAGTCCAAGACAAGTCACCCTTTTCAAAGCAACTTCCTTTCGAAGGTCATTTCTGAGCAGGGAGATCAGCAGATTATGCGGTTCTTGATCAGAGATTATCCGGA
>JAQLOM010000018.1:5834409-5853504 GCA_030068315.1 Chrysichthys thysi
TTATTCCTTGAGAGAACATTACGAAGGTATACTCTCTTAAAAATGTACAACACACACACACACACACACACACACACACACACTTTTCCTTCATATGCTCAGAACAATCTGATACCAAGCAGTAAAAGAAACCAATTATGCATTGTTATGCATTAGAATTCATTTCACCTGAATTCAAGGTACACTACAGGCATGTTTCCAGAAGATAAGGGATCATTTGGACATTTAGTATGTGCAAATGTCCACCTAGAAAGTACTTAGCTTCTAGAATAAAGCTTTAAAGGGACAGTGCAGGAAAAGGATCCACACAACAATGTATGACAAATGTCCCCTAAAGGGTTTTACCCCAGCTACAGTATAGTACCCTTTCTTTCTGAGAATATCAAGTGTTAGATAAAAGCATTATTAAAATCAATGACGACATCCTGAGCTCTTACCTCGGCGTCTCTGGGCTTCAGTGAAGACACGCACAGAAAGAACTTCACTTTCAGAAGAAACACAAGCTGCAAGTCCATGTCAGAGCTCCAGCTGAACCCACAGATGCACAGCTGACCAGCAGTTCTCACTGCTGCGTGACAAAAATCACCCGTGCCATTCAGTGCATCCTAACGTGCTTATTTTACATTTACGACACCGCCCAAGACTCATATTGAGAGCCTGAACAGCAGCGATCATTTCCCCTTCATAGCTGCAAGCAAAGTGCTTAAGGGAGTGTGCACACATGTGCGAGAGAGAGGGAGGGAGGGAGAGAGAACGGGAACCACCTCCCAAGTGCAGAGGAAGGACAACATGGAGCATCTACTAGCACTGGAAAGGTTTCCTATGAATTAAAGGTGCAGGATAAAGTGTCTAAGGATTCTACAGCCCGTACACTTCATCATTGACCAGTCAATATTTCCATGCAACTCTCATGCTTTAGTCAATATTCACGGCCCACAAGTCAGCCCACTTATGCGGCCATGCGCTTCAGCTCCAAGCACTCCACAATCTTCATGAGAAATGACACACGGAGTCCTGCACATCACTGGTAAGAGGAGCATAACCTCCTCCAGGTCAAAACCTTAACATTTAAGCACGCTAAAACTGTTTTAAAATAAAAACACGATGGCTCTGGTGTACTGGATATTGGTCAGCGGTTAGCAATATTAAGTCAAAAGCTCATCTCTCAAACCCAAAGAAAGCCACACCGTAAGATCAGAATCATGGTTTAATATCACCTTCAAAAAAAAAAAAAAAAAAAAAAAGGATAAACCCAAGTAAAACAGTTCATTTCAATTTTACAAAAAAAAAAAGAAAAAAGAAAAAAAAAAAACCCCACATTGATGCACAGTTGTTAACATGTCTATCACACACTAAACATGAATTCTACCAGGTCAGGAAAATTATTAGGGAAGTAACAAAAATAGCAAAATCACCTCTAGCATCAGCCCATTCCCTCCCTCCCCCTTCACATCCCCAATCATCGCAACCCAGAGTCCTTAAACAGTAGATGGACAGTGAGCCTACTGGACAAAAACAGCCACTGAAAACAATGCACAAGACGCTCCAGCGAAAAAGTTATGTGGACTGTGGAAAAATGGACCCATCCTTTAATTTATTTCCCAGATTACATTCCCTCCCTCCCTCCCTCCCCAGCTTCCTGTGTTAGAATGGAGTCCACTCTAATCCTTTAGTAGGGCCGGTCTCTTCTTTCCTCTCGGTGCTCCCCTCTAATAAACAAACAGGGGCAAGGAATTAACAATGTGACTTTCGTTCCCAGGAAGACAAGTATCTTAATTCAGTTATAACAAGGATAAAACTGATCATTTTACCTTCCGCCCATTTTGTATCCACCACCATAACCACCACGTTCTCCACCGCCATAACCGCCACGGTCTCCGCCTCTGAAACCACCTCTTCCGCCTCTGAAACCACCACGGTCACCACCGAAGCCTCCTCTACCTCCACGGTCTGAAGGGAAGGCAACAGGCAAAAGCTTCACAAAATACACCAAGAGTCACTTTGGACTAATGCATTAAGCCAACATAAATGTAGAAGGATTTAAAACAAGCAACACTCCCCCCTGCCAATATTTTGGTATCCTCACCCACCTCCAAAACTGTCTCCAGGTTTCGGTGCCCCACATTTGTTGCATTCGTATCGCCGGGCAAAGTTCATGTTTCCACAAGAGCTACGGTGAGAATACAGGATTAGTGATGTGTTTGTTTTTCTTCAACATTTCTACAAACCCACCAACATGTAAAAAGATACATGTGACGTTTAAAGTTAGGCTAGAACCGAAACCGAACACCACGTACGGTCACTGATGCTTTGCGTCTACTGAGCATATGACTAAACATGCCTGGTTAGGATGTTCATACTGACCTCTAAATCGACGTTTATTATGCTGCTGCGCCAACGGGTAAAATACAGACACGTGTACATGGCTTACAAATACAAAAATCACATACAACCCTAAACATGCCTAAAATGTAATCTAGACACTGATCAGTATTCTCCTGGGGGTAAATCAAGTCAGTAATTTTTATAGAGAAAACCTGTCAAGATGAATTCAAGAAACTCCAGTGCCTTACTGCCCCCTAGTGTTTACACTAGTATTGCACCATGTGGACATGTCTGCACACACGAAACGAGTTGGGCAAAAATCACCAGAAGATAACTGATACACTGCAGCCATGTTGTCCATGTCCAAAGTATGTTAGCCTCAAAACAATCTGATGGCACAAGACTTGCGTCAGCTACACAATGAGAACCTCGTTTTCCCTCAGAACAGGAACCATGTAGCACAGAGATGCCAACTGTTACCAAGAACATCTTATTCTGCCCCAATTTTATTCCAATTCTTAAACCTCGAACCAACATACCTGTTAGGACAAAGCCAGTCTCCTCCTTTAACGTCAAAATTGGGACCACCCCCAAAGCTTCCTCGACCTCTGAAACCTTCAAGGGGAAATACAGGTTACACTTGCATCTCAAATCATCATTATACTATAATTTAACAGCAACAAGGACGAAATTTGAACGTACCACCACGTCCTCTCCCTCCTCCTCCTCCTCTCTGGGAGAACTCTGCTCGTCGGGTGGCGAAGGACACCTTGATAGGCTTTCCGTTGAACTCCTTGCCTAGAATTCACACAGCACTAGGTTAAAACAAGATCTCCGTACGATCATTTCGCCATAAGAACAATCACTTAAACTGACCATCAAACCATTCAATGGCTGCTTTAGCAGAAGGTGGGTCATCAAAGGAGACTGTGGCTTCACCCTTCAGTCTACCAGTGGCTTTGTCCGTGTACAGGTTAATCATAGGCTTGCCAGTCTTTTTATTCACCTGAAAGAAGGAATATTAAAAAAAAAAAAAAAAAAAGAAAAAGAAAAAAAAAAAAGTCAACGGGAATGGTATTACTTGGAAAGCTTAAGGAATACCGAAACAATCATGAAACCCACCTTAATAATTCCGATCTGTTTGAAGAATTCGGCAACTTCGTGAGTTGTGACCTCCTCGCCAAGGCCTTGGACAAAGATGGTGTTGTTATCGGAGTTGTCCTGTTCTTCACCTACAAAAGACAAAAAAAAAAAAAAAAAGTCTTAACCACATCTCAAACCTCCTTTTAAAAAGGCTTCCAAAAATCAGGCCAAGTTACACCACTCTGGATAATCACTCATGTTCCTCACCTGCATCATCCCTTTGACCATAGTCTCTGGGTCCTGAAAAACAGGAAGACAGGAAAGGAAAGGGAAACCCATGAGCAACTTGAAAGATCTTAATCTCCAGGAGTTATTCAACATCAATGAAAAAAGCGCGTCTACAAGGATATACTTGACTTTTGACAGCTATACACCAGGTTTCATCAAATGGCTGCATCCTTTGTCAGCACCTTGTAATACCGTAAATGTTCTTGTGCATTAATTATAAACCCCCTTATAAAGCTTCTGCTAAAGCCATGTACTCCTTCTTCGCCATAGGCACAGCTGGCATCCAGAACGCTGGCATTTTATTTATTTTTTTTCGTTTAAATGTCAAGTCCTCATGCAACAATACCATTACCAGTAAAATGAAGTTACATTTTAACCCAAGACCATTTACCAGAAAGGAAAACCTAACAATGGCGGGAGATCTTTGGGGTTTTTATTTTTTTTTGGTCAGTCCAAAAAAGGTGGCTGTCAAGAGTTCTTTTGTTCTTTTGCCAGTTAAGCTTTTTTTTTTTCTCTTCATTTTCCCCAACTGAGACAGTTCTGATGCTCATCACTTACCACCGTAATTTTTGTAGCCACCACGGTCACCACCACTGCAGAGGAAAAATGGAAGATGTGATGGCTTTCCTTTGTCGCAACCTGGGAGCTCAAGACTCCCCACTTATGTGCATTGTGTCCTGTCATGGTTCAAGTTTTATCAACAGGCAATGTCTCCCGTTCATGAATACGCTGGCTAAAGAGGTGTGCCAATAGAGCAAGTGACAATAATTGAAACTCGAGAGACATTTTACTTTCTTCCAATTTAGGATTGGGTGAATCGACTGGGTTAGTATCTATTGCTCTTCTAAGCCAAAACCGAGCAGAGCATGGAGGATTCCCTCCCAGCCCCCTCATAATAGGAGTGTGTCTAAATTTAGATATCTACACATTAGCTGAGGCGCTCGAGTTGAGCGCACTATTTTCTTCCATTGAGTGCTTATATGAGCTCCAATGGTTGAAGTCCAAGTTTAATTTCATTCACTTTGATACCTGTAGTATAAAATGTAGACCATGTTAACACAAAAGCATTCGACTCCATGTTTAAAAGAAATACAACACTTTAATTACACCGTTCTATGGGGAACAACTGAATGATGAACTTGTGCTTCTGTGGCATTAAATATCCTGAATACAACCTTTTAAAACAGTGCTCTTAAGGTTTATGGGCTGCCAGATACCATTAGCAAAATTCTCCTTAAATTTATCCTACATCAAATGGTATGGTTCTTAGTATGGCATTTCTAACACAGGGCCACTTGTTGCTTTTCTTCTAAATGTAAAATTGGGATTATAAATAAATAAAAATAATAATAAAAATTAAAATCTTGACTTTAGAGAAAACAAACAAAAAGAGCAACCCAAAAACTATATAACCCTTTGCTTAGCTGGGAAGGAACTGAAAAGCATCTGGGTTAAGTGTCCTCTACAGCAGGGGTCCCCAACCACCAGGCCGCGGACCGGTACCAGTGCGTGGGTCTTTTGGTACCGGGCCACGAAACAATAACCTTCCTGAAATTTTTTGTTATTTTATTTTCATTAGTCTCTTATTTTGAAAATTTCCACACTCGTCACACTACTGCAGCGTTTTTCAACTGGGGCACCTTCTGACGTCCTCAGGTGCCGCTGAACCCCCCCCGCCGCATGAATTTTTACAGTTGGCGTGCCTTGAGATTTTTAATTCGGGTGCCGCAAGCTAGAAAAGGTTGAGAAACACTGCAACTCTGCACGTGACGCAGAGAACGTAGCGGTTCCATCACAACATTGTTTGCGCCCCCCCGGTCCGTCCTTCTACATCGCAACCCCCCCGGTCCGTGGAAAACTTGCCCGACGTGAAAGTGGTCCGAGGTACAAAAAAGGTTGGGGACCACTGCTCTACAGAACAAAATCAACACAATGCTGATACGGTCTTAAAACGGTTTTCTTTAACACTGATTTATTCACCTTGTTGAACCTTTAGAATTTGTGTCAATTTGTCCTAACCTGAAATGGTCATCTCAGGAGGTTAAAAAGGTCACAAATCAACAGACTAGCTCAGAGAATGGTGCAATGACCTCCATTCTGAGAAAAATCATGCAATGTGGCGTTTAAAGAACAAAATAAAAATAAAAAACCCTATAGGAAAATGTCTCAAGTAGGAGCATGAATTCTTGTGCTAGTATCAACCAGGCAGTTATTATTCTGCATAGAGCCACAAGGGTGTCCCCTCACCCTAAACAATGTCTAGAACACATTTCTAAACCAACTACCCCCTAAATAGAGTTCATATGCCTGATCAATACCAATTACTAAACATAATGCATCACCAACATTGCTGAGAGAAATGTAAGGCAGTGTAGAAACCTACCGATACTTTTTCCTGGCCAAGTTTATGTTGTACAGACCGAAGTGAAAAGAAGAACTTCATGGCCACAGCCATGTAATACTCTGAATGGCTTAAGCACACGTGACTGATGAAATGAGGAATTAGGGAATTATCTACAATCAGATGAAGACTTGTGCACTTCCATCAAGCAGAACTAGCAGTAGGTACCTGTTGGGGGGGTAGGCTTTCAGACTTACCCCACACCAGAGGGCGGGCCTCCTCCTCTTCCACCTCGATCAAAGCCGCCACGGTCGAAGCCTCCACGCTCGTAACCGCCACGATCAAAGCCTCCACGGTCGTAGCCACCACGCCCTCTGCCCCTGTACCCCTCGGACCTGTCACCTCCTTCATCACCACCATACCACCTGCTATCACCTGAAAGCAAAGCGATAAAATCTAATTGTAGTCAGATTCCACTCCAACCTCACGATCATTAACGTACGATTATAATCCTGGACATTCTGCAACTTGAGAACCCAAGCTGTGCACGGATGCATATAGACCTCAAATTATCATTTAAATATCGACCTCCCAGGCAGGACTCTTTGCAAACATGCACATGATACACGCAGATTTTTACCTTCATTTCGCCTCCCATAACCTCCTGATGGCCCACCATACGATGCCGCAGACTGTCCAGGTGCTCCTTCAGACTGCTGCCCATATGAAGCTTGCTGCCCATAAGAGCTTTGTTGCCCATAGGAACCCTGCTGCCCATAAGACTTCTCGCCATACCTTGAGAGAACCGTTAAACGTTGGACTTTAATCAAGACGACAAACTCCTGCTTTAAACAAAAACAGCTACCAGCCAACAGTCTTACCCTGATGAAGAATCCGAGCTTTGCTGCCCATAACCTTCATAAGTCTGCTGTTGCTGTCCATAGCCAGAGTAACTCTGTGAGGACTGCCCGTAACTCTCTGGGAAAGGACCAAAGAACAGAAATGCATCACGAACACTACAAGAAACGTGACAAATGTGCAACAAGGCCGCGTTCACACATACCTGACTGTCCGTAACCCTCATAATTCTGCCCGCCATACGTGCTGCCTCCGTTGCCTTGACCGTAACCCTAACACAAGACAGAAAGACACGTATGAACACATGTCTGGCATCAAGATCTAACCAAGCAAGATGATCCTAACACCAACTTGATTTGATTGAATAAGTCTGGGGTCCTACCTGGCCACCAGGTTGGTAGCTCTGGGATCCACCATAGGACCCATAGCTGTAAGATTCAGGAGGACAGGAATAATTAAAAATCACTCACTCAATCAATGTGGGGAAAATGCCAATACAAAGAACAACAGGATATACACAGGCTGGTCAGATAACCCTGGTGCTGAATTACACTACTGCATTTAGGCTGCAACAATAGACGATCACTTGCCTTTGTGGGGCTCCAGGCTGCCCGTAGCCTGAATCTAGGAAAGAAAGACTCCGAATTAATAATAAAAACAAACACAGACACCCCTTAAATGTACTACGCGTACCATAACTCCTACCATCCACAAATACACCGATTACACAAGCAGGTTAGTGCACCCGGGTTAAGGCCTGAAGGCGGAGGCCTAATGGCTTCCGCTAAAAGCGTTTAGCAAGCTAGCTGGATGAAGTGACCGGATTCCGCGCGTATATCGTAATTCTTACTTCACAATGCACTAAAAAGGCGTTATTTTGCGTCTCACGGAGTGCTCTTTTCTAGGAATAGACGACCATTTGGGACGAAACCACTCTGGACTTGAGCCAGTCCGACAGCGAATATATAAAGCGCACCACGCCGAGGAACAAAAAAAATGGCGGCGACGGAACACACGAACATAACCGTCCAGTCCGCTCGCGCCTCTACCCTCACAAACCACAGCGGGAAACTGGACATTATTTAGAATTATTAACCAAAAACCAACCCAAATGTTACGTAAAATACTGCATCCTTATACGTTAATAAGAGCGCGCGCTGTAAAGAGCTAACAGGCTAATCTTCACGAGGCCGACGGCTCCGCCTTTGCTAACTGACTGACTGACTAGCCGTTTAATTTTAAACCGCTCTCCGGGGTCACAAACAAACCAATTCTTTTACTCCTCGGCGTAATATAACGTAGAACACGCCGACGTTTTTATAAATCCCAAAACACATCTTACCAGAAGCCATTTTTTTGTCCGTGTATAATTAAAACTGAAGCCCTCCAATCTCCGACTTCACGTTTAAAAAAAAAACCCTCCGCCGATAAAGAAAGCGCACACTGCAGTATTTATGAACTGTGACCTGCTGTCGGGAAAGACCAAGTCATTAGATCATGAACGTGGGTTCATTTTGGAAAAAAAAAAACCCTAAAAGGTGGGATAATCCAAACTACGAAATTATACTAGATTACACTTAATGATTATACATACATATTTGTAAAAAAAAAACCAACCAAACAAACATTTATATTAAATAGCTATCTGACCGAGTATCCCCCGGCTGGAAAATGGTACAGTCTTAGCGCCTTTTCTTAAAGCGGTCACGTGATCAGATTTCCTCCATCCAGCATTCATAACACTGAGTTACTCCATTGATGTATGGTGATCAAGTGTTACATTGTTATTTGCGTCTTATTAAAGCTGCATGTATGTTTTTGTCAGTTTCCTTGCTAGTAATAGCTCTGTAACAATATATTTTAACATATATATTAATATCCTAATAATATATTCACATACATATATGTATAAGTACCCATCATTGAGGTCAATAGCCATTTTGTGTTGCTACACTTCCACTCAATCACTGTTCAAGATGGATCTGAGGCCTGTCCAGGGAATGCTGGGTGTGAAATAAAAGTACACCGTGGACAAGAGACCGGTTCATCCATGGCACGGCACCATGTACACACTCACTCACTCACACCTAGGACCAATTTATTTTTAGCTAGCATGTTTTGGGGAAGATGAAGGAAACTGGAGACCTTGGAGGAAACCCATTGAGACATGAGGAACCATGCACAGAAAGTCCGTACACAGGTACCAGAGCTCAGGATGGAGCATGAAGACCCTTGAGCTCCGAGGCAACAAATTCAGTTTTATATACGTGGCAGGGGGTGGCTCAAGGAGTCAAGACGTTAGATCACTGATCGGAAGGTCGGGAGTTCAAATCCAAGCACCACAAAGATGCCACCCCTTCTGGGCCCTTGAGCAAGGCCCTTAGCCTGAAAATGCTCAGTTGTATAAATGAGATAAATGTAAGTCGCTCATTAATGTAATGTACCGGTAATGGTGATAGGCATCCAAAAGCTGGGGCTATGTAATCTGCCTTCCTTTGCTAATACCAAAAGACAAGCACGTCAGTCTTACATGATCAGAAATAAAAACGGCATACGCACTGAAAATGATATAAGGACCAGAGATGCTGAATAAAATTAAATCTCAATTTTATTCATTCAAAAGACATGCTTAGATAGCAGTGCTATAGGAAACATTAATTGCATATAAAACTGTATGATGCTGAGAAAAATAAGTAACAGCGACTGTACGCATTTACATGAACGCATTCTCTTCCAAAATGATACATCAATCATGAGCAATGCTGATCTAAAAATTTAATTTAAGCAAGAAATGCTTTCCATAAGGCACATGTTGACTAGTAAACAAACAAACCCAAAGAGTCCCTTAATGCTTGCAAGTGGGTGTTTACAAATGAGGTTTACATTAACTCTGACATTTTCTCAAGCAAGAGGGAAAGCATTTGTGTAGATTTCGTTAAATCTCTACCTAGGAATGTCTTACTTATAACCGTTCATGGTCGTATTCACACGGAACCGATATGATGCACATTTTCACAATGTAATGCTGTGAGATTCAGATGGAAAAAGGGGGGGGGGGAGAGATCAAAGCAGGTAAAAGCTTTAAACATTCAGATCGGAGTTGAAAATGTAAAATACAACACAACAAATTTGAATTCACATTGTCCCACGTGTTGCCTTAGTGTGAGAAAGACTGCCGTAAAAACTGGAAGAAACAAACAAAACAAAAGAAATGAGTTTTAGCAATAAAATGTAAAGTATATTCTACATTATTTGATGCCCTGTATTGATTCTTATAGTTTTCCATGTAAAGAATAGCCTCTTTCTGCATGTAGGCTACAGTACTAACAGCATCAAGTGCATAGCTCTAACTAAATGGGTCATTGCTGCCATCATCACCACTTCATTTATTAAAACAGTTGAGGATTGCTGCGGATAACAGGCCACATAAGTTAGTTTCTACTACCAATTAGTATTTACTTGATTCCCAACATGAAGTCTATGCATAACATTGAAAACCTCCAGTAGCTATCCACCAAAAAACTAAAATATAATAAAAACCATAGCATGTGAAATGCATGATTTACATTATTAAAAAGACAGCCTATTACACGTGTGACATCTGAATAGTTGTGTAAAATGTTACAACACACTGTATGACAGGTTATCTATGTACACTGAGGAAATGTGAGATACAGAACATGAGCACACACGATGAACTTCGTGGGGGTGTGCGCGCATGCTAAATGTCTGCATGCCTGGGCTTTTTCCTCTGCCACACTGAACAAGATTCAATCCAAAGGAGTCCTGCAAAACAATACAAATCAAAGGGCATGTGAAGAGATCGGGGAGGCTCTTTAACTCCAGACGTCTTGCGAGTAGCGTCCCTTGGTCATAAGTTTCTTGATGTAATCTGTAGCCTGGGTGCGCGTCATGCCGCCGAGTTCCTCGCCTATCTCGTAGAAAGCAGTCTGTACGTCCCTCGCCATGTTACGCGCATCTCTGGAAGATAAGTACATTAACCAGGCATGAGCAGGCCACATGTAACAAGGTTAGGGTGACAGATTATCCACATTATGATCGGGCAAAACAACCCCTGCGCTTTATTCTTACATTATTATATAATCCTGATACAGGTTTGCATCGATGCAGATGTTCTAATATACTATCATTTCTATAGTAAAAGCATACACGGGTAACTGCTGATGTGGTGCAGCTTTCTGTGAGGAGATGAACATTTCGGCAGTTATCAAAAGAGTCTGCAGCGTCAGCGCTTTTTAACAGTCAGAATTAAAGCTGTAAATTCAGCTTTTATGACCGGAAAGTCTTCAGAATGGTGGACTTTGTGCTTTTTTTTGCCTTCTTGAGAACATAGGCTGCATTTTTCGTCTAATTAAATTCAAGGGGGGGAAAAAACGGAAAGAGGCTGGTGAAAGAACGAGAATGTGTAGCTGTTATAACTTTATAAATTGCTAACAGGAAACAGACCTTGTGCTATGGAAGTCCCACACTCGACCTGATTTAACATAACTATAAAAAAAAGTGTATGTTCTTTAATAAATACAAAACAAAAACAAGAGAGTCGTCATTGACCAATTCGAACTTAATCCGTTCAGAACGCCGTCTCAAATCCTAAAAAGTTTGAGTTCTAATCGAATTTTCCCCATAAGAAATAATGGAAAACCAATTAATTGGTTTCCGGCCCCAAAAAATTACGCCTAAATATATTTTTTTTAGCATTTAAACACAAAACGAACAGGATAAAACAAGAAGAGCATATACTAAACACATCTAAGCACATTTATCAAAACAGTCATTTGTAAAGTAAGAAAATAAATGTATCCAAACAATTTTGTAGGTCTTGGATCCACCGCGCACGCACACCCACTTTAATTACTCTCAGCAGCGGCGCAAGCTGAGGGACTTGCGCTTCCCCTCTGCGGCAAGATTCGCTCCAGGTGTGGGTGTCACGTGGTCTTCCGCAGGTGATCCGCATCTGGTCTAATGGACTCCGACTATAAGAGGCTCGGTCTTGGACACTCAAATGGCAAAACATTGATGGCAGCTTTTGTGTGTGAATCTGTCAGGCTGTGATCTAAGTCTGTATTCTCTTCCGGTTCTGACCTTCTCGCTTGTTATTCGGTTTATGATTATAGTCTGTTCCTTCGTGGTGTTGTACGCAGTTCGGTTACCCTGCCTGTTCTTCGACTATGAGTTTGCCTGCCGTCTCATGTCCTTCTGCCTGGAGCCTAAATAAAGCCTGAAAGGGATTTCACATCAGACTCACAGTGTATTACCTGATATTTTCAATAAAAAACCACCATCACCAATAAACCACGCTATCACAACGAATGCGAGGCTGAGACTGAAGCGTTCCCCTTTGTTTCCATTGAGAGACGTGCCGCGTGACTCATTTCCCCGCGTGTACAAGTTATCTTAGGTCGGCGTTCACGGATCAACTTCTGAGATTCAGATCGAGTTCAAGGCCTTTTTTTTCCAATCTGGTTTGTTGGAATTTTAATAAATTCGAGTTCTAATGAGTTCGAGTACTGACGTACCACTGTACTAAACAGTTATATTAAGTGAACCTTCTGTTTATCCGTTCAGGAGTTGTGAAATGTACTATAAACCATTGGCTGGAAACGTATTACATTGCTCCTTCTGCCGCCACGAGCCACATGATCGCCATCAAGCACGCAGAAGAACATCACATTCCTGACCAGAACTAAAGAAAGGATTTTTTTTATTTCCAGTGTTTATTGTGCAATGCCCTCTGTTTGAAAAGATGTCCTTTATTACAATGGTTCTGCCCGAAACTGGTGGAAACCCATGTTGGTTCGCTAGCTGGCACCAAGCTTCAAAGAATCCAGAATGAAACCGGATCAAGAACCTGCTCCCTGCTGGTGGAAAAGAGGGATGAGGGTGTTACGCTGTCCCATGGCGCAGCATGAGCAGCGGTTTGAAAAAAGTTGGGGTTTAGACACTGCTCCTTGTTAGGTTGGAACCTGTTGTATGATAGGCGAGACCTGACTGGTAGGTGGGACTTGACCAAGACTAAATAAGGAACAAAAACAAGGGGAAATCCTAAATAAAATACTTTGAAAAGTTCAAACTTTAACACCCCTATATCTCTACTGGTCATAAAACACCATAACCACCCACTTGTGACCAGGGCCGGCGGTAGGCATAGGTGACTTAGGCGGTTGCCTCGGGTGCCAAAATTGGTCGCCGGGTGCCATCTAGTGGCACACTTCATATATGCGCCTGTCTCTAGACATCACTAATTGAAATGCATGTTACAGGAAAATTACTGTACATTTTTTTTAGTTTTGACGCATGTGTGCGTTGCTCACTCTCCCCCTCCCTTGGTCATATGGCGGGCACCGCTTAGAATTCTGCCTAGGACGCCCCATGGACTAGTGCCGACCCTGTTTGTGACAAGCGTAGAGGGGCGAGGGATGACGAATATGGTGACAAAAATTTGCTAGTGGTGATGTAAAATGAATGCCCACAATGCGTTAGCTTTTCCTGGCCACTCACCCGCAGATGTAAATGTGCGCATTGTCTGTATGAATCTGCCTCCAGACAGCTTCTTTGTTCTTCTTCAGGAGATGCTGCACATATATCTAGAAATTTGATGCAAAAGAACAAAAATATCACGACAAGCAAAAGTGTTTCTCTAAAGAAGGATTGCTTCAAGAAGATTTCAACATGTTGTACTTTCTAGTAATTCAGACAGACAGCCAAAAACATAACAGCCAGACGGTTGACAGTTTAAAAGTTCGGAACTAGACTTCCATTCAAGAGATATAACCTTAATTTGTTTCAGAGGTGCAAAACAATGGCGCCTGACTTTGTGCTCTTATGTTTCCTCCCTTCCAAGCTGGGATATACTGTATATTGGTTGTACCTTATGATCCTGGTCCCTGGAGAAGGCCACATTGAGCTGTGTCAGCGCTCCTGCTGTTTCAAACGCCTCCAGCTCCTCCTGGTACAAGAAGTCTTCAGCTTTGTGACGGCAACCGAAATACAGAACAGTCTCTCCCACATCCTTACCTGAGAGCAAAGAAGTAAATTATCAGCTTTATGCAATTCATCCGGGTTGCAGGGTAAGAAACTGGTTCGGCAACTGCTGAAAGAATGACGGGAATCGCAAAAGAGAATGGTATTGAGCAGTATGAAACTGGCGGTATACTTCAAACTGTAAAGATGTTTGTTGCAAAAGATGAAAGACGTGAAAGTCCTGTTCATAGGATCGCTTCATGCATAAGCTTACAAAAAACGCCCAACTGCCCTTTTGGTCCTTTGGTCCACGACCGTTCTAAACATCACATGGTTACATGCATGGAGTTTAAATATCCAGGCCCATGGTTTGCCATGCTTTGCAAAATAACACGACTACCAACAGTTCCCCCTGCTGCATTTGTGCCTCTGCCAACGTTGCTGTTTTTCATTTGTTCAGTTTGACAGGGTTGCCAGGTCTTGTATGAAATACAGATGAAACGAGGCCAAAACCCAAAATATGCACCTTCCAGATTCTTACAGGAGAAATGCATTGTAATACTTAAACCAAAACATTTATGCAATACATTTAATTCCCAGGGCATTTAAAAAGACTTATTTTTCTGTGGTTACCACCAACCGTGCACAATCCAAGACCAGTGGAAAGGCACAGTGTTCATAAATACAGTTCAAGCGTGGGCAAATAAAAAGTACATGTATTAGCTAGATCACCAAGCAAGTAACAGCCCCATTGCATATCTCGCCTCAAGTCTTGTTTGCTTGGAAACCTAATTGACTAGTGTATTTTTTTCTCCTTTTCCTGCCTTTCTGCAAGGAAACTATGAATCAGAAAACTAGAAATAGCCTGGATAAAAATATTTGCCCATCATGGGCACCCAGGCAATGAACGTGTCTACTCCTACAGTCAACTCAAAAGCTAATCCTGATGTCTGATGTATAATCGCTTAATTCAGATTTAGGAAATTTCAGTGCCTCTATTGAATCAAAGACCGTCGTAGACTCCAAAACTATTGGTACGGCATGGCCAATTCTTTTGGCTTTGCTATACAGGTAAGACATTTAGGTGTGTGATCAAGAGATGAATGAGAGACACCCGATCTGCATTTCGTCTTTTATTTGTCTGCTATTTGCTAGCTGGGTTAAACAACGTGACTCCTTTTGTTTGAACCGAATCATTCTTTGAGTGGTCACAAATATCGAAACACGTCACCGCCAGGTGTTGCCCAGGTGTGCCTTGTTGCACTGCTTAAACAATTTATAGTTCTCAATGGATGCTCTTGGTCTGAGGCCTGGGTTTCGCCTGTGAAGACTGCACTTGTTGTTAAAACAGATAAAACCCATGAAGGCCAGAGAGCCGTCTATGGGAGAAAAGCAAGCTATTTTGAAGTTGATAAAAGAAGGATCTATTGCATGAGCATTAGGCACAGCCAGTACAGCAATTTGGAAAGTCCTGAAAAAGAAAGAAACCACCAGTTTACTAACAACCAGATATCGAACCAGTCAGACAAGGGGAAAAAAAATCCAGCAGTTGATGGCAGAAACGTTATGAGAGCTGGGAAGAAAAGCCAATAAAACAAGTCAGTGCCATCACCAACAACTTCCACAGTGCATGGGTGAAGTCATCACAATCCTGTGTTTGAAGAAGACTTTAAGAGAGTAAATATGGAGGCTAGAATATCAGGTGCAAATAACTTCAAATAAGCAGAAAAAAAAATAAAATCAGAAGGCCAGATCGAAATTCGCCAAATGTCTGGAACCAATATAAACCTCTAGCAAAGTGATGGACAGGTCAAAGTGCAACTCCTGGTGGTAGCAACAGAATGAAACCAGAAGTCAACAGAAACATTCTGTCTGCCAATTTACCGTGAAATGCATCCTATCTAAGGAGGAACTTCATCATGCAGTAAGACAATGACCCAAATTCACACCAACCACACAACAAAAGGACTCTGTCAGGGGGAAAAACCTGGAAGTGGTTTTAGTCCAGCCAAGTCAATGACCAAACCGTAACCCACATAAGCGTGCGTTTCACCTCCTGAAAAAGGAGATCGAAGGGGAACAACCCCAAAACAAAGGACAACTGAACAAAGCTGCGGTACCATCCTGGAAAGCATCACCAAAAAAACCAAACCAAACCAAAACAAAAAACAATGCAACAGTTTGTGATGTCAGCGGGTCCTGGACTCGATGCAGTTATTGCAAGCGAGGTATACCCAGCAAACGCGCGTGTCATTCGCTATAAGACTATTCGTTCCAATACTTTTGCTCACCCCGCGGGTCGAGTGGTCTCCCACCGAAGGAGCCATGCTCTGAACGCTTCAACACATTTAGATGTAAATATCAGGAAATAAAAGCTGGAATCTGCCGTCTCATGCTCTTGTTTCGATCGCGAACCTGGCACACAGGCCTGGCCGTGCCATTCCAATACTTTTGATCGAGGGGGTGAAGTGATGCATTACATCGTGTCTTGTTTTCACCTGCAGGGCCTACCTTGCTCTTTAAGCCAGGCGCGCTCCTGAATGAAGCCCATGAAGGGTGCGATGCCTGTGCCGGGACCAATCATGATGACCGGGTTGCTGGCCTTGAACGGCAGCCGGAACTGGGATTTGCGGATGTACATAGGCGCGGTGGCCTTGTGCCCGTTATCAGTTGGCAATTTGGCCTTAAGCCAGTTGGTAGCGACACCCTTGTTGATGCGGTTTGTCTTGGTCTTGTACTCAACCACCACGGCGCAGATGTGGATGCTGTTGGGGTGAACCTGTCAGAAGAGGGCGCTGTTTAGCAACACACACATACACACATGTTACGGCGTACGCAAATGGAAGAGGACAGGCTGTAGAGAGGAACCTTGGAGGAGGATGCAATGGAGTAATAACGAGCCTGCAGGCGGGGCAGGAGCTCACACAGGTGGTCAATGGGTGGCCGCAGGGATGGCAGGTCTTCCAGGATGGCCAAAATATTCCGACATGCGTCCAAGACCCAGGTCTGGTACAGAGACTGATAAAGAAAAGGGAAAATGTCAAATCAATCATGCAATGATTAAAAGATAAAGAGTATAAACTAACAACTGATCTATTGATTTTTTCTTTTATATAAAACTAAAGGGAGACGTTAAGTGTCAGGCTATAGACAGCTATTCCTAATAGGATTCTTAATGAAATTATGATTTATAACTGTCTGATCATAACCTTCGGCATTTGCTACAGCTGATCTCGACCTAGCTAATTTTATGGCTCATCGGCTTATCCAACCACTTTATGGTACGAGATAAACGCATAGCTTATTTACCTGTCCCACCATTTTATAGGTCACTTTACATTTGTGTGTTTCACGGTGATGTTTTGTTTTCCAACAATGCTCTCATCACTAAACTTGAACTTCTTCTGGTGGAAGTTCACCTACCAGCAGCTAAGTACAATTTTTAAGTTATAACGTGAAATCATGCTGACGCAACATTACCTCGTGCGATCAGTTAAATATTTGATTTAGCTTTGAGTTCAACAGGTTGGTGGGTAATAAAGGGCACTTTAAGTCACCGAAACGGAAACATACCTTCCCTTCGGGTGAAGAGGACGCCATCTTGCGCATGTTCTCCTGGTCTTTGGGGTCTGAGGCATACTGGGCGAGTTCATAGAGAACGTTGGTGCGTGGTGGGTTGGTGATGTCTAGGTAATGTGTTAGAGCGGTGCGGTACGTGGTGGGGCATGGGAATGGGTGCTTCTTATTGGACTCCTCTGGAAAACGAGAAAAAAGGCAAAAGGAAAAGAACATTGAAAACTCTTAAAAATGGAATTTAAACCCAAAAATTTGATGCTACAGATGAAACTCCATTATTAAGAATTTTTCGCATCCATAAACATTTCACCGTCGGCATTTTTATACATCTAACTGGGGAAGGTTTTACTTATTCCATCCTTTCCTGTCTTTATTTTCTGAACGACTATACTTTGGAGTTTCTTTTGTACTTCCTACTGAATATATTCTGTCCATGAAACACCCAGTTAATCTTATTCTTTTATTTATTTATTTTCCTGCATTCGCCCATTAGTCAAAGCAAATCAAGGATCAGCTAAACAAGGCTAAACTTTTTTGTGAATGAAGCTCCACGGTCGATAAAACAGCTCGGAGACATTTATACAGACAAACGCGTCACGTGCGCTTCTCAGGGTCAGGGTCGTACCGTCAAGGTTGTTGAGCGAGATAATGGCATCAAGGTCTACGCCGAGGATTTCTCCCAGTCTGTTCACGATGCTGGAGTCGTTTGTAGGATACACAGCCACGTGGTCTCCTGACTCGTACCTGGTTAAACAAAACAGTTGGCTTGATGTACTGTAGATTTTAATTAAGTGTACGTACAGATTCTTTGGAAAGTCAAGTCGACAGGATCGGCCATTCAGGGTCCATTCTGGCCTTATCGCTTTGAATTTATGAGGTCATTAAAAAGTGCTGGCTTTACCTTTGTTCTGTTATTACATCACAAAGGTGTATAATAAAACAATTTCAAGTCAACAGAGAAGCATATTTATCACGTGTGGTGTCTAAAAGAAAGCAAATCGGTTATGTAATTTTTTATTTTACTACACAGGAAGTGCAGCGCGGTCTAGCAAACTGCTCCCGGATTATAATTAAAGAGGCAACGTCCACTCAGATACCTGATCTTAGACCCTGTGATGTCCAGCTCCAAATGCATCAAGTGTCGGTCGCCGCCTTTGTTGAGTTTGCGGTTAACCGTGATGGGAGCCAGGAAGGGGTTCTTGGCGTCAAATGGCCTGCAGGAGAAAAGAACTGATTTCTCAATTACTAATAAATAAGTGCTCTCTGAATGACGCACTGGATCTCAGATTTACAACGGTGCATGTCTTTGGCCTGTTGTGACGGCACAGGACTCGCGCCAAAAACACAAAAAAGAGAATGATGACACATTACGTACGGTTTCTGGTTCTCAAAGCTCTTCAAGCGTCCCAGTTCGCCGGTGTAGATCTTATTCATGTTCAGGTCCTCGTGGACCACCAGCTCATACTGACGGATGCTAGGAGGTAAAGAGAAGTCTGTACGTGAGACGTGGGGCTATTCTACAGTATTTTGCAGACGATAAGCGATACAGTGAATGCAAGTGTATATTCCAGATTTAAATGACCGTAGAGCACTCACTAAGCCGTCGTGGGGGGGGGGGGGGGGGGGGGGGGGGGGGGGGGGGG
>JAQLOM010000018.1:6062615-6074724 GCA_030068315.1 Chrysichthys thysi
TATATATATATATATATATATATATATATATATATATATATAGAGAGAGAGAGAGAGAGAGAGAGAGAGAGAGACTGTGTTTGTGTTGAACACCAGTACTGGTGAGTCTGAATCATCCAGTTGTGGCATCAAAAAAAAGTTTGAATTTGATTGGTTGGTTTATTTTTCTCGACTAACAGGACAGCTATGTTGCAGCTAAGTGCGACTAAGGGTTTTCCTTTGCGTTTAAGTGTTGTCTAATATCCCCACACATCTCAAAAGTCTCCTGTAGCTTTGCTGTAAGCTATGTATGTACCGTGTCAAGTTTTCCATAGAAGCCCAACAGGTTTTACCTGCAAGGGATTTCATAAAGAAGTGAAACATTTCAGCAGGAAAAAAGACAGTGTCCTGTGTACCTTACTGTTAAAGGTACACTACAGGTAAAAGATACTCACTAAATGTACAAAAGATATACCCTTGAGGGTATGACCACAACAAACAAACCACAAGCATTTAACCAGTATCAGTCAGCACACTGGGGAACTCGATGTGTCTGGTGCATAACGCTTTAGTAGACCGCAATGGGCTACAAGCCAGTCCCTATGATGTTAAGGCAACTTTCAGAGCTCTAAGCATTTCAGATCCAGTCTGAAACTGGTGCAGGGTATCAGGTTAATATCAGGACGATGCTGCTATTCCGATGTTCAGGAACGGAGTGGATAAGTGTGGGAGTGGAGGCCAGTGACAAAGATGTGAGTCAGGATACAAGTGGAAAAAAAGAATGATACATTGAGCGAGAAAGAAAGGAGGCATGAGAGCGCCTGTATTCTTCTCAGATGTAGAAGAAAGTCCTGTAACAAGGTGCGGAGAGAGAGAGAAATGAAGAGGAGGGTCGATAAAGACAGTGTGGTTTGTTGTTCCCTCCCTGTGCACTCTGTTGTCCTTGGCGCTTCACATTTCTCTGTTATCAACGGGAGGGAGTGGAGATGACGGGGAAAACAAATGAAGAGGGAGAGAGTGGGAAAGAGTGATGCATGTGAGGCATGGTTAATAGAACGCTTGCATGAAGATCTGTCAGCATGACATACTCTGATTAGATACAGTATTAATCTGAAATGGGTACGCATTTCTGTTACTCATAAAATGGCAGAAATTCTTAATAACTTCATAAAGAGGTGAAATCAAGAGTTTTGGGTTTTTTTTCTGAACTACTCATTTAAGAATGTTTTTAAAAAGATTCTAGTCTGGTCTGTAAAATAATGACTAAATATTGTAAAATACCAAAAATGGTTTTAGAGGATGTGTTTATTCTGAGACTAAGTCAAGCTCGGGCCTCAGAGATCAGGAAGACATAAAAGGAGACGTCCCAGAAGAAACCAGGCTTTCAGAGAGGAAAAGGCCACACTAACGCAGAAAGAGCACAGTTATGGCAGTGGAGTTTAGTGGGACTCATAAATTTCATCTTGGGAGTCGTGCCTTACTACAGTTGTATATCCTGACTGTTTTCCCTGTAGTCAGTTTGGTTCTGACCGATTTGTGTGTTCTTTGATGATGTCTCTGCACAAAGTTGTTAGGTAGAATGGTTGAAAATGTCTTTGTGCCAATTTAAATTTACTGAGCAGTTTGGTTTGAACGCCAATTATTCCACAGCCATCTGTGAAGTTTCTGTGAAGTACTGGTTATTATGTTCATTTCACATGAGAAACATTCCACTTGAAATCTGGGCAGAAAGAAGACATGGCTGGAAGCAAAGGGAGTAAACTCGGTTCTCTGGGTGGGAACAGTGTTGATACTGCCTCTCTCCTGTCAATCACAGACACACTAGCCAGTGATAGGAGCTCATGTATGCAGAAAACACTTGCTAGAGCTTTCCTACATGTGTGTCACATTTTACAAAAGGAATAAAACACTTCAGGCTGGCACCTCGAAAACCAAAGTTGATTCATTTCCAAGGACAGCTCGCCCTGTTCGGTTTCACCTTCCTGGTTGTGCCACATGTTTTAGCTATATAGTAATTGGGCATTCTTCTTAAATGTCTGACTTTCCCTAAACATGTCTGTGTCTATTATGGCTCCTTAAATGCTTTGGACAGGGTTTGGCTGTCATCAGTAATCAATGTTTACATGTATGTCACCATTAATGTCATGAACCCAATGACCCAGGGGGACGAACGATCTGTGGGAGGAGGGGTCAGAGTTCAGATCTGTGATGTCAAAGGTCAAATTGCGTGAGCAACTTGAGGGGGAAAAAAGTTTGCAAAATTTAGCATTGGATTAAGACTATTCAAACAGCGTTAGACTGCAGTCAAGTTCAGCCAAAATGGACTTCGGCTAATGAACAAATTTGTTGGTACGCTGAATTAGACATCCATGTGGTATCTCTCAGATTCAGTAAGTGGGTGTTATCAGGTCCATGCCCGCAGTGGAATGTGAAACAGTCCTAAGATGAGATAAAAGACAGGGAGGAATCCAGTGATTCAAGTTGGCTATGTTAATGGCCTTGCAAACGTTTGATGGAGTGCAGATTGCCAGGCCTCAGTCTGTGTAGCATCATATAAACCCATACCAAAATGGTTAAGTGATATTTCTGAGGTCTGTTACTTTTGTATGGTTGTGTTTACATAGAGAGATTCTCGACACTCTGAACAAATTCATTCCAGTCGCAGACTGTAAACTGAACTCATCAACCAGGTGAAAATCTTCATTTCAGAATTAATTCATATAAGACATAAGAGATAAATTCACGCGTATAAGAAGTGCCATTTAGTCAAGTAGCTAACGCCAGCTAATTACATTTCATGCAGTTGGTTTGGTTTGGTTTGGTTCACTTTGAAATTGCAAGAATACTTCTCAAAAGTTGGTAATCCAATAATAGTCCCAGGCAGTACTATGAGGTTCTCTGTGGTTCCTTAAGGTTATATAAATCCCCCTTTTGACAATACTTCAGACCTGACATGTTTTCCATGTTTCTTCTACAGGGTTGATGTTCAAGAACAGCCCAGGGAATATCACTTCATCACTGGGGAAGCCGGTGGAGATGCAGTGTATCCTGACGATGGAAGAGAGCGATGAAGGAGATGAGGGCCCTCCGGATGTTTTGTGGCACAGGGAGGGGCAGCTGCTCGAGTTCTCTGACACAAACCAAGTGCAGATGCCCTTCGATGATGACATGTGGCTCGTCATCAGTACGCTTCGGTACATTTAATCAACCATGCACATGTAGAATACAATCGATGGGTCACCAAGCAACAGCATATTTGGTGACTGGCAAGCCGTCTTACTTTTAGCTAATAAAAGTTACAAAACAGCAGGCATAGTCCGTATTCAAATCCATATCACGTCCTTAGTTGGTAGCTCCACTGTAACCTGAAAGAAGCAAATATTGTATATCAAACATATCTTGATGCAAATGGGGAAAAGGGATCTGTTACCTTACGGTAATTTGCTATATTCTGTATCCATTTGTGCTAATTCTGCCTGAAAGTTCTTACTGTTTTTAATATCATATTTAGATTGATCTAGTTATCCTGTCAACATTAGCATTATAAATTTTTATTTGTCTGCAGAATTGCAAAGGTCCAGCTGTCGGATATGGGTGCGTACCACTGCGCAGTGATCGTCGGGGATGATGAGACAGTGTCCTTCGAAGGACACCTTCAACTGGAAGGTAAATCTCTGTTCTTTGTACATATAGTCAGCGTGTGTGGCCTAAATAAGGGGAAGGAATGCAGTCCATCCACCAGTGTGGCATAAAATCTGCCTCACTGACTCTCATTGTTATTGTTAAGCAACAGTTCAGCGAAGTAACAGGTTGAGTCAGATACTTTGAAGCGTGACTCAGTGCCAAACAAGTGAATGGCTTCATTCAAAATTGTGAAGGTTTTTTTCGTGAATCGGTACAACATGTGAGCGATTTCCCACTCAGTCCTGGCCACTCAAGAGCCTTTTCTCCTTCAGAAAAAGAGCTTTTAAGCGTTAAAAACTCTCAGGTACATTCCATAAATTTGTAGATCTGTCTTATTTGTTTGTATAAAGTAGTTTATATAAACTACTTACCTTCACGTATTTATCCCTCGCGCTCGTCCTCTCTTGTGTCTTTTCTAGGTCTGCCACATTTCTCTGTTGAACCTCGCACCATGTCCACAGCGGCGAATGTGAGCCTGAGTCTACAGTGTGTTGCTCACGGGCCTCCTGACCCAGTCCACATTATTTGGCTACAAGACGGAGCCCCTCTCAATACGCTGAATGACCCCATTGCTCTGTCTCCATCCAGCCTCAATCTCACAGGTGCTACAGACTTTATCATTTAACAAAGTATTTGTACAGCTTACTTTAAAAGACCTTAACCTATTAGTAACATAAACAATAATTATGGAAATGGCTTAACTACCCCCCCACACACACACACACACACACACAAATAAGGTAAATAAGATGTCACTAAGGCTAAATCCACATTAAACCATCCATCAATAGTCTTCCCATGCCAGCAGCATCACATAGGTGTCACGCTCGGTAGCTGAGTGCCAGTCTACCAAATATGCATTCTTTGTACTGTTGGAGGAAACCGGAGTACCTGGAGGAAACCCACAGAAACACCGACAGAACACACAAACTCCACAGGTCGACCCGGGGATCAAACAAAGCGTCTTCCTGCTGTGGGGTGACAGTGCTAACCACAACACCACCCTGCCTTGCTATATGTTTTAGTTTCAAAAAATGGGATTTTAAGACGACACCAACGTCTATCCAAGCTATACTCATATACGATACTTTGTCCATACTTGAACGCCTGAAATGACCAGTCACGTACACTGGGCATGCGCATGCTGGTATAAACAGGAAGCAGATTGTCTACACTGCAGGTGGGTGCTTAGTTTCAGGTTGCTCGGATAATTGCTTGCCTCCTGTGCATGTAAACAGCAAAAATGAACAGCTGCTAACAAAGACAGCAAAGTCAGGAACAACAATTATCCATGCTGTTTTCACCACTGTTGTTTGTTTTCACGTGATAGGAGTGTGAGAAATAAGGGAAGGATATGTCGCGACAGATAAGACCCAATCAGGACGCTGATGTGTCTGCATCATTGTCTTCAAAAGCCTGCGTTTCTGGCCATCCACACTAAACCGTTACCAGACACCGAAATCACCGGAATAGTATGGGCGAAAGTGATGCATTTTAAAACCGAAAACATGTTGTTGTGGACTTAATGAGGCAATTTGCACAATTTTGAAGCCATTGATTTCCAGACCTGAAAAAATCCAGGAAATGTTCTGTCCCAGATTTCTTAGT
Organism: Chrysichthys thysi; assembly: GCA_030068315.1. NCBI lineage: Eukaryota > Metazoa > Chordata > Actinopteri > Siluriformes > Claroteidae > Chrysichthys > Chrysichthys thysi. Next base: position 6,067,887 of record JAQLOM010000018.1, read on the forward strand.
ATTTTCTATAGTAAAACAGCCTCCAGAACGCGTATCACATTTCTTTTTATTTTCCTTTGCATAATACAGTTAATAAGCTTAGGAGAGAAAAAAAAAAGCTTTAAAATCCATTTTGAAGTGTTGAATAACTCATGAATGTCAGGAACACTGATACCAGCTTAATTACACTATTTTTTTTGGCAAAAACAATATTATTGTCTAGCGTTGTATAACTTTTAAAGCAGGTTTAATGTACTTTAAAAGATTTAAAAATGGGACAGATGCAACCAAACAGAAGGACTTATCACAGTTGGTAAAGTTTAATTAGTACATTTATTATTATTTAAAGTGTTTATATGAAAATCATTTTATATGAAGACCATTTTTAACCGTGAGGTAAAGTAGAGTAAGTGCAACGTACTTAAGTGCTTTCAATGCAACTTTGGAGTTTCTATAAAACCAGGATGAGGATTTTTTGCAGAAAGGAACTTGTTTTTTTGTCTGTCATTGTTTTCTGTTCTGCCGAACAGAAACGTGCACTAACATACCAGCTGACAAACAAAAGGAACAAAAAAAATCACTACTCATTCCTTATGTAGCATTTAATTCAATGTCCTTCATCTGTAATTCAGTGAAATTCAGCTGTAACTCTTTTGTCACAAAAAGCCAAGAGATATTAGGTTGTTTTTTGTTTTTTTGTAAAAAAGGATAAACAGGTCTTTATATTTCTCTTGGTGGTACACTGGATTTTAGTTAAAATAATAATAATAATACTACCATGCTCTTACTGTAGCTACATTTTCACAAGAATAATTACATTCTAAATGAATCACAGTATGTTTTATTATATTCTTCTTCTTATTCACCACATAAAAAACGACCATTGCAATTCCACAACCGACGACCGGCTTTCGCTTCACACAAACGTCCTTTTAACCTGGTCATTCCTTTACCTCATCAATCACATACCAAATCCTTACCCAAACACAGCGACACTACAGCTTGTATTTCCAAAGAGTAGATATTTCAGCACAAAGATAACAAGGATCGATGGTAGTGTGTTAATTGTGTGAATTTAGAAATCGTTGTCAGAAGCTTGAATGGGGTTTTGTTTGTTTTCCCTTATGCTAGTGTTCATTCTTTGGGCTTGTAGAAGTGCATATTGTGTTACAAAGTGGAATGGCTAGAAAAGAAAATGTGAAACTTCACACTATTGTGGCCTCTCTAGTAGATATTCATGAATATCCTGAAAGCTAACTGCATGATTACCATGTGAGCACAGCAAGCGCTCTACACCCCACACTACTGTATATTTAAGTTCATTTATGTTAGAGTAGTCGATTAGCTTGTTCCCATTTCTCAGTGCAAAACGTGATGTATACTATTGGGAATAATGCATAATGCATAATGGGAATACGCTTACAGTGAGGTTGGAGGCTTAATCAAGAGTCCCAAGGATCCATAGAATGGATTGGACTTCATGTGTCTCACCGTTTGGGAATTTGGCTGACGTTCTAAAAAAGAGTTACAGTAACTAGACAAGAATCGCAGCATTTTTGGTGGAGTCAAGGTTTAAGACTGAATCATTTCTTGATAGATGGGACGTCATAGGGGCTTTCAAACTGCAAAATCTGTTGCACAGGAAAATTTGTAAAGATGTTTAAGATCAAAAATGGAGTACGTTACTGACGTTCAACACATTCTCTGCACACACACACACACACACACTTCTTTTTTGGCTGCAGGCCAGCTTGAATTCACTCAATAAGAATCTGGCCTTTGGTTACTGCTGAAAGAGTGGCAGTGTGGAGAGAGATAAGAGGAAAGTTTGTTGGGGAAGAAAGCGAAGGGGGAAACGAGGGAGTGCGTATTGAACAGTTGCCATGCCAGAATGACCGATCCAGCGTCTGTTGTAGTTCCAGTTGCACAGACCTGCAGTTCTGAGGCACTGACTCACAAAGGCGAGAGAGGCAGATAGACATACTGGCAGACAGAAATGAGGGGCTGTTGAAGGGGCTTGTGGCTCTGAATCATCATGAATAGTTGACCAGTGGGCATACTCACAGCACTGGAATGGGACGACTCATGCTAGCCACCACACACACACACACATCTGTTGGCTTTTTACTCAAACCACTGGCATAAAACTTAACAGCTCTGTGTTTCACCAACCATGCACATAAAATATGTATTTGCCAAACATCCGTTATACCATAAGTATGGAATAAAACTCTTTTATATGGACATAATTAATAATGGAGTGGCGTGAGGTCATTAGCACCTGGAAGTTGATTATTTTTCTATAATAGCACACCCTGAGGTGTGTTACTTCTGCTATTCCACAGCAATGCTAATTTTCTTTATTCCAAAATGGCACGCCGTGCTTTTTTGTCAGTTTATACACATGCATCTCAAAAGTTAATATACTGTACATCATCATTTTTGAAAAATGTTCTGTATTTCTGGAAACTTCCTTCTGTCTGGCCTGCCATAGTAGCCAGGTTTATGGAGATTCCTCACAGAAGTTCTCCAACTCACTTGGTGTTGCTCTGCAACATCGGCGGCCTTACTACGAGGATTTTTTTTCAACAATCCAACAGATTGAAGACCCTTGTCAGAGGGCCTAGGTCGCATCGAACGAGATGCTGTCGATTCCTTTCCATTGCGTTGAATTGTACAATCACTCTGTTGACTGTGGCAAGAGGAATCCCAAGACTTTGTTCAATCATATGCTAATTTAACCCCTCTGTCTTTGGACAGTGGGAGGAAACCAGGATAGGATCAAACCCAGACTGTACGTTTTTGTAATTGAGGCAATATATGAACTTATATTATATGGCAATATAGGATTTTTTTTTTATTATTCTTGTCGGTCATTTTATTTGTCCGTTTTACCAAAATTCTGTATTTTCGGTATTTTCACTTTCATTTCATTTTCACATTGTAATAAAAAAACCAAACACAGCGCTTGTACAGTTTGTGGAAAATTAGAAAAGACACTCAGGTTGTTTATTACAGTAAACACATCAACCTCTCGTGCTGAGGAAATGACTTCAGTGTTCCTATAGATGACATGACACAAGGTCTTGAACCTAATGAGCAATTGGAGGGTTTCAGGAAAAAAAAACCCAGAAAGAAAACAAAGAAAACAGACAGAGGTATACTTTTGAACATTAGACACAGGACACAAATGCACATGTACACACACTCATGTGCACATACACGACTCAGCGATATTCGTCGGCTCTCCTAACCCCTTGACCCCCTGTTTTGCCCTAGCACAATGGAGGCCCAGTGGTCCTCAAGGACACTCTTGAACATCAATTTCACAGATAGTGCCAAGATTCCAGTGTGTGTGTGTGTATAAGTGTGTGTATGTGTGCGTATGTGTATTAGACACCCTCTAAGACAGCCTCTGTTTCACTGAGTTTTGTGAATGTCAGCATGTGTTTAGAGTGCACATCCCCGCGTTTCTCAATAAGTGAAAAGCAGAAGCGGTACGTTCATGCTCAGCTATTTTTCAACTCTGGTATTGAATCACAGACTTCTTTTCCTTCTCCTTCAACACTGAATAAGTTAACTACTCCCTGTTAGAGATCATCAAGTGAGAGTGAATGATAAAAAAAAATGTCTTAGTGGTTCTATACCAAAGCGGAAACTTGCTGATGGTTCTGGAGTTATTATTATTATTATTATTATTATTATTATTATTATTATTATTATTGTTATCGTTATCTGCTGCTTAATCCTGTTCAGGGTCGCGGGGGGGAAGCTGACGCCAATCCCAGCTTATTATTATTATTATTATTATTATTATTATTATTATTATTATTATTATTATTATTATTTTAATTTGTTCTTGGCCTTATCTCATTTTCCAGGACTGAACAAAACAAGCTCGTTCTCCTGCGAAGCTCATAATCGCAAAGGTGTAGCATCATCCAGCTCCGGAGTTATAACGGGTGAGCGTGGGTTTTTTCCTGTGGTGGCTGTGGAACTGAGCTCATCCTCTTTCACATCCTTTTTTTTTTTAAACTTCTCCACAGTTCAGAGGTTTAGTCACAATCAATCACTCATTTTTTTTTTTCCTGTTCCTTCCCTGTCTCTCTATACAGTCCTCCCTTCCCAGCCACAGGATGTTAACGCTGTGGAGATCACTAATTCCAGCATTCATCTTTCCTGGTCTCCAGGCTTTGCAGGAATTTACACCATCAATCTCTGCACAGTTCAGGTATGAACTGAATGAAAAACATGTCGTTCTTACGAAGGAAAAAACATAAAAACGCATCGTGCAAACATGTGTCTGATCTGATAGTAAACAAGAACCACTTCTTCTTTTTCTTCTTTTGAAACAAGGATGGAAAAGCAAAAAATGCTCTCTCTCTCTCACACACACACACACACACACACACACACACACACACACACACACACACATACAATATATATACTCATAGGATCTATCTTGTTTTGTTGGATCAGGTTTCATTCTTCGAGAGGCCCCTCTCTCGGTCCTGTGTATGTGTGAATGAATATATGTTGGTCTACGATTCTCTGCAGTCCAGCACCACCCCAAAACATCTGGTTCTAATAAAAGCACCCCATTTTGTGCCCCTACAATCCTTCACCCTAAGAGGTAGACGTAGGGGCTCGGTATAGGAAAAGAGAAGGGGAAACAAATTTAAACAGTCCAAAATGTGGTGAACCTGAAAGCCTGAAAACGATCCTGTACCTTAGGGAAAGCGAAAAACTCCTTTTTTTTGTCTTAGTCTATCAGAACAGTATGTGTGAATCTATGAGCTTTAAGAAGAAGGAAAAAATATGAAAAACCAGTTTAATCTATGATCGTGTGAGCCAGGCCAGAGGAATGCCCTACCATATATGACTCACAATCCACAAGTACTTGTCACTTAAACACCACAGTGTATTTTGAACAGATTTTGAATCACCGAAGCGTGACTCACCGATGACTCCTCCTGCTGCTCGTGCGAGCCTCATAACTTTCGGCACTTGTGCCAGGCCAAGATCCTTCCTGTCTTCTAAACAATGATAGGGTTTCTTGATTAAGTACAGAACTCTGAATCATATACCACACCACTTATCCATTCATCCCCCTGTCCGTGGCCACTCGTGCTCCATTTATCACCGCTCTGTTATCACCGTCTTGGGTTTCACTTGGCGTGTGACAAAGTATGCTTGCCATATTGGCATTGAAGTATCATGCCTTGAGTGTATTGTATATCACTGAGTCACGGGGCAAAAGTTGAATTAATGCTTTCACATCTGTAGGACAGCGCTGAAATGGATTTGCAGGGTTGTACTCTTATATGAGACATGGGTAATCATTAAAGAGTAACAGCCAGTTTAACGGGGCGACACAAAATAGATGGTGTGAATGACTTGTTAATGTACAAGTAATGAAAATGAAGGTTAAATGTGGGTGATTTAATGACTTTATGGGAGACAAGTTGAGAAGCCTGATGATTTAACAGTAGGGATTCATCATAGAAAGATGGCATGATGCCAGATCCGTGGGTTTCCCCTGGGTCTGCAGGTCCCTCTTATCTCCAAACAAACAAACAAACAAACAAACAAACAAACAAACAAACAAACAAACAGGTGAATCAATTACTCTTCATTGCCCCTAGGTCTGATTAAGGGTGTGAATGTCTGTGTGTATGGTGCCCTCTCATGGACTGCAACCCTTCCAGGGTATATTCCGCATTGCACCCGGCGTTCCTGGGATATGGTCTGGATCCGGCACGATCATGACCAGGATAAAGCAGTTAGTAGCGCTGAATAGATGAATGATCCAATACTGAATCAGATGCTTTTGTTCTGTTACATAAAAATAAATAAATAAATAAAAAAAAAAACAGTCCAACTTGACAGCAAGATATTCCCAATTGCATGCAAATTAAGTACGACACGCTAAAGTAACACAATCAAAGGACCAGCTTGAATGATTCGATTGATCAATCCTGTGGAATGTATGCTCTAGCGTTTCTTCAGCTCCCCTCTCAGGTGATTGATTGCATCACCCTGATTGCGTAGACGATTGCCTACACAGACATGATGAAGGAAAATAACGCTTGATAGGATGCACCAGGGATCGTCTGGGCCCTTGGTTAGTGTATGTAGCTAGCACAGCTTGCTTTTTTTAATCTGGCAATGAAGCTAGACTGAAGCCTAGCACGTAACCTAAAACGATCACATAGATTAGAGCATAATTTCATCTGTCTTTTACGCAATAGACATTTCTACACATTAACTACTAAGCAGACAAACTCCCGGCATCACAAGTAACTTGTCGCTTTCTAGTGTGAATGCCGCGTTAGTCGCAGAACTTCAACAATGGAAAAGAGATTATGCGCGTGAGAAGTAGTGAGATCTCTCGTCTCTCTGTGGAAGCTGTCTTTCTTGCGTCCTCTACCCAGACGTGATCAATTTCAGGGCTTTGTGGCATTTTTATGTGGTTTACAAGCTGATTCAAGGAAACTTTGGGTTGCTGCTCAGCTCTTTGATGTTGTTTATCGTACAGGTTTTGCTAAGGCAGCACGTTCTTCCCTCCCTGCTGCTTTTTTGCTGATCTGGAGGGATTTCATGCGTCCTGCTGAGCCCAGAGTGTGTCTCGCGCTGCAGCCGAATGCTAATGAGTTCTATCAATAAGAGTACAGTTCGCGAGTCCGAAAGCAGCCAAGAACAGCAAGGCAGCTCCTCAAGTGCTGACTGTTTTTGTGTATATGAAGAGTAGATGACCAAAAAACAATGATCAGACACACACATACGCACACACACACACACACACACACACACACACACACACACACACACACACACACACACACACACACACACA
>JAQLOM010000018.1:6131549-6141787 GCA_030068315.1 Chrysichthys thysi
GCAGCTTGGTGGTGCTTGGATTTGAACTCCCAACCTTCCGATCAGTAGCCCAACGTCTTAACCCCTCGAGCTACCACAACCCGGAGTTTTATCATAAAAAATAATTACATTTTTAAATGTTTTGGAAACAGGGAAAGCACTCAAATGTGCAGGAGCAGGGACGAGAGCCTATGGGCTCGACACACCTTTGGCCGAATGATCTCTCATTAGACAGTTGTGGGAATTGATTTTACATCCAGTGGTTAAACTGGTATTTGCCTTATAATGAATCATATTACTCTTCTTCGCATTCTCATTATTGACAGATATTGATGTCAACATGCATCACCGGCCCTCAGTCAGGCAGAATATGCTGACCTGAATATGTTAAACCTGTCTATCTCATTTGCAGCAATCAAAAATCTAGGTTTTTGGATTTAATCCTATGTCCCTCTCTTTGTTGTTATAAAGGACCGATCAGGGTTTTTGTTTGGTTTTTTTTGTCCTGTTGATATTATTATCATTCATTATCAACTAATGAATCAACCCCATAAGTATTGCTTTCTTGCAGATTATTGCGTATTTATGGAAACCTCCTCATTCTTTAATTTTAGAGTAACCAAGCAATATTTTAGTGATCTAGTATGTGCATAATTTACTGTATGTAATTGTTTAAGCAATCATTTTCAATGAAGCCACACTGATTATTTAGAACATATTAATTAACAAGTTAACTCATTATTTCAAAAGTACCGGTATACATACACAAGACATGAAAATGAATATGAAACTCTTTTTTTTATTTCTTTTTTTTTTTTATTGAGCCATTCTTTTAGCAGGTTTGGACAACATAGAAGCACAGCGAAACATTATGTCTAACACTTAAGAATGTCATACAAAATTGCTTACTTTAGCATGTGCTTGATACAGTAGATTCAATTGAATGGCATGTTCTAGGAGACAAAGCAAAGGTCCAGTTTTTGCATCAACCCATGTGGTGAATGGAAAGTGCAACGGTCTTGAAGAAACCCTGTGCGATTTCAGGCCCACCTGATGATAACAGCTTGAAGGGAAATACAGATGGAAGCCTTTAAGACTACACTGGAGGTGGAAAAAAGTGTCGCTGAGAGTGTTTATGCCTTGAAAGCCTTCTCAACGGTGTTGTAGATACCCTGCAGCTGGGGCCTGAGCTCCTCACCTAAATTCTTGAGCTTCTGCTGCAGCTCCCCGGTTTCATACTTCTGGCGCAAATCAGTAAAAACCCCCTCAATCTGCTCCCTGTACTCCTGGGCATGAGGTCCAAATGTGGCCTTTAACTCTTCAAGACCCTTGATCAGCTTGTTGCGAATAGTTTCCACTATGGGGGTCAGCTTGGACTTGGTCTCCTCCACGTTGACCTTGATCTTCTCCTGCAGTTCCTTGATTACAGGCTCAACCTTGGTCCTGAAATCATGTATCCGCTGGCTGTTCTGCTCAGAGTACTCCTTCAGCACAGGCTCCAGCTTCTCACGGTACTCATCGAGATGTTTCTTCAGAACCTGGTGCAGCTCCTCGCGCTTAGGCTCCAGCTCCTTGCGCAGTTCCTCCAGGTCATGGGAAACCCTCTCACGAACACCAGAAAGGCTTTCAACTATTTGGGGTCCGATCCCCTCACGGACTGGGGCCAGGGATTCAGAGGCAGATTTGAGCAAGGTCTCAATGTTGTCCAGGCCCTGACTGAGCCGTGCCCTATGCAGAAAAGAGAGGGGAAAAAATTAAAACAACGACAAATATAACTTCACGCTGTGACGCAAAGATCAATGTTCACTGAACAATGGGTGCTAGCTTTATATCTTACTTGTAATCCTTGAACTCAGCATCATCAAGTTGGTCTATAGCTTTCTGTGCCGTATCCTTAACCTGGCTGAGGGAGGTCACCACTGCAGCTCTAATGTGTTCATACTGAGATGGTGCATCGGCCTGCAGGGATCGTGCCTGGCAACCTGTACAGTCATTTTAGTAAGAATTTTTTCGTTTTGCAGAAAATCAGTATGCAAAGCTTGTACTATGCAACATTAATATTGTATATACCTGCAGCCAGCAGGACAGCTAGAACTAGAGCCACAAACTTCATGATGGATCTGAAAGCAGAGAAAACAAAAACATCAATAAAAGTCAATAACAAAGTAAAATTTTGATTAAGTTTGAAACTGAATTAACTACAATGACAAAAAAAAACTAACTCGTTTAGTCCAAATAACTAAGATTGAAACTACTCAAGATATCCTAAATTCTAATTTGGTAATTTAATTTGTATACATTCATTCATACGGCGAATTCATATATGTGCTCACTGAGACACAGATTTAATTTATAGTAAGATCTGTACTCAAGTCAGAATCACGTTGCATTCCCATTTAATCTAAAGCTAATTCTTTAGGCCTCTGTGTCCAGTATTTCGGCCTCTGCTAAAAGCAGAACAAATTAAAACTATTCAAAAATCCTACTAAAATTAACAAAGGCCCTTTCTCAGAATATCTTGGACACAAAAGGTTGTCCTCAGCTTACCTGTTGAAGATGTAGGTCTGGAAGAGATTGAGAACCTTGAGGCCAAGGTGGCCATTTTATAAGGCCCTAGGAAGGGGGAGGGAGCAGAACGAAAGGTGTGAAAGTCCTTCTGTGGAGCTGGACCTCAACCCTCCCTGCCCATTCAATAAGTTGGGTACAATGGCCATCTTCTAAGTATTAGCAGTCAATAGAAGGTAAACATGCTGTGAGGATGTGCTAGGATCTTACTCAGCACTGACGTATCTTTGGATTCCTTTTCGAAACAGATAATGTGACAGTTCTTGCTTGATGTTGTCCGAATGCTGAAGATTGGGTTACAAACACTAAAGAATGAAAATATTCCCATCAGACATTTGTGGAAAAGGTTTTTGGTCTGCATTTGTATCTTAGCAAGAATTTGCCTAGTTTCTGTCTTTCCAAGAAGTTGCACGTCTGATCGAATGCCACCAATGCATTGCAATGGATTTTGCCACAAAATATTTTTATGTCAGGTTAAAGCAAACAAAAATTGAACTGGAGTGCGTCCGTTTTAAATGGAGGCCAGAGCGGGTAATATCCACTGCATGATTTGTGAATTGAACCACACCCACATGTGATTTTTGAACATTCCATTCCAAAGCTGATCCGCCACTGAACTGGTAACAGACTCCACTTTTTTTGGCTTTCTGACTTTCTTTCTGTTACATGTGGCGATGGGAATTTTAGCCAATTCAGCCTCAAGGGCATTTTTGAGGTTGGATAATGATGCTGGAGGAGAAGACCTTCCTCACAGTCTGTGGTTCAGTTAATATTATAAAGGGGGTTAAGTTGGCTTGAGGTCAGGGCTTTGTGCAGGTAACTCAAGGTCTTCCACAACAACTTTGCCAAACTATATCGTCATGGAGATCTCCTTGTACACAGCGGCATTTCCACTCTGGAACAAGTTTGGGACTCTTAGTTCCAGTAAAGGGAATACTTTGGGACAGTTGTGTGCTTTCGACTTTATAGCAACAGTTTGGTCCACATAGGGGTGTGATAGTCAGATGTTCGTATACTTTTGGCTATATCATATATTCTTTTTTTTTTTTTACACACTGGATGTTTTGCTAAAATAATCAGTTAAATCTAACATTTCATGTGGTTGTCACTGAACCAATCTTGACCTTTGGAGTTTTCCCCCCTGTCACGGTCTTGTTCTTTATCCTTCTGTATTGTTTCCTAATCAGGTCAAAAGCTCAGGTGCGTTCTCATTTCTCAGTGATTGCATTTGAAAAGGGCACCCGGTCCAAGCTCAAAGCCACAAAGGAGGAATGGTGCAATTTCCATAGTGCACAGTGTTACCATATCAAGGCATGAGACAAGCCTGCCAGATTTTCTGTATGCTGTGGCAAAATGGATTAAAATGACACGTTTGCTGTCCACTAAATATACAATGTGAAACTTTGAACACAACGTACCATGTTTTGATTCAATTAAAACACATTTCATGCTTTTTTTTGTTTTATTAATACATTATATAACGCATTATGAATGCACAGCATTCCCAGGTCAGTAGTGCTGTCCTTTCTGGCACTGAAATTAATCATTAACCTGCAGAAAAGTTAACATCAGCAGCATTCAGGAAATCTTTATAGACATGATGTATCTCCTTTTTGCTTTCGCACAGATATGATTACGTTTTTTTGGTTTTTTTCGTTTCAAACTGAATACCCCCAGTCTGAACTTAACAGTGATTTAATATGACTGGATAAAACTAGTGATCAGGAAGAAGTGTAAAAAGTCTGAATGCCACATGGCTTTATCATCATGAAGCTTTTTGCCTTTAATGTATTTATGTGTCTATTTATTTGTTTGCTTGTTTGTGTTAGTTTTTTTTATTTATTTTTTTTTTTAGCAATTCTAGGGTCATACAGAAGTTCTATGTAAGTCCCATGTGCGTATTTACAAAGACACCCTTGCTTGCAATAGTTTTTTTCTATTATTTATGGATAAAACTATTTATGTCCAAGCTATCTAGTTACTTGTTATGCATTGCTAAAATTTTTTAGATGGATATACAGTAATGTATTACCACTTACTGACACAGTACTACAACATATGTTGTATACATAATACAATTAATAATACATTACAGTATCTGATGCAGTAGGGATTAAACGTTTACGCTGTAAATTCTAAACTTTTTTGAATCCTTACTTTACAAACCCATGAAAAGGCCTTAAAAATTTTTCGAGGAATCACGCTCTTGATTTTACTCTTGGGTTTATTAGTGGGATATTTTTGTCCTTAAAACTTTACTGCTAGTCACAGTTGCACTAGAGCCGCTGCAAGTAGAATCTCAAACTTGCATGCTAGGCCTTTTTTGTACGACACAACACGGCAACAATACAAATCACGTTATTAAACTTATGTCATAAAGACCACATTTATGACCTATGCTAACTTTAGTATTATGAGTAATAAAATTAGCACTGGCGACCCGTTTCTGGGTTCCTCGTACCATGGTTTACGCGTACATTGTTTACATGAGATGGAAATTTTCCAATGTATATATATATATATATACACTGAATTTATCCACGAGAAAATGCTAAATTGTTTTTTTTTTGCCCTACAGCAGCTATTCATCATCTCAGACTACAGGGTGCCTGTTTCTTTCATCAAGCCTACATGGTACAAGACCAACTGACCCGACTGATCTTTTAGCGATGGGGCCATCGAGCCAGCCGTCTCCTGTGACATGCTGAGTGAAGGAGTGACCTGAGCTATTAACTGCATCGTCAGCCTTTTGGTTTTATCATGCAATGAGGGATTCACACGTGCCCAGCAAGGAGCAAATGGTAGAATAAAATCTGAAAGGTTGTAGGGGAATAAAAGAAGGGATGAACACCTAGGTGTAAGTGTGATCATCAGTGAAGTGTTAAAACTTCTGAAAGGCCAGCTTTAAGGGTGTGCTGTGAGAGTTTACCATAAATGTCTTTTTCTTTCTTTCTTTTTTTTTTTTTAAATACAGAAATTTAACTAGCATGAAATACAGAAAACACTGACGTTGATTTGGTGAAGAAGATATTTTCTGTTTGTTTTTAAGTCGTACTTTTGGTCTATTATCGTCAAGAATCGGAACAAAATGCCATCTTAATCAAAGCTTCAATGGAGCGCAAAAAATATTGTGTGTGTGTTTGTGTGCGTTTGTGTGTTAGAGAGAGAGAGATAAAGTGTTAAACCTTTGGCCTGACATTATCTGAGTAAGCCAGTGAAGCCATCGCTGAGGTTGAGTATCTTATCAAACATTTATCAGTGACACTGGTGTCTTTTCAGTGCTTTTACTGTTACTCAGCTCACATATTGCTTTAATTGCTGAACTAAAGGTTTCCCTGATCTAATTTGCCTGCTGTTACTGTTATTAAATATCACGTATTTCTATCAAATTAAATCAGTGACTGGCGAAGTAAGTTAACAAAGTGATCCAAACAAACAGGAAAAAGATTGGCTTATGACCCAGAGGAAGTGATCCCTTTTTTAAAATTATTAAAAAAAAAAATTAAAAAAAAAAAGCTTAATTGCTAAACAAATTCCCATGTTCACATTGAAAGTAGTCCTAAAATAGTTTATTCGGCTATGGGTTCATGTGTATTTGTGTGCGTGGTGTTCTTACAAATTAAACGAAATTAAAATCAGAGCATTATTAATATTATCTCCAAGGCATATATTTAATTCTATATGTGCATTTATATGGAATTTAATAACCCTTGTGCTTAAAGATATGGTGGTATAGTATAAATTTTAGTGATATAGGAAAAATATATAACTTAAACAATTTTTAAATAACATTTTCGGGAACATCTTCTATCTGTAAGGAACCAAAAGAATAAAGAATATATATATATATATATATTTCCCCCCCCCCCCACCATCAGGTAAAGAAATGGAGTCAAAATTGAAAGTATTGGTTTTGAGCAAAAGTAAATGCTCTCCATTTTACCTCAACTTATGATCAACACGAACACTATTTTCGATTTTTTTTTAAATTATTCTATTCATAAATTTTCTCTTGAATCCAGAGATACCACCATAATATACAGCAATAATATAATATATTAGGTTGAACATAAAAATAATAAGATCTATACAACAGGTCAAAGCTAGAGGCTGAAACCACTATCTCTTTCTCTCTCTTTCTCTTTTTTTTTTTTTCTTTTTTACCCAGAATCAGTTATTGACTTGTCCCCTAAGGCCGGGTGATAGGAGGACTTATGTAACTCATTTAAAGCTTAAACAGCAATTCATTTGTCAATTTATCATCTCCACCAATCTGATTCACTTAGTTCATTGTCATTATTCACAAACAACGCTACAATACATCACATTATTGTTAGCATGGTTTTTTTTTGTAAATACTATATGCGTAGCTACTCTTTAAAATTGAAGTACGTTAGCAATATAAGCCATTTGTAGGTACATACTGTATTTACAATGTATTTCAGTTTTTACAGATTTTTAAAAAAATATTTTAAGCAATGTGAATTACCAGGGTTTTGCACCTGTCCTTCAATGCTACAATAACTACTCAATATTTACTAGGTATAATTCCATAGCGCCACTGAATGCTCGACTCTGATTGGTCAGAAGGCATAGTAGTCTTGCGAATTCAAATCAGGTTTAAAGTTCCTTTGTGTAGGATTCAGTTGATTGCAAACAACTAAATACTCCTCCTTTACCCCTCTCTTTCCAAGCGTGGATTAGAACATACGGTGGCTGTCAGTTGCCCACAGCGTACTTCCACCACAGTACGTACATTCACATACACTTGTTTTTTCATGCTTCATAATAAGTACGATCCTTCATTTGTCAAAATTTAGGTTCTCAAACTTGATAGCCAGCATCAGCGAACGCTGATTCCTCCCCTTTTCTTTTTCTTCTTCTTTCCTTTGCTTTTCTTCATCATATTTCTGGAAATGTTCTCTTTAGAGATTTGGCTGTTCTGGGCTACAGTAGTGGCTCAATATGGGAACTCTGTGGAAGAGGTCCAATCTCCCGCATCCTATGGAGATATAAAGAGCTCATGCAAAATTATGAAATTCATGGTTACACTTAATTATACACTAACAAACACATCCTTTTGAATATTATACTCCATTTCTGCTAATAGATACTAACTACTAAATCCTACATTGTGGACCGTTAAATTAACGTGTTCATTCTATATACAGTATCATTTTATAGCAGCAAGTAATTTACAGGGACAGCAGAGACTTCACATACATCTAAATACAAATAAGAAAATGACTTAAAAACGTGTGTCTAACAAATAAAAGCCTACGTTACAGAGAAAACAACACCCGACCTCCGGAAGACTCGCCTACGCCTGTTACAAAGTGCCTTCCAAAAACACCAAATATTTGTCCTTGCAAAATTAAAAAAATTCACAGGATCACTTTCAAAACAACATATATTATGTACCGTGTCTATCATTTATTTCCCACGTTTAATGCTTTCATGGGACTCACTCTTGTGTGTTTTTTCTTAAATAACATTTTTCATTTTTCTTTTAGCCGTCCTTTCACCTCTTAGCTAAACAAACCAGAGTTTGCTTTTTTCAATAATGTTATAAATGTTGATGGGACCCGAAAGAATTAGAGCAAAAGTCACTTTGGAAAAACTTGTCCAACTGGTTTAATTTGTACTTTCGGTAGCTTATGTGTGATGTCCATACTGACTGTTTGCTGTGATCACTGGTCATGTGGATTACGTAATATCTGGACTGATAAACAAGGAGAAGTCATCTGTGTGGAACACAGACCTTGACCCACCACCTACACGACTACGAAAAAGGCCAGAGAGCAGACTGATGGAAATCAATAGGCAAACCGTGATGCTAAAAGATCGTGGGTGCAGTTACGATCACTATCCGATCCTGCACGGCGCAATGTAAAGTCCACAATACATAAAATAATATATATCTCTATGCACGGAGTTGAAAATTTTATTGTGTCAACTAATGCAAGTAGAACTTCAGTGAGAGGTTAATCATGAACTAGGTTCTAATATTTAGTTTGGCCGTTCAGGACAACTGAAATAGATAAAGGCCCAAAGCACAAATAAACACCCACACATGAACTGGCATTTCTGATATTCGCTTCTGGGTACTTAGTCTTAATGCAACACAAAATCCCTGAACACTGCTGTCAATGCAATCGAGAAAGAAAAAGCAGAAAGAAGCATTACACTGAGCACGCAACATGACAGCGACCAAATGTGGTGCGTTATCCTGATAAAGTTAGCAAGCACAAGAGTTTTGCTGGATATTTCACTTACACAAACACCATCCGTTACAAGAAAGCTTATTTTCAGGTCCCCAGTTCAGTCCTGTTCAGGCGTGGAGATTCAGATGCTCGCCGTGTCTTCGTGGGTTTCCTCCCACATCCTAAAATACATATGCTAAGTGATTATATGTATATTAAATGTGGACAGAAATTTCCATTTGGTATAAGGATGATGCTCATTACACCAGCATAAGCCCTTCATGACAACCGACATAAACCTACATAAATATTTAAACAGGCTTATGCCTACAGCCATCAGACGTGATATTTTTCTGACAGGGCTAACTTTGAACTACTTCAGCAAGAGACGTGGGATCTTAGCATAACTTATCGTATTGGTTCCCATATCCTTACATATGTCCTTACAAGTCAAACATCAAAATCAAACTTCGTTTAGAGTCTTGGCATTGCAATAAGTATTCACAAAACTCTTTGAAATAGTTAAATAAAACATGTTAAAAGTAGTCATTGCATTGACAAAGTCTTTGAAGTAAGCTAGATCAACTGATTTTTTTTTTTTTTTTACTGGAAAATGTTTATGCAGGTTTAAATTAATTGTCATCCCAGGCTAAAGCATGTGTTATGCAAATTTATGTACAGTATATGCATAATGTCCATTTATGTCTAAAATAAACTTTATCCCCAAGTAGTGTGACCAATTAATTTTTTATATGCTCTACTACACAGAGTTCTGCAACCTGCAGACTTTCTACACCCAGTAATAAACCAGAAAAATACGTCCTGACTTTGTAAAGGTGCGTAGTTCCTGACAGAGGAGTTACTTCCTGTTATCACTTAGGTCTGAGCAGCTATAAACACTCATTCTCTCCCCAGCCTTGCTTTTATCTCTCTCTTGAAGTTAATGAGACAAAAGGACACAGCTTGTCATGTTACTGAGAAACTAGAAAATGCTAACTCCTCCATCCTAAAGCCTCAAGCTTCACAGAGTTCCTGTAAGATTAAACGTGACATTACAGATTTGAACATTAATTGTGAACTGAAAAAAAGTACCGGTATTACATGTTGTTTATTAATTAAAGGTCCGGCTGCGGCGAACTGAATGCCCCTCCCTGCGATTACAGATAAGTTGATGAGAATTTCTGTAACTGTGTGTCAAAAAAGCATGAATTTATATGAAGAAATTCACTATTAGCTTTTCACTAGATTAAAACTATGTTGCTGAAGAAAGATATCAACTGTTCATTGAGAGAAACTTGAGTGCAAAACTGATTCTGACAAATTCAAGGCCAAAAGTTATTATAACGGGCGGCACGATGGCTGAGTGGTTAACATTGTCACCTTACAGCGAGAAGGCTCTGGGTTCGAGCCCCACGTTTGGCACAGGTGCCTTTCTGTGTGGAGTTTGCATGTTCTCCCCGTGTCCATGTGGGTTTCCTCCAGGTACTCCGG
>JAQLOM010000018.1:6239517-6259092 GCA_030068315.1 Chrysichthys thysi
GGCATCAAATTTGAAATGTGCTCATTTAGTGGATAAAGGTGTACAATTTCCCAGTTTGAACATCTGTTATGTTATCTGTGTTCTGTTGAGAATAAAATATTGGCTCATGTGATTTGAAAGTGATTTAGTATTCATTTTATTTAACTTTAAAGAACGTCCCAACTTTTTTGGAATTCAGGTGGTAAACTCCTTCTTGTTGGACCATGCCTATCTAAGGCATAAATACAAATACAGACATGGATACAGACAGTACAAAAACAGAACAAAACAGCTACAGTTTATATATACTATCCCTAGTTTATATATACTGTCCAGTCAGTAATTAGCACAATTTGTCATGGTTTGGTTCAATGCACCTGCAGCACCAATTTGTCCAATAGGCGGATATTTGTCAAGTACAGTCCGAAAACAATCAGCGAAATCCGAAACCGACAAAAACCGAGGCAGTTATTTCCATATGAATCAATGCGAATCCAATTATTCGTTCTAGACACTCCAAAATACATACCAAAATAAACGCAAAATAAACACATTACATCGAATATGTCCTGTATACGCAGTAATCACTTACATGTAATGGTAGTATTAGCACTCGCGATCAATAAAAAACCAGAAAAACATTGGAAAGCAACGAAATTGTTTGGCTAGGCGCGTGGGGTGATGCTCACGCAACGAGAAACAACGCCACACTGAGCAGGAGAACGCTTGGGTCGCCCTTTGTTTATTAGTTGTTTTCACAAAATCAGCAGCGAAATCCGACAAAATCCGAGGCAACCAACGGAAACCGAGACAAGCTTTTCGCAGAAAATATCGACGAAAACTGAAGTCAACGAAAACCGAAGTACCACTGTATTTGCTAATGATATTATATGGTAAATACATGGTAATTACCATATTTTGCAGCTTTTGCAGCAGCATACCCTCCTATTGAGAAAGAGAGAATAGTAATTATTAACTTAGGTGGTTACAGATATCAGAACATTAAAAATCACGGTTCTTTCTCATACTATATATTATGTAATACATATTACAACATAACTCTTACCACCTTGGCCTCCTAATCCTAGTGCTCCACCGACCCCACCCACTCTACCACCTCCAGCACCTAGGACCAAAGCCACAATTCTGAATCGACTAATTAGTGTAAAAAAAATGACAAAAAAAAAACCCCCAAACAAAACCAAAAAAATAAAAGCTCAAAGCATTTCAAGGAAAAGTGATATCTGAGCACTGGTGCTATTACCATATTTAGCTGCTGCTTTTGCTTGAGCAGGCGAGAGACCTGTAGAATGAAAGAAGGTATTTTCTCCAAACATTGGATAACATGCAGGCAAGAGCAATAAAACACAGCTTGATTAGGCTTCATGAGAAATATATATACGGTATAATTTTATATTACAGGAATCGGACGAAAAGTCACAGCTCTGTTCCTTGCCTGGATTCCAACTCTGGCTCATTGGAAATTCTACCAAATGAATTTGCAGCCGTACTATTGTTATTTGAATTTTATTTGCTTTTGTACACACCTCCTGTTCCAGGAAAAACTCCTCCAGTTCCTGCTACACCAGCACCACCAACTCCTTAGGAGGGAAATGAATCAAAATTCACTTAGAGAATTTTTGTAAACAGATTTATACCATAGCATGGTTAAGCTGATGAGGGATCAACTGTTTATAGTTGCTATAATGTAAGTGATTAACAGGAACACCAGTTGCATGCAAAAGTTTGGGCACCGATGGCCAAATTCCATTATTTTGTTGATTTTTGAAATGGAAAAGTAACCACAACGTCTCCACCAAGCTATCTTTTACTAAACAATTTTTTTGCCAATAGTAATCCACAGTAATTGTGGCATATGCAAAAAGTATTACCGGTACACATGCCACAAATAACGATTATAGGTACTTATTTAGTACTTCAGTACACCCCGTTTGTTAAATATCACACTTACGGAAGCCAGCTAAGAGTCTTTCTATTATTATTTAATGACATTTCACCCACTTTCCCTCGCAGAGCTCTTCAAGTTCTGAGAGATTCTTGGGCCATCTTGCACAGACAGCTTACAGTATATAAAAACCACCTACATATTTTCAATGATGTCCAAGTCACAGGACTATGAGGGTCCTAACAAAAGCTTCAGCTTGCATTTCTTGAAGCCGGTCTTGGCAGATTTTGACCGTATGTTTTGGATTATTGTCCTGTTGTAGAAGCCAGTATCAGATTCTTGATTGACTGTTTCCCATTTACTTTCCAAATTTACTAATATTCAAATATTCTATACATATATAGCCAGTGGTTGGTGGGCACCTGACTACCACACACATACAGTATATGGGTCTTCCAGAAACCTTGTTTGTTCAAGTGTATTTACTTGTATCTTACTTGTAACATCCACCTGTGCAACGTTTCCAGTGCCAATGGCTATTACACAACCCCAAAGCATAAAAACCCACCCCTAAACCCCACCAATGCTGAATAATCTACATGGTTATTTTCATCAAATGCTGTTCCTTTTTTCAGCACGGTGGCCTCACAGCGAGAAGGTCCTGGGTTCGAGCCCCGGGTTCGGCACAGGTGCCTTTCTGTGTGGAGTTTGCATGTTCTCCCCATGTTCGCGTGGGTTTCCTCCGGGTTCTCCGGTTTCCTCCCACAGTCCCAACGACATGCACAGAGGGGATTAGGCTAATTGGTGACTCTAAATTACCCGTAGGTGTGAGTGTGAGTGTGAATGGTTGTCTGTTTCTGTGTGTTTTATTTATTTATTTATTTATTATTATTATTATTAGAATTTTTTTTTTACACACATCAGATGTTCATGTTTGTGATGAGGTCACAGGCAAAGATTTCGTTCATGCAGATCATTTTTGTGCAAGCAATGCTACACAGCAGAACGAAGCAGCACCGGTTCTGTGTTAGCTAAACCTTCCTGCGGATTCTTAATGGCATATGGGAATTCTGATTAGCCTTTCTGGCTAGCATGCTCGCAATAGTATGTGAAAGCATTCTTGGTCTTTCACATCTTGCCTAGGCTTTTATAGCTCACCATAACTACCATTGCTTAATAAGATCTGGAAATACAGTACATAGCCTTACTCTGCATTGTGGGCATCTGCTAGCGTTATCGATCCTCAGTTGGCTGCACAGAGAAGCCCATGATTTGAAAAGTCCAAGAATTTATAATGCTCTGGAAATGTCATTCCTTATGACAAATGTTATTTCTTGACCCTCCTTATGAGTAGTTCTAAGTAGATTCTTAATTAATAAGTAAATTTGGATTAAAAATACTTTGCTGCAAAACTTGTGTTGACTTCTTTTCACTTCAAAAGTCAATAAAATATGGAACTTGGTCAGTTGTGCCCAAACCTTTGTACACAACTGTTACTTGGTTTGTGGATGTATCATAAGATAAGACCAAAAATCAATTTATCAAAAATATTTTGGTACATGCTATTACTGGGAAATATTCAGCTTTGTAATGGGGGTTAATGCATCAGACCAACTTGCCATTTGTTATTTTCCTATAACAGAACATCCCATGTTACATGGTCTATTTGTCTACTTGCTCATACATAGTCTTAAAGAAAGCTGCGTTACCATATTTAGCAGCTTTTGCCTGAGCAGGTGTAAGACCTCCTGCAACTGAAGAGAAACAGAGCCTCAATACATTCTTATTCTTCACCAGTTCTATTCAGTGGGCATTTATATTATGCACAAATACAAAATATTACTCACACTGACAGGCTGCAATCAGTATAATTAAGCCAGATGGTGGAAGCAGGAGAAAATAACCTCCTGGAATACTCCTTGACCCCTTATTCAGTTTTGATTCCCACATTAAACCCCTCCTACAATACGACTACAATATACCCAGAACTCTGTCTCCCTCCACAACCTTGCCCCTTCTTCCATCTGTGACCTCCTGACCCCTTACAGTCCATCCTGCTCTCTCAGATCCTCCAGTCATAATCTCCTTACCGTCCCCAGCCCCAGACTTTCTACCTTGGGTGGCAGGTCCTTTAGTGTCATGGGCCCCAATCTCTGGACTTCTCTCCGTCAACATGACTGCCCTTCTCGTACTCTGTTTAAATCACCTTTTAAGGCCTTTCTATTTCATGAACACTTTTCCTCCACCATCTTTTTTCACTGTACCTCCTTGTTTGCTTGCCTGAATTTTACTGTTTCGTCTTGTTGGCTTTCTCTCACCTGCTCCACGGAAAACTCCTCCAGCGCCCGGGACGCCACCACCGCCACCGGCACCACCACCACCCAAGCCACCTGAACTGGCAATAGCTCCTTAAATGGATTCATAAAGAAATGTTTAAATTAAACCTAAATTAAATCTACTAAAAACATCCAGTATTGGACTCAGTACTCATTCTATGCAATATGAAAGTAGTACTTGCATGTAATACTTGCTTATTATACTGACACTACACTTTAAACAACGTTTTTTGGTGTATGACATTCCCATGAGTCCTGTACAGCAGGGGTCTTTCATCTTATCCTCAAAGGGCTGGTGTGAGCTTTTATTACGGCCAAATTGGAGACACATTTGATAGTTGATGGGAGACTAAGGTGAAGCGGTTAAACAAGTGAGATCACGTGTGGCTCCTGCTAGGCTGGAATGAAAGTCTGCAGCCACACGAGGATTTTGGAAAAAGATTGAAAATCCCTGCTATACACTACAAAGAATATTTTCTGATTCAGGTCATATTCAAAATAGGTAGGGGGGGAAAATATATATTTATATATATTTATTTATTTTTTGCCCAAAGGAAGATGGTTTACCATATTTAGCTGCTTTGGCCTGGGCAGGTGTAAGACCTCCTGTATTAAGTAGAGAAATGGAACATTAATACACTGTGAAATGTTTCCCATTCACTTTATACTTCACTAAGATTTGATAATAAGCTAATGATTGAGGCAATCTTAGGAAGCAAAGGTCAGAAAATGGTAAACAATGTGACTTCAATGAAAAACAAAAAAAAACAAAAAAAGGTTTTTGTCCCTCTGACTCTCATCACTTTTTCTCTTTGTTTCTAATCACTTTCTCTGTCTCTTGTGTGGCCACTAGAGGGCATACAGTGTCCACTACTAGAAACTCCCTAGCATGACATTAGCAGCGTCCACACAGAGCCACCTGTACCCACTCATGGGACTAATAAAGGATTATCTTATCTTATCTTATCTTATCTTACGTCATAACATGATCTAACGCATCTCATCATGAGAAACTGTTTGTCTTCCTGTCTCACCTGGTACACCTGGTACACCTGGTACAAAGCCTCCGCCTGTACCTGTAAATGGGAAATAGAAAACATATACATTAGGCTATATACATACATACATATAAAAGTAGCTGGTTCCTTTTTTAGTATTATCAGTTTGTATAAAGCAAAAGCATGTAGGGTTTTTTTTAAATGAGTAAACATGATTACTAAGGGTAAGTATATCCATAATATGAAGTTGCTGAGGGTCACAACTGACAAACGTTTAAAATTAATGGCCCAGTCATCTCTGGTACGAGCCGGTCATCTCTCAGAAGAGAGTTGGTATGTTTTCCTGTGTATTTTTGGATTTCAAAGGGAGTGCTCCCATGATATGTGGCTTTTTAACCTCTGGAATGGGCATTAGCTGGCATGCTAGAATGTTGCAGTTCATGCCAAACACCATTTAAAAAGTAGAACCAGTTTACCCTGGAACTTTGTTTTTATCTCTCTGACTCTGTTCATGCTTTTTCTCTTTGTCTCTAACCATCACACCCTCTGTCTTTTGTGGGGACAATAGATGGCATGCAGTGTCCACTCCAAGAAACTACCTAGCCTGTACTCAGAAGTCATAATATGATCTAACACATCTCATCATGAGACTGTCTTGTCTTTCTGTTCATCTCACCTGGTACACCGGGTACAAAGCCTCCTCCTGTACCTGTATATGGGAAATAGAAAAGCTAAATTAAAAATAAATAAATAAATAAATAAATAAATAAATAAATAAAAAAAAAAATATATATATATATATATATATATATATACACAGTGATCCCTCGGCATATCGCGCCTCAAATTTCGTGTCTTCACTCTATCGCGGGTTTTCATTTAAATTGATCTAATTATGTGTTGCGGCTTTTCCGCAGGGTCGCGGGCTTTTTCTGGTAGAGTACATGGTTCCTCATTTGCCATTGGCTGATGGCTAATCAGAGCATGCAGCTAATTACAGACACCTGGGTGCTGATTAACTAAGCGAAGAGCATCATTCCAGTTTGTGTTAGCCAGCATCTCACGTCTCGCTCATTCAGCATCAATGTGTTTCTGTGAGTTTTTGTGGGTAGTAAAGCCCTTCGTTATGCCCCAAAAGCTACCTGCGCCTTTTACTTCTTCTGGGGCTACGGCCAAGCGCCGGCAGAAGATGCTAACAATCGTTAGAAAGGTAAAACTTTTGGACATGTTAAAGGAAAGGAGGAGATGCGCCGTTGTAGGATGCCGTTACGGGATCAACGAGTCCACGGATCGCTACATAAAGAAGGCTGAAATGAAGATAAGAGCTACGGCTGTAGTGTCTTGTAACCAGAGCGCCAAATGAGTTGCAAGTGGGCGGAATAAGGTTGTGGTCCGGATGGAATCTGCTTTAAGACTCTGGATTGAGGACTGCTGGAAGAAGAACATCCCCGTGGACACCCATATGATCCGAGAGAAGGCCAAGCAGCTTCATGAAATATTTGCGGACAGCGGGGCTGAGCTGGAGGACGACTGACAACCGTGAACTTCTGTGGATTCCCCCAGCAAGAAAAGTGACTTTTCTGCCAGGAAGGGCTGGTTTGAAAAATTCAAGAGGCGATTCAGCTTGGCCAGTGTGAGTCTCCATGGAAAGGCTGGCTCTGTGGACAAAGCCGCAGAAGAAATTTATGTCAGCGACACCTTCAAGGACGTCATTAAAGAAGGTGGATATCGGCTGGAGCAGGTGCTCAACATGGACGAGACGGCCCTGTTCTGGAAGCGGATGTCCTCTCATACCTTCATCATGAAGGAGGAGGCAAGAGCTCCAAGCTTTAAGGCTCACAATGATCATGTCACACTAGTCATGTGCGGCAATGTTGCGGGTTTTTTACTCAAGCCTGGGCTCATCTACGAGTCCAAAAACCCCCAGGCCCTGAAAAACAAGAATAGGAACCTGCTGTCTGTCTACTGGATGCACAACCTGAAGGCCTGGATTACAAAACTCTGCAGTTGATAAGGAAGTTAGGCTGGAAAAACATCTAGGAGGAGAAGGCCTTGATGACATGACTCCTGACGACGTTGTTGAGCTGCTCAAGGTCTACTCAAAACCGCTGACCGACGAAGATCTGGCCAAAATGACCAACTCAGCAAGCGAGGAAGAGAAAGAACAAGAGGAGGATCGAGCACATGAAGAAGAAGAAGAAGAACAACAACAACAACAACAAGGCCTAACTCTCGAGCGCCTCGCCACCATTTTACGGTTAGCTAAAGAGCTTAAGTCATTGGTTGAAGGATGGGACCCACAAATGATTCGTTCTTTGCAGTTCAGAAATGCTCTTGATGGTGACACGGAAGTATATAAAAACCTCCTGAATCAAATGAAAAGATAGCACCCGCAACTGCCTAGAACGATGTTCTTTACTAGGAAAAAATAAATGCTTTTAAAACTGATTTGCACATTTTTTTGTAATATCTAAGAGAATATAAAGGGTTTATGCTATATAACTGTGCAGCTAATGGTTATAAGAGTGTGGGAGGGTTTATAAAGTCTTAAATATATATATACACACACACACACACACAGTTGATCCTCTCATCTATGAACACCGCATTAACGGATATTGGATGCAACAGACAAAATCTGCTGGTCTGAATACATAATCCGTTAGGCAGAATGTCCGGTATGAAAGTTTAAAAATCTCGGGTGTTGCGATCTGAGTCCTGTAGGTCAGCAATTGGCTGATAGGTGGTCATGGTCATTGTGAAGCTATACTGTTTTTTTGGGCGATTATTTGACGTTTTTCACTGTTTTTTTGTGCAGTGCCATCATTATGCCACCCAAAGATAAGTCTAATGCTTAAAGAAAGCGTGTCAATTCTAGTATTGGCCAGAAATTAGAGCTCATTAAGAAGTCTAGTGTTTCTGACTCCTTTGTGAGTATGGTATGAAATGACATTTACAATTGTATTTACATATTTCTCTCTCTATATATATATATGTAGAGAGAGAGAGAGAGAGAGAGAGACAGAGCGAGAGAGAGACTAGTAGAAGACTCTGTTTGTATTTCTGGCTATCTCACCTGGTACACCTGGTACAAAGCCTCCTCCTGTACCTGTATATGGGAAATAAAAAATCTGAATAAAAAAATTATATATATATACTGTATATATATATATATATATGTATATATTTATAGCTAGTAATAGCTAGTAGTAGACTCTGTCTTCCTGTTTGTCTTACCTGGTACACCTGGAGCAAGTCCTCCTCCTGTACCTGTATATGGGAAATAGAATATATATATATATATATATATATATATATATATATAATAGAATAGAATAAATAAATATATATGTATATATATATATATGCAATAGAATATTGCAGTTTGCGCCAAACATTTTACATAGAACAAAATACAAGGGGAAAACATATTGGGTAATTAAACACTTATCACCATGATATTTATTCATGCAGTAGGGAATAGTGCACCACAATCCATGTTACAACATGTTTACCACAAGTATTTTTCTACCTGAAAGGATGATGTAACATGAACGCCCAAGTAATGATTACCATATTTAGCAGCTTTAGCTTGAGCAGCGGTGAGCCCTCCTGCACCTACTAAATGACACATAGCTGGTTAGACACAACTATATTTATTACATGATAAAGCTGTCATGGTCATGACGTGTCCTCATGACCTCAATATTAACTGAGTATGTCAGAGTTTGAGTGGTATAAATGGTAAGATAATGATACTCGAGAGCAATATGAAAAGATTCCATTTCTCACCTCCTGTTCCAGGGTAAACACCTCCAGGTCCTACACCACCAACACCACCTAAACCAGCACCGGTTCCAGCTCCACCTAATCCAGCACTAGCACCTAATAAATCCATAAGATGAGCATCCATGGGTACAATATTTTGAGTCCTACATTAACATTATTCACTTTATAAGTATAATTTACCATATTTAGCAGCCTTGGATTGAGCTAGTGAAAGACCACCTACACCGGATCAAATAGAAGAAGAAGCCTTTATTTATCACACACACACACACACACACACACACACACACCTCATGGTATCATTAAAATTCATGCTATGTGTATCCCAGGTTCTTAGGAACTTATGGTCATAGGGCAGGGTCAGGCAAGATACGGTGACTCAGGGGCTGTTTAAGTACCTTGGTCAAGCGCCCAGCAGTCACACCTTGGTGTTGTTGGGGCTTGAATCCCCAACCTACTGATTCTGAACCAGTAATACCCCAGTGCAACTTTCTCAGAGACATGTAATGTAAGGTTCTCCTTAGTCGTTTAAGAGTGAGTATATGTCTGCATGCTCATTTTTTGTTTTACCTCCAACACCTGGATAAAGTCCACCGGCTCCTGGTACACCTCCCACCCCACCGAAGCCAGCTCCAGGAACACCTCCCACCCCACCGAAGCCAGCTCCAGGAACACCTCCAACACCACCTAAGCCGGCTCCAGGAACACCTCCAACACCACCTAAGCCGGCTCCAGGAACACCTCCAACCCCCACGCCAGTGCCTAGAAGAAAGTGTGAGATTTTCACCAGAATATACTACACTATAACTAGTGACTTATAGTAAGACCACTTTAGAGTGAGACCACATTGTTTGGACAGAGAAAGCATGACCATGTATGACCAGCTCAAGCATTACATTTGCTTCAGTGATTTGCTTCCACTATCTGATTTGCTTTATGGTAAAGTGGAAATGTGTCGATGCAGTGCTATCAACCTTTGAAATGGAAGTGAGACAATACCGTACTTAGCAGCTTTGGCCTGTGCAGCTGAGACACCTAAGGTCCCCATACCTAGATACACAGAGGGTAAATCAGCCAGTAACCATGCATTTTTAGCTTCACATATTGCTTGAATGTGTGTCGAAAAGAAATCTGCAGCCAGTGCTAAATGTGCCGGTGTTCTCATCGCAACTGTTGCAAAACCATGCACCCTTTATGCTTATTACACACCAGTGCCAGTGGGGTAGCCTGGCTTAGAGCCAGCTCCTGCTTTGCCACCAGGTAATCCTGTACCAGTACCAAAGCCACCATAACCTGAAGCATAGCATGTGAGAGTTAGGCAACATGCCAACATGTAATCAATGAGCGAATAAATTCCAACAGAACTTATGCATGCATGTACTCAGAGGAGTGCCACTGTACCATATGGAACTTTGCCTCCAGAATAAGGGAAACCACCTATTGGGACAAGAAATGACATAAGGGAAATGAGGGAATTCTTCTCCAGAGAACAGTGATGATCATAGTGGTGGATGTGGCATAATAGTAATACATGCGCAATTATACACTGTTGCAGTATGCACTGTAGTTTTCATAATTAAACATTTCCATAACCGATAGTCTCTCAATTCACATTCATGATGAGGTTAGTACCGAAACGATATTTGCTACGTTTTCTACAGTTACTCCAGTGTGGTTTAAGATCATACTTTAGACCTAAAGGTCATACTTTAGGTCTGAAATCTCCAAGGAAACCCCTGGAAGTGTGTAAAATTGGATGAGTACAGCATGCACATCTGACTCCAATTAAAGCATGATCTAACCTTCCTAAAAACCTGGGAAATATTAAATAATTCAAGCTGGTGTTACTCTAAAAATTGGACATTTCCATCTCCAAACATTATCTTTTCACCTTACATTATATTCTTTTTTTTTTTTTTTTTTTTGATCTTCCCAAAACTGTGGCTTGGGATAAAAAGGACAGTGTGTTCACAGGATAATCAACACACCTAATAATATTGATTAACTGACTCCCAATGGTCTAGGTACACACATTAAAAAAAATATATATCCCAAAAAACCGCATGCTGGAGATGCAAAAATCTAATTTTTAAAAAAAAAATTTATTAATAGCAAACACAATTACAATATTACAAAAATAAAGTTATTTTCTTGCTTATTAACTAGATATAGTTCTGATTTTGAGGCCGGAATCATGGACAGTCCAAATACCTACAGAACATTACATACAGAATATATCACAACAATATAATAGATTTTCTACTCCCTCTCTGAACATGCTGTTGGCCCCAAAAAAAGAACCTTATAGCTACAAGTGCTACAGATCAACGCACCATACATAATCATTGGATGGTACCCATAGAAGTGCATGTAGTTGTGTCCATAATGAGGCTGAAAATTTGTGAGCACTGAAGACAAATATACTAGAATAAAGAAGGAACACTTTGATGTCACATGAAATGCATAGGTTAACACCATTCAACATGTTTCCTGGCATCTTTACTGGATAAAGAAAAACAATCTTAACGTGCTAACTACCAACTGCTAACTGGATGCCATGTGTCTCTTATCTGCGCCTGGGTTATTGCATGGTGTTACAGTATATGGTGATGGCAATTAGGTCAAAATACATGTATACCCGGGTTTTTGGGTGATTTGAGCGGGTATCCATGAAAGACCCCTGGTTGCATCAGGCCTGGCCCACCACCGGTACCTGTAGAACAGAGCACACATTGTCAGGAATTCTGTGAGAGCCCAAAATAATGTACTTTCATTTAGTGTTGGCAATAAAGTTACATAATATCTGAAGAATATTAGGCACATAAAATTGGGGACCTACTCTTGTGTGCATTTAATAGACTCTTGATGTTAAGCATCGATAATTATAATCGATACAGCCCGGGAACTCACTCAGACCACAGACTACTGTACATACCTGGTTATATGATTCAATCACATGTTCAAGTTCACCGAATGTTGAATTACACACATCTGTAACAGTCACTCTTCATACGATGAATAACCCAGGTGTTTATTCACTAGTGAAAATCCCAAAAGTTGTTATCTCATGACCGATGCCCATTCTATGACCTTGTTTGTGTTTCTGGTAAATGTGTTTCCGGTTCTTTCTTTAATAAAGAAAACCTACACTTGATATCCGAATTTGCATTATCTCAGAATATGACGGAAGAGTTTTCTGATCACAGATACAGGAGGTGTGCCTGGGCGGCAGCAGGCGTTTGCAGCTTAAAGCTGTTTGTTCTGGAAACAACAAGAACTTCACGCTGTCTCAAAGGGAGATTCAGCCGAATATGCTCTTCAGGTCAGAATGCTAGACGCTGGTAGGGGATGGAACATACATACATACATACATACATACATACAGTACGTACAAGAATGCTTTTCTTTAAAGGTTAAGACGGGACATAATCACTGACGGAACACTGACCTTTCCATTTGCCTGGATAATTTGCTCCAGACCCAGCGTGGAGGACTGGCAGAGAAAGTCAC
The DNA here is from genome assembly GCA_030068315.1 of Chrysichthys thysi. Taxonomy (NCBI): domain Eukaryota; kingdom Metazoa; phylum Chordata; class Actinopteri; order Siluriformes; family Claroteidae; genus Chrysichthys; species Chrysichthys thysi. The sequence continues at coordinate 6,252,036 of JAQLOM010000018.1, forward strand.
AACCCAACTCCACAGTGAACTTAAGAACCTCTGCAAATTGTCCAAGGTTGACTCAAAATGGAGAAACCCTTTAATTGTGGCAAACCTTTATTGTGGGAATATCAGTTACAACCTTGTTGAACAGCTCCTCGTAAACACACGACTACTTCCAAAACACCTACATGTGTACGCACTCAATGGAAGATGTTGGTCACCACCTTACATTCAGAGAAAATATTTTTTGGGTCATGTTCTCACCCAGGTTATCCATCATCTTAGGCTTCCCAGGGATACAGTGACACAACCCTCATATATCATGGACAGCGGTTACCCCTCTCTCATGAATCATGTCATCAGCAATCCAGACTCATTGTGGCAACCACAACCTTTGAAAGCCCAGAGCCAGATTTTAAAGCGGAGATTTCATCCATTAAGACCAGTTATTTAGCCCTCATCATCTCAACCCTACGATAGCATCAACCCTATGATTGCATCTCCATCCTTCTATTTGGCTCCACTCCACAATGCAACAGCATGCATTGCTTCTGAACAGCTAAACAGCTACAAGGTAATGAAGAAATACGTCAATGAGGACCTCAAAACTAGCATATCCTTTCACATCACCTGCATCTGGATTTTTTGCTCATAACAAAGCAGGTAGACTTAGAACCTTCATTGATTATCATGGATTAAACCATGTAAAACCAGCAAGACATTAATATCACTTGCCTCTCATCCCAAAAGCTCTTGAACAACAACTGGAAGCATGCAAACCTGATCTCAGAAGCACTTGATCCACATTCTTAAGGGTGATGAGTGGAAAACGTTTCGAACCACCTTTGGCTAGTTTAAGTATTATGTAATGCTTTATGGGTTCTCAAATGCCCCCTCTGTCTTTCAAGCTTTAATTGCACTACATACTGGGAACGTTTCCCCATCTACTCTCCTTCCCTGGAATGCCGTGTGAACCAAGCAAGCGCTAGCCAAACGTCTGGAGTATCAACTCTATGTGAAAGGATAAAAATGTGAATCTCGTGCATTTTTGGCTACGGGGCACCGTAGAGTTAAAAAAAAAACCCTCAGCCAACTCCATTGTAGTGTGTACTAGGATATCAGTTTCCCTTGTTTCTGTGGAGCGTTACTGATGTCCAAGTGGTTCTGATGAAGAGAACATGTTGAACAGAAAACACATCGATATATAAATATATAAAGTAGCACAACAAAACAAGGACTTTGCAGATCACATCCACAGGGTGACACGAGGCTATGAACCAGAGAACAGGGTGTGGCTTTCTACGAGAGGTATCAGAATAAGGCAAGAGTGAAAGAAAATACCCTACAAGTGCGACAAAACATTCTCCAATACATCAAGCATGTCACATATAAGCTTGAACTAAAACATCGCAACTACCTTGCGCATCTTCGCCACTGTGGGAATCACCAGCTCTGTTCAAAGGAGGGGCAACCTGCATACATAGGTAAGGAAATCCTGGGCGGCTCAGGCGTTCTATCGTGCTATGGCCTTGAATTCCAACTTCCAGAATATGACTCTACAGTAGGGGCCCCCAACCACCGGCCAGTCCGCGGGTCTTTTGGTACCAGGTCGCGAAACAATAATAATCTTTCTGAAATTTTTAGTTATTTTATGCTCATTAGTTTCCCGGGTCTCTTATTTTGAAAAATTCCACTCTGGTCTCACTACTGCACGTGACTCAGAGAATGTAGCGGTTCCATCGCAACACGTGGCGCCCCCCTGGTCCGTCCGTTTACACTGCAAACCAAACCCCCCCCCCCCAACCCCCGGTCCATGCAAAATATTCTGACATAAAACCGGTCCATGGAGCAAAAAAGGTTGGGGACCCCTACTCTCCTGCGTAAAATGTCTGAGTCCAAGAGTCCAAGTCCATTTCCCAGCACCAAGACCTACAAACCATGTTACATGTTTCAAATGTTCAGGAACACCGGGTTGCAAATATGTATACCACGTCGACATCAAATTGAATTAGTCATTGCAAAGTCTTGCTCCTTGCATTGCAAAAATGATAACCCCCAAACTATTTGATTCTCTGTTGATATCCTGATTTTTAACTTTATTCGTTTGCGCTCCTTTGTTGTTTGGCCTGATTGCCTGACTTGAATCCATTTTTGACCTCCTCTATTTTGGATTGTTTGCATGTATTGTTTCTTTCTTTCTTTCTTTCTTTTACACCTGCAGGTTTGCTGTCTGCTTGACAGTAATGAAGATCTTACCTGACTTTTGTTTAAGTCCAGTTCCTGTTGCTACACCTGGAATCACACCTAGGCCTTTTGATACAAACAATGAAGTCTGATCAACACTTTTAATTTTCTTTTTTTAGAACTTTTGAGAGTTTTTCCATGAAAATGACACTCAAAAACCCAGCTTTATAAATCTATTAGACATCTACCTTGTCCAGGAAGAATTCTACCTTGAAAGGCTCCAGGAACTCCTACTCCTGCAAAATAAGTAAGATATAAAGTTATGAGATACTTAAAATAAAATGCAACCTATCATCGGTCAGCAATATTACAACGGACACAGGCATATACTTACCTGGCACTGGTGCCTTTCCCGGTTTGGCAGCTTTCCCACCGGGCCCCACACCTGGGACACCGGTCTGAGGGATGACTGGAACTAACACAAGAATAACGCCATCAGTAAGAATATTTTTACATGAAGATGCCCAGGTAAGATGAGAATCTCTTGCTTTTACATCTTTGAACACTGGACACATGGCCATTTAGCCAATATAGTAAGTGGAGTAAATTAGGTTCTGTATATACAAAATGATATGCACACAGTGTATGTACTCTACAAAACCTTTCAGATATCAAGAGGCTGGGAGAGCAAAAGGGGGATTATGAAGTAGATAATGTCCATACTAGGGAATACCAAAAGCAGCATATTGCAAATATTGCAAACAAAAAAAATGCCCATACATGGTGAAGAGTGAAAATAGGAAGAAAAATGGCATTTTTTGGCTCTCAAATAGATGATAATAAATGTTAAAAAAAAAAAAAAAGCTATATAAACAGTGTTAAGGGGCCCAGCAAATTATGACCAAAATCACTAAAGATGGAAAAATAAAACACAAGATTTAACGTACTGTATATTTTACCAAAAACAATATGGAAATATTTATATTTGGGCTCATTTCAAACCTCGATTTGAGTGTTTTCCTACAGGAATAATTTTGCATACAGAACCAATGAAGAAAATCCAGAATTAAGCATAGTACCAAAGTAGGCTAACTGTGCTTTATTGCTGATTTTATCTGTTTTTTTATATAGTTATACTGTATGTAAAGAGTTTTTCATATCACATACAGGATGTAAAATTATTAATGAGCTGGCAAGACAGCAGTGTTCCGAAGTGGCCCAAAGTTTTGGTAGTATTACAGTAGTTGTACCTAAATCCAGAAACTATTGTATTGTAAATACACTTGAACCTCTCATTAACGGACTAATTGGAGGGAGAGGTTATCCGTTGACTTGAATAGTCCGATGATGTGAACCGTTTTAGTGTGGGGGGTTAAAATAATGGAAATCCAAGGAAAAACACCACTACGGTCCATAAAAGTGCTCCCCAAGTACTGTACACATGACAAGCAGCTTAATGACCAACATAAATAGGTAAGGACACTGAGGTGAAAAACACCAAATAAAACTGTATAGCTTCACAACGACCACAGCTCAACCGACGCTTGTGAGCACCTAGTAGCACGCACGCCATGGCAGCCTAGTGGACAATTGTTGAACTACTGGACTCAGTTAGCAACACCCAGGATTTTTAAACTATCATATCAGACATTCTGGGTAATGGATTATGTATTAAGATGTATCCAGCATATTTTCTCCGTTGCATCCGATGTCCATTAATGTGGTGTCCGTCGATGAAAATTCTTTGTTTTCTTTCACTTGGGGCGAAAGATATATTTTATAGTTGAGCAAGGCTAACTCTTGATGTAGATTAACTTGATTCCATCAATAATTAACAAAAAGTCAGCTGATACAATAAGTTATGAACTGTAAAGGTTAGGTTGGATATACAGTATATACTTATACACACAGTACCGTGCAAAAGTCTTAGGCACGTGCAAGGAAATGCTGCAAAGTTAAAATGACTTCAAAAATAATGAAATTAAATCTTTCCACTTAAAGGAAAACTAGTACAACATGCAGGAAACGGTGATAAATTAAACAAAGTCAAGACTTGGTGTGATGACTCTTTGCTTTTTTGTTTTTTTTCTCTTAAACAGTAATCCCAGGCACAATGTGTTCAGCTTCATAAGGAAATGAAGCGGCAGGTTTTTCCGCCACGCTGCTCTTCTGGAGACTCAGACTTGTGAACTTAGTTCATTTTTTGTACGCAAAACCAAGGAGTCCTCATCTTGTGTTTTCTCTGAAAAGTGCTCTATTATGGCATATGTTGTGTTCTTTACTGACGTACAAAACTTTTCATATACAAAGAATTATTATTACTTTTTTTAAAGTAATGTCTGGACATCAAACAACACATGGTTGATGCCGTGGAAATGGACGAAGGCTTTTCCCAGAAGGTCTACTGGAAGAATTATTCCATCGCATTGTGCCTGGTGACTGTACAGAGAGCACTGAAAGACATGAAGAAGGAGACTGTAAATGTCTGCTGGAAGAGATTGTGGCCAGAATTGGTCAATGAATATGAGAGCGTTTCTGCCGAAGAAATTCATCACTCTGCGGTTGATAAGGAAGTTAGGCTGGAAAAACAGCTAGGAGGAGAAGGCCTTGATGACATGACTGCTGACTGACGAAGATCTGGCCGAAATGACCAAGTCAGGGAGCGAGGATGAGAAAGAACAAGAGGAGGATCAAGCACATTAAGAAACACGAGGAACCAGAACAAAGCGTAACTCTCGAGCGCCTCACCACCATTTTACGGTTAGCTAAAGAGCTTAAGTCATCGGTTGAAGAATGGGACCCACAAATGATTCGCTCTTTGCAGTTCCGAAATGCCCTTGATGGCGCCACGGAAGTGTATAACAACCTGCTGACTCAAATGAAAACACAGCGCCAGCAACTGCCTATCACCATGTTCTTTACCAAGAAAAAATAAATGTTTATAAAACTGATTTGTGTATTTTTTGTAATATCTAAGAGAATATAAAGGGTTTTTGATGTATAACTGTGCAGGTAATGAGTGTGGAAGGGTTCATAAAAGCTGAAAATATAACAAAAAATGAAATAAAAAAAATCCCCATATTATTACATGATCGCCACTTTGCGGATTTTCACTTTTCATGGTGGGTTCTGGAACCTAACAATAAGCGCGGGACCCCTGTGTGTGTGTATATATATTTATACACACACACACACACACACACACACACACACACACACACACACACGCACACACACACACACCGATCGTGGCTTGTGTTCTAAGTTTACAATTCCGGTATTCATATTGAAATCCACAAATAAATGGGGAGGAATTTAGAACAGGACAATGTCCTATTAGTCTGTAGTTTCTCAGGTTGTATGTATTACCTCCAGCAGGGCCAATAGACGTGGCCAGTACAGGGCCTGCAGAGCCAACAATATTTACTATCCCTTCAGTACCTGGCCCCAGAGCAAAACACACATACGATGAACTATGTTTATTAGGATGCATGTCAAGAATTCTGATATTAAGGTTTTTTTTTATTTTTTTATTTTATTGAGTGTTATACTGCACCTTACCACTGTTCCAATATGAGGAAATGAGCTGGCAGTTCTGGTTTGAGGACCTGGCACTAGATGTTTCAAAGTTTTCATCTGTTTTCCTAACCTTCCCCTATCTGATGCTGAAGAACAGCCATGTCATGCTGCTCTTACAATATGAAGTAAAGCACCAGGTTTAAGCAGAAACCACCAGCATAATTCCCCACAGAAGATACACTGGTTGATTTGGCTTAAGATCTGATGCTTGTTAATCGAATCTCAAGCCAACTGGAAAACCATGAAAAGGCGACCGTTATGGGAGGAACGCTGCCGTCACACTGCCTCATTCTGTTTTTATAGACCTCCGGTATTGCCAGCCTCACTGGTATGATGTCCTGACCGAAACTTTAGCGTGTTTGTGGGTAATATGATTGACTCATAAAAATGACTCATATTTTACCTGAAGGAGTCATTTGATAATTAGGTCAGTTCCCCACAACCATTTTACCATAAACCACAGTTGTTTTTTTTTTTTTTTTTTTTTTTTGTGATCAACTAACTTCACCTCTGTGGAGATATGGAATTACACAGCTACCAAAGACAAGACAAAAGTCATCTGTACCTCCTTTTCCAGGCTTGAGACCTGCAACACCTGAAAGAAGTATAAAATTCACATCACGGTGGATAACATTTGTATCAAGCAATGTAGAAATTCCAGGATGATACATAATACAGTCCAGCACCAATACCTGGCTGATTCTTGATATATGGAGGAACTTGATATATAAAAATCTAACACTGGGTATTTATTTGACATGTCCCAATTAACCTGATTTTGCAGGCTTGAGTCCTCCAGCTCCTGTTCCAGGATAGACTCCACCACCGTATCCACCATAACCAGCTAAGTGAAGAAATCAAAAATGACCTTAGGGAGTGATAGCAATGTTTCTGACAAATTGTTTACATCAGTTATTCTATTATAGTGGTCAAAGGTAAAATCCACCCCAAAAACCTGCGTATTAATCTTTATAATGTGATCCTCAGTGGTGCCTTTGCAATAAAATGTAACTTTTGGTAATGCCTTTTTTTCCTCCCCAAATCTGTGTCATCAACAGTGGTTTATTAATTAATTTATTTTTTTTTTACCTTTTTAATGGTTTCCAGTATAAAACCTGTAGCACCTGGATGCATCCTGGCAAAAGCCACGTTTTTCATCAGAGCAAACAGGGTGCAGAACGTTACAACAGCTAATAAATGGCCGTGCTTATGAAACCACTATATTTACCCAGGCTTGCCCAGGTAAAAAAAAAAGTATGCTAAAGTGTACTTAATTTAAGTGTACTTATTATACTTCAGTGTACTCATGCTATTTTCACAC
>JAQLOM010000018.1:6385788-6400845 GCA_030068315.1 Chrysichthys thysi
TAATTCAAACATTAAAAGAACATTTAAATCGAAATAAAACAGTATGCACTGTATTTCATCAGCGGCTGAATACACAGTGGCAGTGTACGTCACTTCTGCTTGAGCTAGTAAACAGGCTGTAAACAGGAAGTGACCTCACCGGCTGTAAGTACGCATGTAGAATTTTATATGTTGTAAAAATGACGTATGTTTAAAAGAGTGCAGAAAGTGTTTAAGAGCATAGGGTGTGTTTATAAGGGTGTGGAAAAGGTTAATAAGAGAGTGGGAATGGTTTATAAAGCCTTAAAATATATATAAATAATAAAATAAATGTGACGGCGCTAATTCGCATATTTCACCTGTCGCAGTGGGGGCATCGGAACGTAACCCCCGCAATAGGGGGTTACATCATATATCATTGTATATATCTTCTCCTAGGTCCTGTACGTGCCATACGGCACATAGGGTTCCCAGCGGCCCCCACGGGGTCCAGGTGACATTTCTATCGCCAAGTGCATTCTACAGGGTGAGGTCGCTAGCCCCGTGCCCAACCCTCCCCTAACTCGGGACTCGGGTTCATGCTCTCACACACGCACGCACACACACATCCACACCTACGGGCAATTTAGGGTAGCTAATCCGCCTAACGTGCATGTCTTTGGACATGTGGGAAGAAACCGGAGTACCCAGAGGAAACCCACGCAGACACAGGGAGAACATGCAAACTCCACACAGAAAGGCACTGTGAGGCGGCAGGGCTAACCAATTAGCCATCGTGCCGCCCATATATATATACATATATATAAATATGCACTTATGGATATGTTTACTGATTAATAAGCCTTTAATTGGACATTATGTATTGTAAAGCTGCTTGGTGACAATGTCTGTTGTTAAAAGCGCTTTACAAATCAAATTGAATTGAATTGAACTGAAACACGACTTTTAACTGCCCTTTCATGTCTGTATAAGTCTGGTGATGCAGCTTACTTTTACTCAGATATACAGTACATACTGATATAATGAATAAAGAGACACTAGATGATCATACTGATCCAATGGATGACAACACTGTATGTGTCAACTGACAGAACATAAAACTCTGTGGTGTATAAACCTCCGTTTAAACGTTACACGAGTCATATTTCATTCTTTCCATAGAAACATAATCCCGTATTATCACACGGAGCCGCACAAGCGGGGAACGGCTCAAAATAAAATGCGGTTAGTTTATGTGCATTATGGCTCTCCATGCCTCCGTTTGGCGTGAAGCCAAAAGCCCTGGGCTTGTTGTTGTTCCTCCCACTGCAGCGGGAAAGCCACAGCCAGCTCCTCTCCTCTTTACGTCTAGCTAATGTTACTCGTTAGCATTAACAACGAAAGTCCTTCTCGTTTCCGGTGTACAATCCTTAATGTTCATTTTGAAATCCCGGACGTTGTAATTCACACACAGAGGTAAGAGTAATTCATAACGACATCGTCGCCATAGCTAGCTAACTTGCTAATTTAGCGTCCCTTAGCTGTAGCCTACACTACACTCTGTATTACTAGCCAGCTAGTTTTGTGTAGCATGATATATAAGCTGGTTACATAATGCAGGAGCGCCGAGGAAACGGAAATAAAAAAAATCCTGGCATTTAAAAAAAGTATTATTATTATTAATAATAATAATAATAATGATAATTATAATGGGAACGCGTTTAGCTAATAACATTATAACATTTACTGTACATTAGCACGCCTACTATTTGGTAGCTAAGCTAGCTAGATTTAGCCAAGTAAGTACCTTTTTAACTAGAACATAAGATTATTATTATTATTTAGCCGCTTGTATGGCCTAATGCTTAGTAATTTAATAAGGTGGCTAATATTCAAGGCTGTTTTAAAGGAATAGAAGGTGTGAAAAGGCTTCTGAGTGGTGGATATTTACTGGTTTGGTTAGGGGGTTCTGTGTGATTTTTATTTTATTCAGCTTGTTGTTTAACTAAGTTAGACTTGATGTATAGCACTAATGTAATGTTGTTGCGCAGGTGCAGTTTTCTGTTTTGTTTCGTTCACTGGAAGCACGTTTCATGAACACAACTCAGAACATTGGAGTGAAGTGAGCCCCATTTCAGGTCACTTTTTATTTGTATTCAGTGGACTTCTGTGCTTTAGTGTCTTAGTGCAGTGGGTAGAATGTGAACACGTCCCCTTTCAAAATGTTCACAGTTTGTGCTTTTGGTTTCTGTAAACTTCATGGGTTTCAGTGGGATTTGCTTCCCTGATCCAAACAGCACAGTATATTGCATGAATGCAGTGTATTAAATAAAAAGTAATGTGTACTAGTGATCATCACACGTGAAACACACCACAGCGTGACACAGTGAAATTACTTCTCTGCATTTGACCCATTCACCAAGTGAAGCAGGGGGCAGCTGAACAGCACAGTGCTTGGGGACAATACCTTGCTCAGGGTACCTCAGTGTACCTTGTTGGTCCTGAGCCTTGAACCCACAACCTTCCAACTAAAGGGCCAATGCCCTGACCGCTAGGCTACCACTGCCTCTGTAGTAGTGATGATGACGATGATGATAACAACAACAACAACAACAACAACAACAACAACAACAAGACTGCATTTCTGCAGAGAAAATGCAAAGTGTGCATGCTGAAATGTTGCCAGCACCAGGTGTTACACACCCCAAGTTTTGTCTAGGGCAAGGATGGGCAAGCCGAGCCATGGAGGGCCGGTGTGGGTGCAGGTTTTTGGGATGACCTCTCAATCAGCCAATAATAAAGCAGTTTAGAGCTGTAGGAGGAATCTTTTTGAATTGCTAATAGAAAGGTCATGCCAAAAAACCTGCACCCAACACCAGCCCTCCATGGCTTGGCTTGCCCACCCCTGCCCTAGACAAAACTTGGGGCGTGTAACACCTGGTGCTGGCAACGTTTCAGCAAGCACACTTTGCATTTTCTCTGCAGAAATGCAGTCTTGTTGTTGTTGTTGTTGTTATTATCATCATCATTATTACTACATTTAATACACTGCATTCATGCAGTATCCTGTGCTGTTTGGATCAGGGAAACACCCCTGGTCTAGGGTAGGGGAATGAAGAGTGATGTGGGATCAGACAGGTTAAGAATACTGTCTCCAACAAGCAACTAACCTAGTACACAGTACCACAACAATAATGTAAAGTCACACACTCAACACCACATTTGTATAAAAATAGCTTTAAAGTTTATATTTGTTCACGGTTAGCAGAGAAAACATGGGTACAAGGAGTGGAGGAGCAAATGGACGGCACTAAATCAAAGAACTAAACAAAATACACTAACCCTACAACTAATCTAAACTACAGAAAGACAGGCCAGTTAACTCTACTTAATGTCACTTAAAAACATACAAAGAGGGGTGCCCACCTACTAGCCTAGTGTCTATACACAGGGAGTCTAGTGTATGTATAAGCGCGAACATTCTCTATCTCTATCCCACTTACCTAGTTCCATATAAAATACATATGGTGTGAGACTCAATATAGCTGCATAAGCATGCACCATCAAAGCGTGCAGCATAAATACAGTACAAACACTGAAACACAGAAGCGCCCTCAGGAAGGACAATGCAGTAGTGCTAGTTGTCATAATCTTGCCTCTCCGGCGTGTTGATAGACCGTAAGCTCCGCCCCAGTCCGACATCTGATTTGCCGGTATCGCCACCAAACATCATTCTCCGTCAAATCATGACTCCTCAAGGTCCTAGAGATGTCCAGTTTTTCGTGGAATTTTGCAGGAAAATGGGAATACCACACGAACGACAAGGGGTAACGCAACCATTTGAACAAGCCATCATGCCCGGATCGGCACGGATGTCTCTAGCTCGAAAGTTCTAGGAGGAGTAGGGGGTGGAAAAAAACGGATGGAATGGAATAATAAAAATTATAAAACTTAAGAAGAACGGTAATGTGCCTGCAGAGCAAGCACACTAATAATGATGATAATAATAATAAAAGATTTAAATTACAACTGAAGTTTCCTCTTTTCTTAAGTATTCACTCCCAGAGTCGGTACTTGGCAACTACCGATCTTTTGGTTAAAGCACCGCAAGGTTGGCACATCTGGATTCGGAGATTTGGACCCTAAGAGCTGGTTTTCACTAACGGACAGCAGCCTTTATGATATTCCATAGATTTTCAGTTGGGTTTAGGCCAGGGCTTTGGCCTTGTTCCTGTCAAGCCACTCCATGCTAGCTCTGGCGTTATGCTTGGGGTGTTAACCATAGATGAGGAACATCCCCCACAACATTATGCTTCCACCACCATGCTTCAGATTTGGGCTGGGATTGTCTTGATGTATTAGGTCTTCACCATTCAGGTGAAAAAAAAATTTCTGTGGTTTCATCTGAGCTCAAAAATCTTCTGGCAGTTGGTTGCAGAATCCTTCAGGTGTCTTTGTGCAAACTTCAAAACGGACTCCCGATGGACCTTTTTGAGAAATGCTTTGCTTCTTGCAACCCTCTCATACAAGCCAGATGTGTGCAACGTCTTTGAAACTGAAAGTTTTGATACAGAATGGGAAACAAAAAAAAAAAAGATGATTATCCTGTGATGTGCAAAAGATTCCTTGGTCACAGGCTGAAGGGTGTAGGATAAAGCAGTGTTTCTCAACCTTTTCTAACTTGCGGCACCCTTTCCATGAATCAAAAATCTCAAGGCACCCCAAATGTAACATTTCGTGCCCCGGGGGGGGATTGGCGGCGGAAATTTTTCGTGCGATCAGGGGGTGGGTTGGCGGCGGACATTTTTCGTGCGACCGGGGGGGTGGGGGGTCAGACGGCACCCCGGTTGAGAAACACTGGATAAAGGAATTAAGGACGTTTTGGGATACATCCCTAGAGAGTCCAGAACATTTTGGTAATAGTCCTGCAGAGACTAGAAGCTCAATAACTTTGAGCAGGAAAATTTCCAAACTGTGCCTGTCTCCGCTCCTCCTGTACTGGAATTGGGGGATCTCATGCTATGACTCCATTATTAGGCTCTGACACTACAGATGAGTATTTTCTTTCTCTGTAGGTAAGGAGAGATGTCGTACTACTCATCTTCATCATCACGCAGTTCTTCCAGAAACCTGGAGTGCAAGGTGTATGTGGGAGATCTGGGAGGAGGAGCTGCTAAAGGAGAAATTGAAAGGGCTTTCAGCTACTACGGCCCTTTGCGCAGCGTTTGGGTGGCCAGGAACCCTCCTGGTTTTGCTTTTGTGGAATATGAAGATGCCCGGGATGCAGAGGATGCAGTGAAAGGAATGGATGGAAAGTAAGTGTATATATCTATATGAAGAACGATTTAGGAGAAAAATGCCCGCTATTTTTAAAATTTATTTATTTATTTATTTATTTGTTTGTTTGTTTATTTATTTATTTATATTAAAAGAGATTACGATTGTCCTTTTTGTCACCCGACATTAGGGATGTTGGTTCATTCATCTGTTTTTCTCATTACACTTCAGGCTACTGGGCGGATCTCGGATTCGCGTGGAGCTGTCCACTGGCATGTCTCGGAAGAGCCGATATGGCCGAGCCAGCCGTCGTCCGTTTGATCCAAATGATAGATGCTATCAGTGCGGAGATAGAGGACACTATGCTTACGATTGCTACCGCTTCAGCAAGCGAGGACGGCGAAGCAGGTGCAAAGTGGCTCAACACTACACACCCTCTAACTGTTTCAATTTCTTTGCTAATAAATGCTTTTGAGATTTAATTTGGTGGTGTTAAATGTCATCCAAGAAGTGCATTATCCTTGTTTTCCTTTGCAGATCCCGGTCTCGATCTCGGTCCAGGTCAAGGAGTCGCCGTAACCGTTCACGGTCCCGAAGCCGCAGCTATAACCGGTTTGAATTTTCATATTATTATTATTATTATTATTATTATTATTATTATTTGTAGCATTCAAAATGACTGTAGTGTATTTAATACGTACAGAAATACAGTATGACACACAGTAGGCCTAACATGCGTAGTTAATACTCATTCTCAATACAGCCTGAAATGTACAGCAGGGTCAAGAACTGGAAATAAAAAAACACAAGATTCACTTTCTAAAAGTAACTGTAGTATGAATGTGGTTATTGAAAGTCAGGAGAAAAACAGAGAACCTGGAGGTAACCCATACAGAGACGAGGAGTCACTGTGATTGACTACTGTAGAGGGAGACTATTAGATTTATTTAAAAAAAAAAACACACAATAGAGGTGGCTTGCCCAAACTTTCCAGGTTTTTTTTTTATTGTTCTAGGCTCCATTAATATGGTACATTTTGTGAGTGAAATTAGACAAAATACTTAGAGAAATAAAGTACAATGCTATAAGCATCATCACTTTTCCACACTAAGCAGACATTTCCTTTTTCTGTCTCTTAGGAAGTACCGCTCCCCATCTTACTCAAAACGCAGGAGCAGGTAAGTGGTTGGCCAGTAAATCATAGTGGCGGTATCTCCCATTAAAGGTTTCTTAGTTATTTTGTTGGACTTAATGTAAGTGAAATAAATAAATAAAGAAGTGATGTACATTTTTTTTCTTACTTTCAAAACCATCGAGGTCTGGCACTCCGGCTCGCTCAAAATCAAGGACTCCAGTTCGGAGGTATAACGCCAGTCTGTGATTATTATTTCGCCTTCTGCTTTTGGTGAGCCTAGCCCTGATGCAAGAAAGCTGTGTGATTTTTCTTATATTTTTTCAGTCGTTCTCGCTCTCGCTCTCGATCTGGATCTGCCTCACGCTCTCGCTCCAGATCCAGGTCCCGCTCTCGCAGCCTTAAGAGGCGCAGGTAGGTTCCTGGTCTCCAAGCATATCATATCTGCTTTTCCATAACTGCCCTAACCTTGTCATTCTTCTGATCAAATATCTAGAATCATGTTCTTGCTTAAGAAGTTAAATTATGTGACTTAGAATATCTTTAAGGCCCCACCTAGTTGCAAACCGTCATGTTTAGGAATCAGTCAGCTTAGATAAACCTGTTGATCATATTTAGAAAAACGGAGGCAAATAGTTAAAAATAGTCTACTACACATTACATAGTTTGTCCTGGAAGCACAGATTCCACCAGAGGTAAGCCTGACGACGCAGCTCCAGCCACGGATGGACGGGTTGGTGATGAAGATGGATGGACGAAGCAGTGGCAGTTAAATTAGATGCAGTAGTGAGGGATACAAATCAAGTCACTCCAAAGATGGTTGAGGGAGCATCGGCCCAGCCCTCCATTCCCACTCCGTATTTCAATTCCTAACATTGTCTGAAATGTCTTTTACTTTCAAGGTCCCTTAGTCTAGATGATCTTGGCCAGGTCGTACTTAAGGTACTAGAGACAACTCGCACACACAGTTCATGAAAGAGTCAGGATTTTGTTCAAGGGAGGGAGGGTCAGGGGGGTTAAGATTTGGGGATTCTTCTCATCTCTCTTCTCCCTCAGATCCAGTTGATTAGCTACAGAGAGTGAACGAGATCACCCGCCAAAAAAAAAGCAAGCAAGCAAGCACAAATCTGTCTTGATCAGACTCCGGTGACCAATTGCTGCAGGCTGTTCTTGTCTTTTCTTAAAGAGTGCGGGAGTGGACAGCACTGACCAGGGCTCGTCCTTGCCATGTTAAACGTCCTCCAGGAGGGTGAAAAAAGAGCTTACCCGAGATCAGCCTCCTGCCGCGCTGCTTTAAAGAGATCGTCCAAGGGCATCCTGCGCGTACTCAGTTGTTCCACCCGCCCCACTCCCATCCCATGCACTACTACTGCAGACCAGAAATGCTGGGCTGAGAGTTTTGGGCTCCCCCCCGTTCCCTTTTTTCCTTCAAAGCTCTGGCTTCATGCTTAGCTTCTGAGAAGGGTGTGTGAGAGAAAGAGAGAGACGAGAGATCAGTCTTCAAGACCTCTGCGAGTGTGTCTTCGAGTTCTAGCATCCGTCGCTTCTCTGTATGTTGTTTCTGCCACTGTCTGCAAAGGTAACCAACCCAAGAGTTACTGTCCTTCTTGATATGAGCCCTGGTTCTGATAAAGCCAGATTCTCTGTAAACGTTTACTTAATGCTGAACATGTGCAGAGCATGTGATGATTAACACCCCTGTGAGAGTGAGTGTGTGCGGCTGTGCGAGTGAACGAGTGAGTGCAAGTATAAGAGAAACTCACATGAAGCCATGTATGTATGTGTGTGTGGGTGTGTTTGTTTTTGTTTTTTTTCCCTTTTAAAGCAATCTAACCCTGGTTTAGGGAAATTCGTCGGGTGAGATTTTCATGTAATTTCTGCCAAATGTACCACCGTTAAATAGATAAGGGATTTAGAAATGTTGTAGATGGCTCATGTGAGATGGTGGCACTCTTGGGTTCTAAAATGGTCCATCATTAGGTGAAGCAATCTCAACCCCGTTGCAGTCAGCAGCAGTTTGTTTCAAGCAGCTCCTCACTTTAAAGAAATACTCCGATGTTTTCCTGTACACCTCATCTGTAGTGTATGTGTCTGAAATGCATTTGCTTGTAACTAAGTGGAGAACAGAAACCTCCTTATGCAAACCTTTACTTATTATAGAAGGCTAAGAGCAGCTGGTGAATTTGATTTGAAGAATTCATGGAGAAAGCTTTGTAGAACATTTTGATGAATTCTTCACGTTCTTCACAAAACATTTATACTACAAATGTACGCAGAACGACTTTTGCATGACGCTATAAGAACAACTTGGGTAAGATATTCTGTTATCCATCTCACCTTAATTCTGGTGATAAATTTATTACATTACATTAGTATTATCTGGCAGATGACCTAATCCAGAGCAACTTACATTTCTCAGTTATAGAACTGAGCCGTTGAGAGTTAAGGGTCTTGCTTAAAGGCCCAACAGTGGCAGCTTGGCTACCTTCTGATTACTAGTCCAACATCTTAACTGCTGAGCTACCACCATCCCTAGGGTGTGTATGTATGTTATATAAAATTTTATAACTGGCTATTTGATGAATTATGTTCATAAATACAATAAGACCAACTGTGCTGACCATTTTTATTTTTCAATTCCTGAAAACCTACCTGACGAGGCTACAATTGAAAGAAACTTTAATATACATTATAAATGGCTAGCTTGTGAGTTAAGCGCATAAATACAATCTAAAGAAAATGAATGAAGTTTATGATCAGTATAAGATTAACCTTACTGATCCCAAAAGAAAGCCTTGTTGCTCAAGAAAAAACAAAACAAAGTACAAAACAGTAAAGACTAAATTTAGTTGGGGGGTGAGTAGTTGAACCTACTTGTCTGGGTAACTATGAATTACAAAATAATTTTAGTACGACAGAATCTGCCTGTTTCAGGTGCCCGAGCCACTGATGTGTCTATCCGTGATTATATAGTCAGTGTTTAGTGAGAGCATTTAACATCTGCCCCTTTGGCATTCGTTCGAATTGATTTCTGATTAAACGATTTCTCATTCTTTCCTCAGTACAGAGAAGTGCATCAATTAGTATCAGTGTAATTACACATACCCTACAGATGCAGAGTAGTCCAATTAGAAAAATCCTGGAGTATTTCTTTAATTTTAGTTCCCAGCTGCTTTCCAGTTGTTTAACATTCTCAGTTAGATGACAGACTTAAAGAACAAAGTTTATTTCATAAGCTTTCAGTACAAGCGCATTGTAGCTCATGATGTTGTACAGTCCTGTTTAATTTAGATTTAACATGATGTGTAGTTCTCAAGCAGCACTGAACAAGGTCAAGCTCAAACAGTGGAATAAGAGCCATCCAGGAGGAATATGGTTGAAGCTGTGCTATGGATGATTTTGTTTGTATTGGATATATGTTTTCTCCTCACTGAAGGCTTCTCTCTCTGTGTTCCAGCCATTCCAGGTCCCCCAGCCCGAAAAAAAGCCCCACATCCCCCGACGAAGATCGAGCGGAGAAGAACCCCTAAACCCAAATCACTTATCCATTTATCCACTTCTTTGCTCTCTTTGCCCTGTTTTTCCTCACAGGAATCGTATGGAATTGTAGAATCTGTTCAGCTCTGCTTGTCTGGAAGAATTTATACACTCTTGTCTGTTTACTTAAAAATGATCGATCGCTACCTTGAAAATATTGTTTAAGCATAACTCTTTAATTATAAATCGACATTTGTATATTTTTGCTTTCCATATTAATCAGAAAGAAATGACAGCACTCGTAAGACGTCTGTACTGAGTTCTCTGTTTCGACTGTAAGTTTACACTGGAAATGAACAAAAATCAATAAAGAGTCCAAGCATGACACGAGAGCTGAAAGTCTCGGACGGCCCAACAGAGCTCATGAATCTTTCTTATTTAAATACAGCAGACATAAGTCATGTATGGTCTTCATATTTGCACACACAATCCACATAGGCCTCTGTAAATACATTTAGCATGAAGTGGAAGTGACCACTCTTGTTAAGCTTCACTTAACAATAAGCCTGAAGATGGATATCCCAGTATTTACAAATTAAACTCTTCAGGGCAGTCTTGTAGTACTTTTTTTCCAGTCACGTGTATATTACGTACAGTATGTTGCAGCAAAATAATAATGAACAATAGTAATAATTTAAAAATAATAATAATAATAACGAAAATAACATCTGTCCAATCGCAGGGCAGTTGAGTGCTGTTGCACGGTTCTGATTGGTTGAGCGCGGTGACGTTCTGACCAATGGGAGCTCGCAGAAGGCAGGAACACGTTCTCGTCCATTTTCATTTGGTGCGCGAGAGAGAAAAAAAAAACCTAACGGGACAACATGGCTACGCAAACGGCCCGGTACTACAGCGAGGGCGGCAGGGCAACAAAGCGCCAAAAAACCGACAACGACGGAGGAATGGCGGCTGTAAGTGACGCGGGTTTCCGCAGAACATCTTACACTTTCGGTTCTTTTTCTCCTCCTTAAAGCCGAAGGAGGCTTTCCGTCTCGCGCCCAAGTGGCGCGCGCTAGCTGCACGACCCTGTTAGCATGACCCGCTTAGCTTCATCGCCTTTGTTTCTTTCTTCTCCAAAAACTCCCCTCACTCTGTTTTACGGCACCCAGAATAACCCGTGATGTAAACACACCTCCGGGGCATTGCCTACAATTACAGCCGCGCTCACACACATGTTCACGCGGCTGCACGGACAGCTCCCAGCTACACTGCTAGTCAGTTAGCTTTGGGGAGCTTTGTAGGCTAGTTAGCATGAATGAATGTAATTAGCTAGCAAGTTAGCAGAAGTCGCGTGGAATAACGCCCCAAGAGGCCACATCGCTTCAACAGGGCCTGTCCTGCCAATGCTGACTGATAAACCCTAAGGATCCTCGGTTTGTTTGTTTTTGTTTGTTTGTTTTTCATGAAACTTCTCTGAACAG
The DNA here is from genome assembly GCA_030068315.1 of Chrysichthys thysi. Taxonomy (NCBI): domain Eukaryota; kingdom Metazoa; phylum Chordata; class Actinopteri; order Siluriformes; family Claroteidae; genus Chrysichthys; species Chrysichthys thysi. The sequence continues at coordinate 6,397,114 of JAQLOM010000018.1, forward strand.
ATGCCTTCCATGCTTTTAGCACTGGATTTCTGCAATAACTGAATAAATAAGGACCTTAAATGCAATGCAATACAATACAGTACAGGAAGCAAGCAAACAAACAAAGCAGAAACCCAAATATCTCCCTAAAGCACAGGTTCCCAAAGCTGCTCCTGGAGAACCCTCTGTCCGGCACAATGTGGTGGAACCCTGCCTTAACACACCCATGGAGACCCAGCAGGGGCTGTTAAATAGTTGATTTGTTCACAGGTCACAAGAAAAGTGCAGAACAAGTCCTCCAAGACCAGGGTTGGGGGAAATTTGTCCTAAAAGCCTGGATGTATGGTGTAAACCTGATTCCTCCAAGTTTATACTACCCTGTTATATAGGGATCAGGAAGCTGTTTGGGGTTCAGCTTTTTACGGTGCATGGTGACGACTTCTAGTCACTGCGCTGAAGCCGGTTCCAGGACAACTTCAGAAAAGTGAACACGAAATGTTGTGTAATTATTCAATATGGCGTGTGTATACCACATCACTGTGGGCATCTTGAGTCTAATTGGTAGGGAGGTGTTGATAACGTGCGCAAGAGGTTTTATAATTAGATTGAAGCGTAACAACAGTTGAATACAGGAAAAGGCAGGAAAACCTACGAGAATAGCTCTGCGTGTAATTTCGCAATTTCCCAATATTCCAGCCAAACGTGTTGGCCAAAGTTTATTTCTGTAGCTTTGTGCTGGAGCTGTGATATTAATCTAGTTATCAAATCATCACCCCAGATCTTTTCAGCACAAGCTTGACTTGAGGTGTTTTGCGTAACCTTAATTTTCAATAGTTTGAACACGTACTAAGCAAGCCTGTGTTGTTATCTGAGAGCTCATTCAGCTTTCTCCTGCCATCACAAAAACTGCAGCAGATTGTGTACTTTTGATGCTTTTTTTCTGTTCATATTTGTATCGAAACTTTGTATTGAGTCTTAAAGTCTTAAAGCTGTAACATGTGTGACCTTTGTGTATTTCAGGAGGGTTATGAGGACCCTCACAAACCTCTCCCCTCCCTCGTGGTCCACATAAGAGGATTGGTGGACGGAGTCTTGGAAGCAGACATTGTTGAAGCCCTGCAGGAATTTGGGACCATCAGGTAATGTGTATCTTATAACCAGCTTTATTACTGTGTCTTTAAAAGGCTTTTTAAAATCTGCCCCTTGAACCTCCTCAGTGGAAAGTAAGACTTTACGGGTTTAAGGTTATTGATGAAGGTTATTTGGACCGTAACTTCATATCATGCTGTACACCTTTTCACCATTTATTAATAAACACTATAAGAGTATTGCAAATAATTGTCTGATTTGCTATAAGATTGCAATAATGAGAACCAGCAATAATCGGACATTTTTAGTTAATAGAACATCTCTGAAAATATTCCCCAAAAGTTGGGATGCTGGGTAAAATCCACTCTTTAAAAGACTGTATAGGTGAATAGTGCAAGAACTTAAGAAAAATGTTCCTCAACACAAAATTGGAATTTCATTATCTGTGGAACAAAACATCGTTAAAAGATTCCGAGAATCTAGAGGCATCTATGTACTCAAGGGTTATGGCTGAAAACCAACATTGGATGACTATAACCTTCAGGCCTCCAGGTGGCTCTGCATTATACACAGACCCAATTCTGGAGTGAAAATCACTGCATGGGGTCAGGAATATGTCCGAAAACCGTTGTCTGTGAGCAGAGTTTGTCAGTGCGTCTACAAATGCAGGGTAAATCTCTTCCTTGCAAAGAAGAAACCATATAAAATATATAAAACACAATCCAGGAACACTGCCACATTCTCTGTGCCCCAGCTTATTTACGATGTACATGGTCAATGTGGAAAACTGTCTTGTGGCCTGATGAATCAAAATGTGAACTACTTTTTGGAAATCATGGACACTGTATCCTCTGGGCTAAAGAAGAGAGGGGCCATACAGCTGGTTATCCATGCACAGTTCAAAAGTCAGCATCCGTGATGGTGTGGGAGAATATTAGTGCACATGGCATGGGTAGCTTGCATATCTGGGAAGGCACCATTAATTTTAAACAATAAATATAGGTTTTGGAGCAACATATACTGCCCTGAAGACACTGTCTTTTTCAGGGAAGGCTTTGCTTATTTCAGCAAGACAATGCCAGACTTTATTCTGCACGTATTCCGACAGCATGGCTCCGGGTGATAAACCGACCTGCCTGCAGTTGAGACCTGTTTCCCATCGAAAACGCGTAGTGCATCATGAAACAAAGGAGACCTTGAGCTTTTGAGCAGCTAAAATCCTATATCTGACAAGAACGGGACGACGTTTCACTTTCGTAATTCCAGTAACTTTCGTAACTCCTCAGCTCCCAAAGGAAGAGGTGATGCAGCACATTGGCAAACATGCCTCTCTCCCAACTTTTTTGAAACACGTTGCTGGAATCATATTAAAAACAAGCATATATTTTCGCAAAAAAAACATATAATTTCCCACTTTCGGCATTTTATGTGGTGTCTTTGTTGTATTATCAGTTGAGTTTACATGATTTGCAAATCATCGCATTCTGTGTTACTTACTTACATTTTACAATTTTTTTGGAAACGGGGCTGTACAAAATGCTAAACGGTGAACTTGTCGATGTAACAATGTCGTGTTCTTGTATTTTAATGTCTTCTTGTTTTTTATTTTCTCATGCCAAAACACTGCACGGTATGTGGGCATTTTTGAAGTACATCTTAGCTGACACTTTAAATTCAGTTTACATCAGTGAGCTGCACTCGGAGAGTATCCCGGTTAAATTGGCTGGGTTTAAGCTTGGCCATCAAATGTTAAATGAGGAGGGTGGTTTCAGTTTGTACGTTATATTTTGTGCATAAACTTCCAAACAGAACTCCTAACCACTATATCTGTTGCTCTGAGACATCCCCTGGCTGCAACTGGTCCAAATGGTCGTGTGGTTTGATCTCCAGTTTGTGCATTTGGTTGTGATTGTTAAAGCAACAGAACAATCAAGTTCATGTGCCAACAGGGAACATGCAATTATGCCCCCACCATTTACATCTCTAATCATGTCTAGGTTGACTTGCCAAAACCAACCGACACAACAGCTGACATCCCTGTGCTGCGTTTGTGCCTTGCTCACTACAAACACTACTGCTTGTTATTTGGTCAGTTTGTCAGTGTTGCCAGGTCTGCTACCAAAACGAGCCCTAAAATCATCAGTTTCTTGCATTTTTAAAGTTTAGTAGCAGGGCTTTTGTAACAGTGCATTGAGTTTTAAAAGTAACATCAGGAAATTAATTTTCTAAGGCACCATTAAAAAAAAAAAAAAAAAAAAAAAAAAAAAAAATACAGAATTTTGAATAGCAATGGTGTAGCAGTATGGAGCAAAACTCCAACACTGCATTGTTATGACATCTGTTCAGCTTCCAGTGTCTCAACCAAAGTCTGCAGAGTTAACAGACTTGATCATCACCTAGGGGTTTCTGCTGTCGAAAGTTGGGTGTTTTATTCATCAGTTATTGATCGTCTTTGGCTAGTATCTGATAGATAAATGTGCTTAATTGCCCAAATTCCTCCAAATCCATCCATCCATCCATCCACCCACCTGCAGAAATGTCTTGGTTACTAATTTTGCTGCATTGTTTTAGAGCAAATACCTAAATTGCGGGGTGTGTGTGTGTGTGTGTGTGTGTGTGTGTGTGTGTGTGTGTGTGTGTGTGTGTGTGTGTGTGTGTGTGTGT
>JAQLOM010000018.1:6403459-6415247 GCA_030068315.1 Chrysichthys thysi
CTACCAAATTAGTTGTCGACGATTTTGATAGTCGACTAATAGTCGACTAGTCGACTAATCGTGGCAGCCCTAATATACATACACACTGTACTTTAATTCATGCAAGTGTGTTTTCACTGGCATGCGTGGTCGTTTTCTTTGGTATAAGCAGGGTAAGCTGCGTGCGGTAAACTGTTACGAAGCGGGAGTACTCCGCCTCCGAGTACCGTAATTTCCGGACTACAGAGCGCATCGGAATATATGCCGCACCCACTAAATTTTAAACGAAAAAAATATTTTTACATATATTAGCCGCACCAGACTATAAGCAGATATATGTCGTGAAATGAGATTTTTTTTTAAATATATATTTAAGTTTTTATAAATGTTTATTTATATAGCTTAATGTGTGTGTCGTGCTTCTTGCGTCAAGTGCCAAAAACTACCGGTAATGTCACCTTCTGTGCATTGATCTGTTGCGTCTTTCACGTTTTAGCGCCCCCTGATGGTAGTTAGCGAAGAAAAATCTAAAGATAAGCCACATTGGTGTATAAACTGCAGGGTTCAAAGCGTGGGGAAAAAAGTAGCGGCTTATAGTCCGGTAATTACGGTATAGGGATATTTCACCATCCCCAGGCACGTTTTCATATACGGTTGCATTGTGTTCTCTCGACAGTACTAAAAAAATGTATACAGTTATATTTTGTATGGAAATTTAGCTGAATTTAGGTAATATTTTGTTACAAAATTAAGTTATATTTTTCTTAATAATTTGGCACTAAAATGCAGGAAAAATGATATATTGCTACGAAAAAAGCAAAAACAAAATGTGCAGGATATTTGCGATTTCCGCGAATTTTCGGGGGTTTCAGCTAACAATTCGTTAGCCTCATAGCATAATTGCCCAAGTCATTGTTCATTGAAATATGACTTCGGCAATTATACTATGAGGCTAATGAATTATTAGTTATTTAATATATCTGGTATGTTTAATTTATTATTAATTATTATAAGAAAAAAATCCGCGAACAACTGAGGCCACACACTCTGAACCAGGACTTTGTGATTATATCCAAGCGCTTGCTTGGGATCGTTAATACTAGGCCTTATTTTTGGATTAGGGCTTATATTATGAGCATCCAGAAAAATCATGCTAGAGCTTATTTTCTGGGTAGGTCTTATTTTGGGGGAAAACTGGTAACACTGATGGATTAGGAAGTCCTTTTCTTCTTAAAGATGCAAGCAGGCATAAACATGAAGTGGAATTGTTTCTTTTTAGGCAGTATCGCATGAGCAAGAGTGTGGTTATACTGAATACCCCAGGTAATATTGTACAGTATTACTTTCATCCAATAGTTCTATAAACAAGAATTTAATATTGTGTAAGTGGCAGTTCAAACACACTATGGTCAAATTTATTTTTGCTCTACTGCTGGGAACACAGAACCAGTCAAGTGTGAACACACCTTTTAATTCAATTTATTTATTTATGTATATTATTTAACTTGACACCTCATTTCTTAAAGTAATGATGATGGACTGTCCTTTCTAATTTCGATTTCTAATTGCTGCATAATTTCTTATGTTATCTCGTAGTTTTGATGCCTTCAGTATTGTTCTGCAACGTAGAAAATAGTCAAAATAAAGAAAAACCTTTTGAATAAGGGTGTCTAAAAACCAAAATTTTGACTGGTGCGGTAGATCACGAAGAAGCCCCACTCGCTTTATGGCTTGTCAGCTCACTTGCTGACTAGCTCACATTGATTTGTCCATTCCCACTTGAGGTTCATTAGGCGAAGTTAGTGTCCCTTCTTCCTTTTCACCTTCAACTGACAGACATATAGTTGAACCTGTCATTAAAGGACTAATTGGAGGGAGAGGGTGTCTGATGGTTCAGGGGAGTTAAAATAATGGAAAAACACCACTAAGGTCCATAAAAGTGGTACCCATGTACTGTACACATGACGACCAACATAAATAGGTAAGGACATTGAGAAAACGTTGAGGTGAAAAACACCAAATACAGTGAACCCCCGCAATATCGCAGTTCATCTATCGCGGGTTCAGTGCATCGCGGATTTTCATATTTTTATTCGCGGACAACTGCTGAACTACTGGACTCCGTTCGCAACACCAGGGATTTTTAAACTTGTCCGTTGCATCCGGTATCCGTTAAGGCGTTGTCTGTAGATGAGAGGATCAACTGTACATACGTTCTTGCATTATAGATGCACACGTTTCTGCATAAATATAATCTGTGACCTAAAACGTAATCAGATTTGCACTCAAGTCCTAAAAGTAGATAAAGGGAACCCAGGTGAACTAATGAGACAAATGTTGTTATTGAGAATTTACTTATTGAAATAAACGACCTAGTACTACATATCTGTGAGTAGCAAAAGTATGTGAACTTCTAGGATTAGCAGTTAATTGGAAGAGAAAAATGGAGAAAAATCGGGACTCAAGTTAACAGCTATTAGCCTTGGTAAAACGAACAGTAGGTGCAGATGATTACGTCTGCTGTTACCAAATGTAACATGTAGATAATTATGCCGTGGTCTGTTAAAGTGCGAATATTTGGTGGTTTGAACACAAGGATATGTCTCGTTAACATATCATCACTGTGACACTAATGTAAACTACAGGAACCTGTCTGGGTGTGTTTTCGGCTGTCTTATGAAGTTTGGTGTAGTCGCTCCAGTGTCTTTTGATTTTCTTCCCATGTTCTTAACACATTGTAGTCCAATCATTGTTAAAAAAAGAGAAGAGTTCAGAGATATTAAGATAAGTGGCTTAAAACATGAAGCATTTTGATGACATGGCAGAAATGGTCTTAAAGTTTGTGTACTATTAGTGTGGAAGCAAATCTAATGATCAGTTTTCCTCCTCACAGCCAACCCGCCTCAACGTATTCAAGAACGACCAGGACACATGGGACTACACCAATCCAAACCTGAGCAGCCAAGGTAACGTGAGCAGCTGGACATTTTTCTATTCTGACACAACTCAGCATCCTTACTGCCACTGTGGAGAACAGCTAAGTGGGTGGGAGTGGGTCATGTTAGACTTCAGGAGCGCCAGTGCTTAATTGTGCAGCTTGGCACCGTTCCTTGCAAACCGTGAGGCATAGCAGGTAGTAGAGAGGTTGTCTTGTGACCTTGTTTCTGAACTGTACCTAGCTTCTCAGAATATTATGAGCTCCTTTTCTCAACAAGGCAAGGATAAAGGAGCAACTGGACCACTGAGTATGCAGCACTGAGTGAAAACGGGTTCAAATTTTAACGCGCTATTGCTATGGCCATTTCACAAAAAGCATGTTTCTAATCCAGGAACATTTCTGAGGAAGCCTAGACCATTTCAGGAGCTTTGGGACTTTCCACAGAGGGAAATGGGGCCAGTTTTTAGTTCCTAGGGAAACTCTGGTGTCCCGTGTAACTGTGGTTGCAGTTCTGTAATCCAAACCTTCTTACAGTGCTTCGTCACTTCATGATGCGGTGACGCCTCTTAATCCAAAACTGTTCGTTCACAAGTTAATCAACGTCTGTCTGTTTGCATCCTGTGATCATATCAGACAGTAAGGGAGAGTTTGTAGAGATTTGTACAACGCTACTCGAAATGTCACGCCCTTGTCTGTAGGTATCAGTTTTGAATTTGCACACTCGTTGCCTGCTTATGGGCCAGTTGCTCCTCCACATCTGTGGTGTACAAAAAAAAAGTAAGCTGCTTCAAAACATCAGCTGCAACAACACACTTGGACAATGAAGAGTGCACTTTTCATACACACTACGAAGACATTTCAGTTTCCTCCGCTACACCTGCAAGAGCATTTTCTCCACCAACAAGCAAACGGAAAGCATAAGCATGATAGAGAAACCACGCATTCTGACACCCCATACAAGAGAACACATTTTACATTCTCGTCCTGAACCACCAGTGCAGCCACGAAGACGCACCACCCTATGGCATGACACACATTCTGATTAATTGCATTAGAAGGATAAGACACACGCCACTGAAAGAGTACCATCACCATCCCACTGTGACACAGCACCAACACCACCACCAACTGCTGATCTTCTGAATCTTCAAGGGGGAAAAACACACGTTCCCCCCCCCAAAAAAAAATAAAAAAAAATCCAGTCCATGCACACAAACAGAGGACAAGTCACTCAAGAAACAAAACATCTCTGAAACCTACTCCTCAATGGTTGTATGTTTTGTTCCCTCTTCCTCACACTCGACTCCTTGAACAAAACGTGAGCACATTCCACATAACAAGCATCTGGGCTGACCCACTGGTGGTAGCTCTGATTTTTGCAAGAAATGACACTCCCCTCCCCTCCCTCCCCAGTATGAGGACGATGTCACCTACACAGAGCACATGCTGACACCTTTGATTACAGAATACTGATTGTCCAGTATACCTCCCACCTCTAGATCTCCTGAACTATTTTACCTCTCAATGTGTGTGTTATTTTTTTTTTTTCCCCTTTCTATTTTTAGTCTTATGATCTACTTTGTAACACCTTCCAATATGATGCAGGTTTGGCATTGTCTCTAGTGGGAATCTGAAATGTGCTAAAATCCACCACGCTGCGAGCTGTGCGTGATGACATGGACAATATATTTAAATAAAAACATGGACTTCTGGAAGTAATTGGAGAACTGCGCCGACTTTTTGGTCTCGGACAAAGAGGACAGCCAGTAGAGTCTTTTGAGACTAAGCCAAGTTGGGAGGAAAACGGAAACGTGGTTTTTTTTTTTTGTTTTGTTTTTTTTTTTTTTGTTTTGTTTTTTTAAACGTTCAAGTGGCAGAGATGAAGAGGATCTCACCTGTGGCTAATTGACAACCTGTGCCACGTGAATCGCTCTCTACCCCTCCCCTTGAGTTTGAGCTGTAAGTATCCCCAAGCTTGTGTTGTCTTGGCGTGATGCTTTGATGGTTTTGTTCTGACAATGATGTGTACCTAACTTGCTATCGCTTTCCCTCTCCAAACTCCATTTACCTGTTTATCCAGTGGACTCCAGTTGCTGTGCTGCATCAGTAGTACTGCTATATTCTTCCTGTTTATGTTCAGGGCATGTGACACTTAAGCCCCTTAGCTAAGCCCCTTGCTTAAGAACTATTGTCTTGCACTGAAGCAAATCTAGTTTGAGATTCATGTTTGCAATGTTTGTACCTGAACAGGTGCAGACGATGATGACGATGGGGGCGAACAAGGTGTGTGTGTGCATCCCAGGCTTTTTTTGTTTCCCATTCTTCCTGTTTTCCCTCCTCAATACCTAAATCATGTAACCATTGAAGTGTTGTTTAGTTGTCGACTGCTGATTTGAGCTAGTTGCTCGTTCTTTTCTGCATTACGTTCCTGTTTCACACTTATTGGTGCTGGTCCACATTGTCTAGGGATCATTTTCCAACTGCGTATTCAGTTTCAGTCTAGCTCATTTTCTGCCATCTCTTTCTGGCCCCCTTTTCTTTGCTATCCAGTCGATTTTCTAGATATCATTTTATATATCAAGCTACAGAGTTACCCCTCTCTCTCTCTCTCTCCCTCCCCATTTCTGTTTGTTTATTTATTTATTTTTATTTTTCGCAAATTCATCTTTCACCCTTTCTCCCTGTCACTGTGTATTCTTCTTTTCCCTTTCACCGCCTCCTTCCCTCTCTTGCCTCTCAGATATGAATGGCCACTCCAACAAGCGCCAGAGGCAGCCGGCTCTGCTGGGACACCACCCTACAGAGTACGGTAAGGCTCCTGGCGGACACCAACACGTTCACTCACAAAAACGGGGAGCGATTGTGCTTGTTTAATTCGGGTGCATAGATCCACAGTGGCAGTAAGACGGTGCTGTGTTGAGTCATGCAGAATTGCAGCGACATGCGAATGTGAAATTTCAACCCTCACTGTTTATGCATCTGCCTTGCCAGGTGGATACGGGTACCAGGACGACAGTTATGGCGGGTACGACGGGCGTCATGTGGGTCCCTCTATGGGAGGCCCGCGGAGGGGCGGGGCTAGTCAGCGTTACGGCGGCCAGTACGGAGCCCCGCCTCCACCACCACCAGGGGAATACAGTGCTCATGCAGAGTCCCCAGTCATGATGGTCTATGGTCTGGAGCCATCCAAAATAAATGCAGACAGGGTGTTCAACATCTTCTGCCTCTATGGCAATGTTGAGAGGGTAAGCAGAGAAGGCTTAAACAACGAATATTTTTAAACGTCTCTTTAAGGTTTAGAAAGAGATGTTGATTTAATTTATGGTGATATCCAGGTGAAGTTCATGAAGAGCAAGCCAGGTGCTGCCATGGTGGAAATGGGAGACTGCTATGCTGTCGACCGGGCCATTTGTCATCTAAACAACTATTTCCTATTTAACCAGAAGCTTAACGTCTGGTGAGTGTTTTGACTGCACGTGTCTGTTGGCAAATCCCAATGTGAGAAAAAAAAAATCGAATATGTAAGTACTGTTTCCAAAAACGTTTTGTGTTCTTTAGTCCAAAACATAACCTCTGGGTGTCCAAAAATTCAGGAACCAGTGAAAAGAAAACTCCGGAAACTTGGATTAACGTGCTGCCATTGGTTCCTGAGGTTTCGGATGACCTGTATGAAGTACAAGTTATAAGTAACTAGTATAAGTGAGTTATAAAATGATTGTGAAAGGAGTAATCTTTGGTACAGTTTGGTTGTATTGACCTTCATAGGTGCTCTGCTGGAAGTTACAGACAGCCCTGGATAAGGACAGAATTGCCATTTGTAGCTTCTGATATGTTTATATGGATAAAATCCAGCAAAAGCCCTCTTATTTGTTAACATTTCTACACTCTGCTCTCTTCACCAATACAGTGTGTCGAAGCAGCAGGCCATCATGCCAGGTCAGTCGTATGAGCTAGAGGACGGCACCAGCAGCTTTAAAGACTTTCACGGCAGCCGGAACAACCGCTTTGCCTCCCCAGAACAGGCTGCCAAGAACCGCATCCAGCATCCGAGCAACGTCCTGCATTTCTTCAATGCTGCACCAGAAGTTTCAGTCGAGATCTTCTCTGAGGTCTGTTCAGCAACCCATAATGATATATTTTTTTTTATTTTTTATTTTTTTTTTTAGTGTTTTATTGAACTATGATCAGCATCGGTTTCTTCTGTTTTCAGATCTGTGATGAACTCGGTTTGAAAAGCCCAGCTAATATAAAATTGTTCGCAGCAAAAGGTGGGTGACTCCTCGAACGCATCTCCTACATTTATGTGGTGGTTGAGCGAAAAATGATTTGAAATCGACAAAGATACCGTGTGAAAACCTGCCTGTGCACCATGGAAGTGTGCGATAAGTGAGGTACGGAGGAAATAGGATTGTAAAAAGTGAGAAAGCTCTTCAGCCATCCAGACCTGAAGTCTGATGTGCTACTGATTTAGCAACATATATCACCAGTTCAGTATTTCACACTGTTGCATTATATTCTGTTTAGGTTGTGTGATACTTTTGTGTCCTTGCTGGTATGGATCAGTAACCTTAAGAAGAATTACTACTAGCGCATATCGTACAGACAGCGTAACCACCTATTACTACTTTCTGAACAACTTCACGTGTTTTACTGACTCCGTATAGATCAGTTCCTGATGATAGAAAGGCGGCATAAATATTAACGGTAGAATCACTTGGAGACAAGCTTGTATACTGGATTACATATAGGCATAAAAGACATGTTTATGTCTAACGTCTTGTTCACCCTTTTTGATCAATTGGATTTCAGGACTAAAAGTGCACAATTATATTTTTGAATCTGTTGTAAATTTCTCTGCTTTGCTTTTTTTATTATTCTTGCACTTCACGTGCATGTGCATGTCATTCCAGCCATGAGAAGTCAGTCTTTGCCTTCTGAATATTCCACGTAGTATCTGCTATAAAGGGATTTAGAATTGCCAGTCGTGTTCAGATGAGCCAAAATGTGTCTAGACCTAGTGGGATTTCACATGTTTAGCCATAACTGAGCATGACACTGCATTGTATGTTTTAGTATTCAGTTTGTCTTGTTCAGAACTTCAGGACGTGTCTGAACTGTGCGGTTGAGAATGGTGGGACGAGCATTTCGATCATTAGTGGTGTTGATTTCCTTTCTTCTTTCAGGCGGTGCCTCCTCTGAGAGAAGCTCATCAGGACTCCTAGAGTGGGAATCTGTTAATGATGCCATGGAAGCCCTTGCATTGATGAACCATTACCAGATGAAGAACCCCAGTGAGTGCCGGACAGGTGCCATTTTCGTAATGCTGGTGAAATTATCGAACAGATGAATCTGATTGCTCTACTGTAATTACCACTCTAACTACAAGTCATTTGTGTTCCCGTTTCCCATTCTAGATGGTCCATACCCCTACACACTAAAGCTGTGCTTCTCCACCGCGCAGCACGCAAATTGAAAAACGGCTCTCGGCACAAGCGCAGCACCACCACCACGACGTCACTGTCCCACGTTCATCGTCCTTCATGTGTGCAGTCAATATCGAATGTCTTTCTATTGAGTGAGCCACAGTGTGCGCTGAGAATCAGCTTGGCAGAACTGTTCAAATCTTGTTTTTATAGAAGAGGAGAAAGGTGAAATGCTTTTGTACCAGGGTTTTTTTTTTTTGGGTTTTTTTTTGTTGGTTAATGTATTTCCTTTTTTTTATTGCTTTCCGTTATTGACTGTTAGCTGTGTGCTCAGCGCCTCACTTTTCAGAACGGCAGCCTGTAAAAAGGAACGCCTACATTTTTCTCTAATTGTAAAATAAAATTAGTGATGATTAGTCCTTTGTCATGGCTATTTAATATACTAGCTTTAGTGTAAGAAGCTGTTTTCAGTGACTTTGCGGAATTTTAATAAATTGAGAAATATCCATAGAACTGATGTACTCCCTTCATGAGGCTCTGGGTGATGCATTTAATCAGTTACCTAATCAGGACTAAAATCTGATTTTAAAGATGTTTTAACACTGAAGTGACGTAAAAGTAGGGACCATAATGGCCAGTGACACAAGGCTGTATGAAGCTACGAAGCAATAGGAAAATGATCGACAATGAGGGGGTCTGAGGAAAGGTACCGTTTCCACCCTGAAGTTGATTATTTTCTACTAACAGCATGAGTTTTATTCCTCTCATACCACGATATTTTAAATTAATTAACGAAGGTTTCATTTTCAGCCATTTGTAGTTACATAATGCTGTGGGATTTCGGTGAAACAATGCCATTGTTATCCTTTGCACATCTGTAAACAGTTGTTCCTTTTTTTTTTTTTTTTTTTTTTTTTTTTAAATGCAGCTTTTCATTACGTCCAGCCTTGAGCTTGTCAGGATGTAGAAGAAACATCATTACAGAAAATATATCATCTCATTTTATTTGGTAAACGTGTAGTCTTAGCATTGGACTGTGTGGTGCGGCTTGCTTTTCAGCCGGCCCCACTGTCAGCAGTACAGAAACTTTATCAACAGCTTCTGAATTTAACCCTGTGGTATAAGAGCAATATAGTGCTACTGCCTAAAAAAATCCAGCATCGACTCCTTAATTACTACAAGTTCAGCCTCTGTTGATGCCCCTTATTCTGCTTTTTTTTTTAAATTCTTTTCTTCGTAAACATGAGGACTTTCCTGCACATTTCATCTAACTGATCATTAAATACATGATATAATAAACAGCAGGGCCTTACATTGTGGATCAATCATTGATCACATGAACATTTTTTCACAAGTTAGCTATGAACATCCTTTCACTCTTGGTGTAGTTTAACTTTATATACACACACACAGTGGTACCTCAGTATTCAAACTCACTAGAACTCGAATTTCTTAAAAGTTGAACAAACCAGGACGCAAAAAAATGGCATGGAACTCGATCTGAATCTCAGAAGTTGAACCGTCAGCGTCGACCTAAAATAACTTTGTACGCGCTCCTGAGAGTAAACAAAGCGGGTACGTGCGCGTGGATGCACCTTGTTCGAATACATTTATTTTCTTACTTTACAAATGACTGTTTTGATAAATGTTCTTAGATGTGTTTAGTATATACTCTTCTTGTTTTATCCTGTTCATTTTGTGTTTAAATGCTAAAAAAAAAAAAAAAAAAACACATTTCGGTGTAATTTTTTGGGGCCGGGAACGAATTAATTGGTTTTCCATTATTTCTTATGGGGAAAATAAGATCAGAACTCGAACTTTTTAGGATTCGAACCCATGTTCTGAATGGATTAAGTTTGAGTACTGAGGTACCAAAAATTATAGCGTTGTGTTGGAGTTATAATTTATAAGCTCTCCAGTGTTCCTCCTCATCTTGTTTTGGGACATTGTTACTGTTTGCTGCTGTTGCTTCTGAGTTGCTCAGAGATCAATATCTGTATCTTAATTTCCTGTAACAATGCTTTGTCACTGTTTGTGGTTAAAATATTTGACATTTTATGCCACATCTGACAGTGACAGGCTACTTTCAGAGCGTCGCTGACGCCAGGATCAGGTATCTGCTAACAGAGTCTTCAGATCATTATGGTATACGTATGGTAGATGAAATGGGGAAAAAATGTATTGAATTGGAGCGTCCTACTATAAATATCTGTGAATATTCTAGCATTAGCCAGGAAGGTTGATTAAGACTCAAAACAATATGCATAATCTTTTTTTTTGGAAACCCATCAATCATTAGCAACAGCACTGGCTTGATACAGAAAAACCTCAGGGGTGCCAGGTCTAAATACTACAATTTGTTGACAAAATATATCTTAAAAACAACATGAAAAAGCCCAAGGTTAGCCTGAAAATGTGGTTATATGACAGATCAGTGACAACAGAGTTTGCTCATTCATCGATTAAAAAAAACCTCACACACACACACACACAAGTAAGTGTTCTACTGACCTGACTGAATGTACACCTATCTTTTCGCTGGTATCCTCTTGATGACTTAACTAAGTTTATCTGGGGGAAAAGACTTAACAGAGCTATGTACAGCCTTTGACACTCATTTCACACTTGAGTGCCGGTCTGTAGTTACCACAGCATCAGAAATGTTTCTGTTCACTGTCTGCACCTGGTTATACAAACATTCAGACTGAACAGATAAAGTGTTCTAAACAGATACAGGGACATCTCAAAAGTAAATAGACGCCCTCATTACGTTTTATCTATGCGGACACCACCTGGTGCTACAAACTTGTTAATATCTGATTATTTTTCATTTCAGATTACAGGATATTAATTGTTTATAGCAACCAGCCATACAGCAAACACCAGAAGTAAAAGAGTTGTGTGATTTTCAAAGAGTTTGTATTGTGGGTCGGTCTGAGGGTGGACTTAGCCAGCATATGATTGCACAAAACCTTGGGATTCCTCTCGCCACAGTCAACAGAGTGATTGTACAATTCAAAAGCAATGGAAAGGAATCAACAGCATCCCACTCAGGTCGACCTGACAGGTGTCTTCAGACTTTTTTTTAAAATCCCAGTTGTAAGGCCGATGATGCTGCAGAGCAACTCCTAGTGCGTCTGAGTTCTTCTGTGAAGGATCTCCATCAGCCTGGCTACTGTGGCAGAGCAGCTAGAAGGAAGTTTCTAGTAATACATTTTTCAAAACCGATGGTGTCTACTTTTGAGACATCTTTGTATACTGTGTATGCAGATACAAATAAAAAGCTCACTGTTCATAAAGGTTTTTCAGAAAGCAAACCTGGAAAGTGTGTGTTTGTACTGGGTTCCTGCAGGACGCTGTATTCTGACTGCTTATATACTCAGCAAAAAAAGAAACGCCCCTTTTTCAGGACTGTGTATTTCAACAATAATGTTGTAAAAATCCAAAT
>JAQLOM010000018.1:6503786-6514825 GCA_030068315.1 Chrysichthys thysi
ATGTGGTAAATAAAAGTGTGACTGTTCATGGAAGACACAAAATTGTCTGGGTGACCCCAAACTTTTGAACGGTAGTGAATATATATATATTTCTTCTATAATCTTTTTCTATATCTAAAGATATCTTTTCCCATCCTTTCTGTCTTATTAACTTAGGTTAGAAATTTAACAAAAGTTCAATTTCAAAAGTTATAACAGGATCTAACTTGCTCAGAGACATTAAATGTAACTATAAACTGATAAATTATGATGCTCTTGAATAATTCAAAGAAATTGCAGTTTTTGGCTGCAGTCTAAGCAAATTAAAACACTTAACACTGAAAACAAATACCACTGAATTGTTGTGACAGTGTTGATATTCTTTATTTCTTTACTTATTTATGTGACTTTTGCTTGTTTGGGGTTTTTTTTGGGGGGGAATACCTGGCAACCCTAGGCTCTCCTAATCTCTCTTGTGATCATTACCATTAAGAAGCTTTATAAGGTAAAATCTCCTGCTAAAACAAAGTCTAATGTCGAAGAAATATTCCGTCTTTCCCATATCCACTGCAGTTTTGCAGTTTACTTGATTCTGATCTTCCATAAATTGATCTTTTGAACAGAGGCATCCATATACACGCATACACACGTAGACGGCATCTCGTTCAACATTCAAGGTGTTTAATTCACTCATTATGTACAGTACACAAGTCAGAAACATACAGAATTTCATTCGGATATAAAACGTCTGTGATCCAAACAACAGATCTCTTTTTCTTTTCTTCTGAAAATTAGAAACGAGTACGTTGAAGAAATTCTAAAGAACCCTAGCTAAGGCTACGGATGAGAAGTTGTAGATGCTACTATACTTAGAAGGAAGAGAAACTTTTATAGACTCAGTATGTGTCAGATGGCTCAACAAACCTGAATGTGTTAAATGTGTGAAGAGTGTGAAGAGTAGAGCGCAGCTGTGTCTGTATTAACAAGTACAGCAGGCTGCCACTTTTACAGCTGTTTGTGACAATTTCACTTCTTGGCTAAAGATAGAATCCGGAGTGCTTATTTTTGTGGCGGCTTTAGCCAGCCAAGACATGTACCACTTTATTCTTTTTGGCGAAGCGACCGAGCTTTCAGCACATACTTGTATGACGATGATTTTCCAACCCAATTCGGAGAACTAAAAAATGTTTTTAGCTTGATATTTAGAAATCCAGCGTACAAACCCCTGTTAGCAAGTGAAACATGATGTGCTTGATGTCATGACATCATGCCTCCGCGCTTGCAGACTAACCTTAAAAAGCTACACGTGCATAATCACCAATAAATCCTGGTTTCAGCATGGAGCCATTGTGTGTTCAATAGTACAGACTGTGATTTCTTCCAGAACCTTTTTGGTGTTAATGACATTGTAAGGCCAGGGCACTAAGTTGCATACACAATCACCAGCTTTTTTTTTTTTTCTTTTTTCTTTATATGGCTTTAAGGAACAAGTTAAACTCTTGGATTCTTAAATTCTACGAGTCTGAATATCCTTCACAGGCATTCTCTCTACCCTATCTGATCCCACCCCCATTTCTCTTAATTGTGAATTGCCTTTAAAGGAGAGATTCCCAGAAGCACTGAAGTAAAAGTGCTCATCAGGTTTTAACTCTCATTTATGGTCAGGCTCATGGTAGATCCAGAGCTTACAGAGGAAACACAGCATGAGCACAAACAATTACTCACTCATTCACGCATAGGGCAATTTAAAGTAGGCAACCCACCATGTTATTGAAGGCAGGAGGAAACCAGAGAACCAGAATTATAGCCAGGACCCCCAGAATCAGGATCGAATCACGGAGCTGTGAGGCAGCACTATTACCCATTGCACCAGCATGCTGCAACTGTGGGTTCATTTACTTCAGGTTAGTAGCTGTAGGTGGGGGCAGGATGGGTTATACTGCTGTATATGGGTTTATAAGTGCCACTACAGAGAACAGCACGATGGCTGAGTGGTTAGCACTGCTGCCTCATAGCGCGAAGGTCCTGGGTTCGGCAAGGGTGCCTTTCTTGCATGTTCTCCCCGTGTTCACGTGGGTTTCCTCTGGGTACTCCAGTTTCCTCCCACAGTCCAAAGACATGCACAGAGGGGATTAGACTAACTGGCGACTCTAAATTGGCTGTAGGTGTGAATGGTTGTCTGTCTCTGTGTGTTGCCCCGTGGTGGATTGGTGACCTGCCCAGGGTGGTATCCCACCTCTCACCCGATGCTGTAGAAGAAATATTATTAAACCTGAGTCTTCGATTATTCTCCACTACAATGCTACGCTGGGATTGGCGCCAGCTTCCCCCCACGACCCTGAACAGGATTAAGCGGCAGAAGACGAATAAAGACGAATAAAGATGAACTGCTACTTTATCATTTATACTGCTGGAGGGGGAGTAAGGTAGGGTTGGTCAAGAGTGTTAATGGAAGTGGGGTTAAAATTGGTCAATTGATCATTTAGCCACTAAGCTTAACATTAAATACGTTCTCTATCAATTACGATGAACAATGTTTGAGAAACTGTTGGAGGCGGAGCTTTTCTTTTATTACATTCTTCCAGACCAGAAAAATGTAATTAAAGAAAGCCAAAAATGTATCATTTTAACATGTAAAACACTTTGAAAAACTACAAACTGTACCGCAGTGTGATGAAACACACACACACACACACACACACACACACACATACACACACACACACAAGCAAGCATTTGCTTCAGATGGCAAAGCTCGAATCCTGAAGATGCCACAGCCGTCGGTGGATGGGAGCCACAAACTGGCTTTCTGGGTGGGATGGATTGACATACTCTCTCTCTCTCTCTCTCTCTCTCTTTCTCTCTCTCTCTCTCACCTGTCAATCACAGTGAAACTAGCCAGTCGTGATTGTCTGTGAGTTCATGTATGCATAAGAAGGTGGAAAGTGCTTTCAGGGTTGGTACCTGTGTGTTCTACTGATCAGGAATTAACAAGTGACCAAATTGGGAAGAAAACTGGGAAAAGGAATTTACAACCTGCCCTTTAAAGTTCTCCTACGGTTTTGTGTCATGACTAGTACGACATGGTGCAAGTTAACTGTTGCCTTTTGGGGATTAGAGGAGCAATTTGGTTAAATGCAGAAACTCTTTGTACAGACTCATACAAATTTACACCAGCATTACGGAAAAAAATTCCTTGTTGCAGTGAACTAATCTGTCAAAGGAACAAGACTAGATAGAGTCTAAGAATCCAGTATAAAAAATGTTAACATTTATTACAATATGATTGGTTTTATGTGTTAATTAATGTAGCGACTTCAGTGACCTTGTTGTTATTTAGCCCTCATTTAAAAAATATGAATCGGCCTTAGTGATATGTCCTTACAAAGTCTGTTATCGTGGAATACGTTATAGACCAATTAATAATGTTAGAAGTGTATTATGCTGTGATGTGCATGGAATGCAATTCAAGTGTGCTATAATTTCAAAAACAGCCTTTTGGGAGGCAGTGATCTGAAAATGGTGTTGCTACCCTGGTTGCTAAGTACCCTGACTTTGTTTGTTGCTCTCTCCGTGCCCAGGACTTTTTTCTTTCCAAATTGGTAGATGCACTATGAGACCACAAGGTTTCGTGGATTAAAAACTCATGGATCTACTTAACAGAACACCCAAGCCAACGCCAACCCAGCAAATGTAAACAGTGAGGAATTCTCAGTGATTTAATAGTCTTTACTGGAATAAGAGGCTTCATGCTGGATTGAGTGGGATGTGTTTAGATACATGAGCACAGAGAGAGCATATTAGTATTAGTACATCACGATGGCTCTTTTAAAGGGATTAATTAATACGTGGCAATATAAGATTGTAGACTTCGCATTGTATGTGCTGCGTTGCGTGTACCTATAAAACACTGTCGTCTGAACAGTCGTATTCAACATCCTTGTCCCTTGGCATGGCTGAAAAGTTACAAAATTTTTTCCTTTGTCTTCGAATGCATTAGTACATGCTGCACAACGTAGAGATCACAGGTTTTACAATTGGCCAGTGACAAGTTGGTTTTTTTTTTTTGTTTTTTTTTTGTAAATAAATAAATAAATAAAACCAAACCCAAAACATGGGGACAATCCCAAATGGCTTTTAACTTGGATACATTTGAGTATTAAATGTAGAAAGAGTAAAAACCGTGTACTTCCAAGTGTCAGATTAAAACAAGCAAAAAAAAAAGACAAAAAAAAGACAACAACATACCTGAGACATTTTTTGCATGTGCAGTAGACATTAATGCTGGTCCACTACTTTCTCTGAGCGCTTCATCAACATTACGACCTTCTTTAATAGTAGAAAACGTCCTCTCTTGAAAAGTCAAGGACCGATCAGTGGCAGTGATTAAGGACATGGTGTTGACTGAACACTCAGGTCACATCTACAAACACATCAATTATGTCTCCAGAGGATCGAGAAAACAAAAGCATAAAGGACAAAACGCCGTGGCAGTGAGGGGCTGTAGACGTGATGTGCCCAGACAAAAATGTCCAATTATGTTCCCGTAAACACCATATTCTCCAAAATAAATGAATAAAAATCGGGGAAAAAAAACCAAACCAGTTTAATACACAGCACATACGTACTTTTGTTGTGGTCGTCGTTTTTGTTGTTCAAATGATAATATTGCACTTTGTGCGTAATTACGTAGATTATCAGATACCGTTGTTTTCAATCGGTCTACTTTGGAGACCAGGGCTGAAAGTCTGCTCTTGAGTAGCACTCATTTTGGAAGAAATAAGTCTACAATTCGCCTTTTTTTTTTTGTTCTAGGAAAAAAAATTACAAAACAAGTTCATTCCTGCCACATTCCATACCGCATGCATCTATCCAGGCTTATTAATGTCCTTAAAACCCCAATTCAAGAATAAAGTTGCATATTACAGTACTTTGGTGAGGGAGGAGATATATATACAGTATATATATATATTTCCACCCCTCAGGCATATTACCCTCTTTCCTTATTCAAATGCCCCAAAACTCTTAACATCACTTCACAGTACTAAAGTGTTTCCCAAATCAGTCCTTAGGAAAACCTCCAGGCAGTGCTATTTTTACTCTCTACCAGCTTCCACCAGCTTCCAAAACAGCTGACCACATATTCCGGTTCTTGTACCAGCTTTTGCTACAGACTCAGGGTTTTTTTCTTCTTCTAATTTTAGCCAAGAAATGCTTAGGTTCACAGAAAGAGGTCAGGCCAGGCCAGTCCAGTCCAGTTCAGGGACTATATCCTGCAGCAAAAAGCACAGGTCAGAAGTATTCAAGTTTGGTTCTGTCTATAAATAAGACTATTTGAATTTGAAGTTTAGCATTGGCACTTCTCATTACCGCTTTTGACTAACGATATAGAATCTGAAACACGAGACCCGTCCATTTTGAAGCTGAAGTGGAGAATAAACTCATATTGCCCAAAATTACTGCTGAAGTTCATTCAATCAGACAAATTAAATTAGACTAAAATGTGAAATCCCTTTTTAACCCCCCCCCCTCCCTTTTTTTTTCACCTAATGCAATAAGCGTCTTATTTATGCAGTTGCACGAGATTGGATAGACTAGACCAGAATTTGAGCTGGTTCAAATATCCGAAACAAAACTCACAGAACAATGCAAAGGTTTTTTTTTTTTTTCAAATCGTTATCATGTCTGCTATTGTATTTTTCAAGTAATCATTTCAGTCCACTGAATAACCGTACTGGGTTCACCTGGATGACCCTCGTTTTAGATTTTCAAACGTACACATACAGATTAATGAAGAGGAAATTAGATTACAGTCCTCTAAGATTCAGATGAGTGTACAAAAAGACGTCAGGGCTCACAATGACTCTGATGCCATGTCCACACTAATACATTTTCATTTTAAAACACATCAATTTTGTTCCATTTACACCTTGTGCTAATATTTCTCTGGAGTCCTCGAGCCTCTAAGATGAAGAATTTGGGGAAAACACTTGTCAGTAATGTCAGTACGCTGGGATTTCATTTTAGTGTGGATGGCCAGAAACTGAGAGGTTTGGAAACAGTGACGCAGACACCCTCGTTTCTTCCTGATTGGGGCTTACCAGCACTGTACCCTTCCCTGATTTATCATGCTCCTATCATGGTCTCGACTACGGTGGTAAATGCAGCATGGATAACGAACTACAAGTGTTACTAGTCCTTGTCTTTTCTAGCAGCTGTTGTGCTGGAAAATTCTGTGTTTTATCATGCCACAACTGCCTACATGTACAGGAAGCGAGCTGTTATTCGATCAATCTGTAACTAGGCAAACCGTCGCTGAGTAGAAATCTGCTTCCCGTTTATACCAGCATGTCCACGCCGAGTGTCCGTGCACGGTCATGTGATATGCATTTTCAGGTATGTTAGTATCCCAAGCGATTATTTCATATACGGAGCTAAAACATTCATCAGGATGGAGCCGGTTTTTGTTTTAAAACACTGTTGTAAGGCTAAAATGTATTAATGTGGACGTAGCCTGAGGCTGTGACTACTCCCTGCTTTACGACAAAGGTCCGAACAAGGTTCAAGTATGGCCCTGCTTCAACATACAAGAAAGACAAGCATCCAGACTCTTCTCTCCCGGCACCTGGTTGTGAGGGAAGTGTCTTCTACATGACTTATGAGTCTTCTGACTGACACTTAACACGAAAATCATACTGTTCGTAACTTATCCTTGTCAACCCATAGGCTGTGCTGTAATACCTTGTCATCTTCAGACGTCAATCCGCACTATGTGCACTAGTATAAAAGGCGTATATGATATGATTTCCAACTAATCCACAAAGTCCTGGGTAACAGCGACCGCAGATGCTTTCAAAATATCAACGAAATCATGTTTGATTATTTGGCTTAGGTCGTATTTTCAGAAGCTCAGAGAGAGAGCAGAGATCTGGACCGTCTGGGGTTCCTGAAGAACTGCTTGGGAAACACCGTAACAATGAAAGTACACAGAACATCGATACCAAGCCAAAAGAAAGAAGAAGAAGAAGAAGAAGAAGAAAGGAAAAAAAACCCCATAGCAAAAGTATTTGCATAAATTCTGCTTTTCTCTTTGTATTCAAACAATGCTAAAGGTAGTAGAAGAAGAGACCGAGAAGAGGATCTGGCTTTAATCACAATCCAGTGGAGAAAAGCTCACTTAGGGAAGCGGCATCTCGTTAGACTTTGATGCCGCTCTCATAATAGCCTGATTACAATCAGTTGCTGATGGCTTGTCTGGCAACTGATAATGTCCTTCAATTAGAGACATAAAGGAATGAGAGAGAACAATAAAGTCGATAAGGTGCTCGGCGGAACAGTGGCTAACGTTAGGTGCTCGGCTTCCTCTCGCCAGCTCTCTTAATGAAGAAGGAACAGCAAGCCTTGGCTTGAAATAATTGCTCGAATTTACCTTTGTTAAGTCATTGGATTTCCATTCGGTCATTACGCAAAGATCTACTTTGTTTCCTTTTCACTGTGTTGACTCGGAGCGACTTTCACGCCTCCGGGAGAAACAGGACCGTCCGAGGTGACGGCGCTACCGCCGTCAATAAACTCATTCTGCCTTTTTCGTTGTTTTAATGAAAGTACGACATGCAGATCGACCTTCTCCTGCCTGCAGGTCATGACCGGAGTTATGGCTGGACTGTAGCGTGTGTTGCTTCGAACCTAAACAGTTCATCTTTCTCAAAGAGGCTTGTGTGTATGTGACAGAACATGTGACTGTCTCTGTGTTGGGTTTTTTTTTGTTTTTTTTTTATCTCTGACTTTCTCCTGGCAGCTTTCCATCAGGCTGGGGTTTGTCTCCCTGCCTGCGCTAGCTCTCTGCATTGTTTCATGACTATCTATGAAGTGCGCACTCAAGCACTTCTGCTCAAGTGTTGATAATATAGACCTAATTGTGTCTCATAGAAATATTAGCTCCGTCTGAGGACATGTGTGCGTGCATGGACATGGACACGTTATATACGTTGCTTTGACCCAAGGGATTACCAATGGATCAGACCACCCACACGCAGACACACACACACACACACGAACGCACACGAGGACACCAAATGTGTGTACTCAGTACTACGTAAGGACATTAAAAAGTCCGTACGAGTGGTTTTAAGTATAGTCATTCCTTTCCAGGTTTATGTGCACTAAAGGCTAAGAAGTCTCTTTAGAGCATTCGAGCTTGTGCGTGTCACTTCTTATAGACGTAACCCTCAAGGCTGCCTCCGTGTCCTCTACGCTCTTGTCTCTTTGGCTAGTGAACTAAACGAAATCTTGTTGTAAGAGCATTATCAACAAGCCCCTTCCCCAGAGTGAGTTCACCCTCTCAGCCGTTCTCTCTCCCCGGTTCTCTGATAAACAAGGTGCAACATGTACATGCACGATTCCTCTCTTTCGTTTCTCATAAAAAAGGCATGCAATTCAAAACACGCCGCGGTCGGACAAAAGCTAAGGATCAAATAATAAAAGCTCCCTCACGACAAAGCAACACATTTCATCTGCACAACAGCGTGTGCTTTTTTTTTTTTTGTAAACATGCCTTTTGTTACGTCATACCTTTACAATGTCTGCCTTTTTTTTTTCCTTCAAGAGAAGCGCTTCGAAATCCTTCGTAGACGAGAGTTATTTGTATACGTGTATGTATGAATCTCGGAATAAATTAGAAGCATCATCTCGTCTCCTGATAAAGCTAAATAATTCTACTTTTATAATGATTTGGTAACTAAATAGTGAATTATATATATATATATATATATATATATATATATGTATAGTTGAAACGAAGTCATTTAATATCATGGCACTAAATAGTATCACAAAGCATAATAATATAACCATTTTTTAAAATTCATTTCCTTGTGCAATTTTCTCTTCCCTTTGTCTTTTTTTATGATATGATATGTAGGGGATGATAGACCAAACAAAGACATCTTGGGGCAGGGCACTGCGATATAAAAGTGCCATCATGAATAGACTGGGAGAGAAGAAAAAGAGCGAAGAAGCAAATATCTGCTAAATATCGGTTCGCGTACCGCCACATTGTTTTCTTCAGCATGTGTCAGTGACAAAACCAAGCATAAACAGTAATTTTCTTCCATGACAATGATCCATGGCAGGAACGACAGTCTCCTGCTGTCTCGTGCAATTTTATTTCATTTTTTTTCCCCCAGAAATAAAAGGAGTAGCTCTAAGGTGATCCAAGACATTGCTGTTCCTGTAGCGTGTCCCCGTTTCCTGGCGGCTCTTCCGCTCTCCTGTCCTCTCCCAACCCGCGTATTATCCTTGAGACTCTCCAGAAACAAGAAATCTCCAGGATATATATTTACTCCCCCTCTTGCACTTTCCCCACCACCCCCTCATGCAACATCACAAACCTAGCTATTTAACACACGGGAATGGAGTGGTTGGTGGAAATGGGGTGTTGTTTGGTAAGGCTACTTCCTATCCCTTGCGACCAACATTCAACCCCCCAACTCCATTTTAGACATGCTAACGATGGATCAAACGTAAGCCGACTCGCTGGACTGGGTCCTGCCCAGGTTGGCGGGCTGTGACAGGTGCGCCATGTCCTTCTTTCGGATCTCGCAGATAGACTTGCGGCGTGCCTGGACACCCCGGATGGCCGTCTTGATCTTCCTCCAGCCCAGGTGGTTCAGCTCGGCTAGGTTGAGCACCACACAGATCCCGCTCACGGCGAACATAAACACCAGAAAGACAGTTTTCTCGGTGGGGCGTGACACGTAGCATTCCACTTCTTTTAGGCATGGATAGCGATCACACTCAAAGATGCCTGGTACGCTGAAGCCATACAAGAAGTACTGACCAGCCAGGAAACCGATCTCCAAGGCGTTACGGAACACGACTTGGATGACGTAGAAACGAGAAATACCTTCTTGCCGACGCACTTTGGAGCTCTTGCTGTGGGTCAGGCCACGTGCTACATTTGGGATCTCTTTGACCTCTAGGCAGTCGGGTTCATCTTTGCCACCGCTGCTGTCTGGGTGCTGTACCAGGATGCCGTTGACGTTGCGCACTTTGCGGGTACCTTCTCGGTTGTAGTCCTTTTCTATTATTGGGTAGAGGAAGGAATAGCGGCGATCTCGCTGTTTAGCCGACTGGTGCACAGAGTAGGTGATGAAGCACAGGCTCGGCGTGCACACCAGGATGATCTGAAAGACCCAGTAGCGGATGTGCGAGATGGGGAAGGCCTTGTCGTAGCAGGCTTGGTTGCAGCCAGGTTGAAGTGTGTTGCATATGAACATCGTCTGCTCATCTTCGTACACCGTCTCCCCCACAATGGCTACAATGAGGATCCGGAAGATCACGACCACCGTCAGTAGGATCCTAAAGAAGAAGAAGAAGAAAAAAAAAAACCTTATGAAAGCAAAAAGAGGCTTCCGCTGACGTAAATCTTTTCACTCGCATGCTAATTAGTCATATTTGTGCTATTCAAATGAGCCTTGTGCTTTTCATGGCCGTCTCTGCTCGTTTAATGAAGTAGCCTTTTTTGAAAGTGAGCGCTGACGTAGCCGCACACTCAGCCACTAATTATAGCAGTGCCATCCGTGCCATTAAACCCTGTTTATACGGGTAACCTTCATCAGCAAATTTCCGAGCAGATGTTTCATTTACACATGATCGCAGCCAGTTCTGTTCTTTCGCCCTATAGCAGAGGGTATGTGCATTCAGAAGCGTATACAGTACAACTACATCTGGACACATGTTCGGTTGAAGGAAAGAGCCAGAGGCTGGTTGATGTGTACAAGGATTGTTAGTGAGTATAATTTTATATATTATATTACAAGCATAACAAGGCGATTCTTCCTATGTTATGGTACAAAAGTTGGCAGGCATGCCGATACAAAACAAAGCAAAAATGATCCACGTTGAACGTTCTGTAAACAAGCAGAACACTGTACACGGTAACACGGCCACGTTCACTTTTCATCCGCTGATGAAATACAGTGAATACTGTTTTATTTCGATTTAAATGTTCTTTTAATGTTTGAATGAACATTTTTTAAAATTATATTTTATATTCCAGA
>JAQLOM010000018.1:6660207-6673620 GCA_030068315.1 Chrysichthys thysi
TATATATATATATATATATATATATATATATATATATATATATATATATATATACCTATATCCGTGTGAGTAATATGGTTTACGGATAACGAAATGTCTGTAATCCAAGGCTGTTTAAAGGTTTAAGGGTTAAAAAGACACATTTTGGGGCTTTTAAAGACTCTTGCGTAGAGATGATCGACGCAGACGTAGTAGATGCTGGGAAACGTTCGAATGATCAGCTGCGTGCCATTTTATTAATCAGGTAGAAATGAGGCGGAAGACTTTTCGGGATAAGGTCCGGGGGAAAAAATGGTCGTGATGCATCTTGCTGTCTGGGTGTGTGTTAGGTGTATGGAGTATCCCTGCATTCAGGGGCAGTTGTGTGTGTGTGTGTGTGTGTGTGGATGCAGGGTTGAATTTAAAGGTGTGGATGGATGTAATTGCATATGCAGTGCAAAGATTTTCAGAGCAAACAGGGAAAAAAAAATTCATTTCGGCGACGAAAAGGATTGGGTGGTTTCGGAGCCTTTTAGCTGATGTGCAACCGACGGTCAGTAGGTAAAAACATGGTTGGGTGTGTACGGAGACCAAAGGAGGGAGGGGAAAAAAAAAAAAAACGGAAGGGAAAATGAAGGGAAAGGCACGGAAAGAAATCAGTCTTCTTGACAAATGACATACAATCATTGCTGAATGAAGGTTACTATGCAATATGCAGCAAAAAAAAATAAAAAATACGGTGGAGCCAAATGATGGTGGGTTTTGAAGGGATTAAAAGTGAAATCGCATTTTGGTGAAGGAGGAAAAGATGCGGCTGCGGATGTGGATGTGAATGTGGGCATGGCTGCTATCTTTTGGGACCGTAGTGTTGGGTTGTATATCTTTTCTCATTGTGCGGTAGGATATATTAACTGCGAAAACGTGAAGGGAAAAAAAAAACCCCACAGTGCCTCCCTCTCCCTCTTCTCCTGCCTCAGCTGCTGAATCTCATAAAAGACCAATAAGGACAGATTATTCATCATACACCAGGTTAGACAGCAGGATGAGAGTCATGTGAGCTCTCGTCTGTTTGTACATTCTGTACATCATGGTGAGCTCTGATTTTTCCAGCAATAACCATGCAGCGTGATACTACAATATCTGTAAAAAGGTTACTATTATTATTATTATTGTTATCATTATTATCATTATTATTTTTAATGCATCTTCAGGAATAAATTCTTTCGAAGCAGGTTGACGATTAGGATATTTAAGTCTCA
The DNA here is from genome assembly GCA_030068315.1 of Chrysichthys thysi. Classification (NCBI taxonomy): domain Eukaryota; kingdom Metazoa; phylum Chordata; class Actinopteri; order Siluriformes; family Claroteidae; genus Chrysichthys; species Chrysichthys thysi. Next base: position 6,661,446 of record JAQLOM010000018.1, read on the forward strand.
TGAGCAGGAAGTCTCATTATCATTTTAAATAATGCTCTTTGTTATATTATAATGTCGTGTAAATTTGCAAACTCGCTCCTGGAAGCTGGCCTTTTCCTCCGCTATGTGGATCGAGCCTATTCTAGAAAATTCTAGATCTCTACAAGGTTGCACATGCTCCTTGGCCTGTCTCTATGGAAACCTCCATTATGAATGCCATGGCTGGGTGTTTCATCAAATAAGGCCATAGCGAGAAACGATCCTAGAAGTGCAATGTACATGTCGAGCTTTTCTGACTGCTCTGCTTGGTCAGAGGCAAATCATAGACTGAATTAGAGTAACCATATAAATTCTCCCTTTTCAATACACACCTTTTTAATTCATACTCAAAACCTGCTTGAATATTTGGTTTTATTTGTGTTTGATGGCATTAGTGATTTGAAGGCATGGTGTGGAAGAGGATACGGGTATGCTGTCAGACAGAGCCGGACAATATGATAAAAATAGCTCGAGGCATTTTCACAAGGCATGATATATATATGTATGTATGTATATGTATATATGACATTATGCCTTTTTTTGTTTGTTTGTTTTTGTGAACATAGTAAAAGAGTGCATGAGAGAAAAAAAGTTCTTATAATCCGGACGAGAAGGAATAGGGGGAAAATAATCAGCGAAATAATGATAAATAATTCAATCAGCTTCTTGTGAAAACTGGAGCTTGTCCGTTATCAGAAACGCGTGCTGTGATGTCATTTATCGGAATAAGGATGAGGTTGTCACGTCGCCCGTCAGCATTAAGCTTCATCATAGTGACATTTCAAACAGATCCTGCAGAAGAACATTAAATTGTTCTGTGCGGTGAAATATAGAGCCTGAAAATCAGAAAAGAAAGCTTTAAAAAGGCTAACAAGCTCTTTGAAAATAAATATCCACTTCCTCTGAGCGTATCATTTCAGATTCGGACTGAAGAACTGCATTACTTACTATCATCCTTTTCGAAAATTAAAACGAACATTTTAAACAGATTTAAAATTTAAGCCCAATGTGAATATATATATATATATATATATATATATTTTTTTTTTTGACAGTGTTCTAGCTCTAATTGAGATGTTGATTAAACCCATCAATCCTTTAAACTCTCGCTGTTTAACTGTTTAACTTCAGGGCAGATATCCTCCATGAGCGTTTTTGCACGTCGCGCTGAAATTTATTCAATGCTAATTTTGATAGACGCATTACAGGGGCTTTGGGAATTTGCCCCTGCTTTAACGGCGAGCAACGCTTCAGGCAAAGTGTGTTCAGATTTGAATGTGTACAATTAAACAGTACAATCACTGTCTTGGGAGGGGAACCCAGGGACCGCCACGTTACAGATTCGCAGCCGTAACGATATAATTCCAAGCTGCGCAAAGAGAAAGAATGGAAGAAGAGGAACGCTGGATTATAATCTCGCGTCTTCAAACTCCTAATCCTAATCTAAAAACATACCCTGATCTGTTATCGGAGATTATACTGCACAGTATGGACAGCGTGGGTTTCCTGATGGGATTAGTGAAGGTTGGCAGGTAAAGATAGCGGTTAAGAACGTCGATCATAATGCAGGGCTTTTATTGTTTCAAATAATTAAAAACGATTTTAAGGGGGAAAACACTAGCGCTAATTTGACTCCGTTTGGCCGCTTGGAAGTGTGTTTGGTGGGAGTTAATCTACTGGGGGCAATTAAGCCACTGTGCTGATTAAAGGCCCATCTGTTCGAGTTTTTGCAAGGTGCTCATGAAAGTCTTATGCCTCTCAATCCTCTATCTATTTAAAGATCCTCCCAAGTTAGCATGGCCCTGTTCAGGTGCTGGATGCAAAGGCTTACGCAGGCTAATTGGATTAAAATCAATTATTGCAGTGTTTGCTCGACATGCTGTTTGCGCCCGACCACGTGTCATTTGTCTTTTCGACAGATTTCGCTGTTCTAAATTAGCCCGCAATCTCCACAAACTGGTATTAGGATGTCTCGGGTATGAGTTCGGACCGTCAGTGGGTTATTTGATTGGTGTTTATGTAACATGCACTGTGAATGACCTGCTAGAAAACTTGCTAGTTTCATGGTGGTGCTGAAAATCACTGTTTCTGAAAATGTACTGAAAATCATAACAGTAAGGCTGAACCTCACTGAAGGTCTACTTGATTTCTTCCAGATACTGTAGAAAATATGGTGACCGAACGTCAGCTTGGCCACATATTTTCAACAACATCCCTTTGACCTGAGACCTAACATGGTGCTTGGTACATAATTTGTATATAATCTGTTGCATATTTTTCTGGTTTCGTGCATGTTTGTACACCATCATATCATCATCCTAAAAGGATCTTCAAGTCTAGAATCTCTAGTTATGTTTGGAGCGCAAAAGGAAAACGTAACTGGCCACGTGAAATTATAATTGTGTTATTTGATTTCTCACATTTGCTCACATTTGCATTTTTAAGTTCATCCAGTTTTGGTTATTCTGCCTACATGAATTATTACACATTAAATAGGATATTTGTGATCTGTTTTATTATTATTATTATTATTATTATTATTATTATTATTATTATTATTATTATTATTATTATTTAATTTTATTTTTATTATTATTTTTTTTTTACATCTATGAATAGCAGCCGAACAAGATTAAATCCGAAATAAGAAAAGTGAAGATTTTTGGTTCTTGTATGTTTTCCTTCCTTTCCTGGATATATTTATCCGTGTATTTATTTTATTTTGAACTTTAACATTAATAACCTTCATGACATTTGCATCAGATCCCACATTTGACATGAACAAAGGCGTGTTCTACCAGGTTACAAACATATATACAAACATATATAGGCACTCTTCCCAAAAAAACTATAACAGCTATAATAATACTACAATTAATATACATTTAAATGCATCGTCTAAAGATTCTGGGTCTTTTTTGATCAAGACAAACGACAGGGATATTCACATTAACATGGATGACTTTATAATACTGAAATCTTGAGATAGTCCTTATGGGATATCAATCATCTTATTACTTTGCTTAGTACTTTGAAACCAAAATTTGGAGAAACACTAATGAGTCGGAGCTGATTAGACATCAGGTCACGAGAAACATGACAATTCCTATATTATCTTAATCGAATTGACTCCATTTTCAGAGTCAGCTCACTGTTCAGATATGCTTTTCCCCCCTTTCTGCATATCCATTTACTGAGATCTCTACCTGAATTTGATGGGACTGAAATCACAGTAAATCCTCTGCTTTATGTTTATGATTTGTTTAAACCAACATGGGGGTAACACTACATAGTATAAAGTACGGTCGTTTTGAATTCAAGTAATAAATAAAAAGCTGCCTAATTATTCCTAATGGAAGATTTATTTTTTTTTTATCCCAAGAGAAATAAAAATAACACTGTGTTAACGGTCTGAATGAAATACGTGGGATCCCACCAAGCTTCTTTAGTTGAATCGTATTTATTTTATCTTATTTGATTCATTGTGAATTCTTCAAGCCTTCAGAATTAACCTAGTTAGCAAACCCAAGTCATCTGTAGACCAATGATCGGTGCTGTATATGTCAAGATTAGACACAGTAAACAAAGTATTCTAGCCGACTCTACAATGCAAACCTAACATACTGGGCCTTTTTTTTTAATTTTTATTTATTTATTTTTTTAACAAAAGATATTTACTTCATTTGCGAATGATGGATGATTATAATGTGGGTTTGTGTTTGAGGTGTAAACGACAAGGCTTTCACATGATGTCATATGACTTTGCTTCCTAAAACAATGCTTGGCTAGTCCATGCTTTGATACTAGACTAAATCTGATCCTGTACGCTTAAATTTCGTAGCTTCTCATATGTGACCACTGGATCGTTGGATCATCTTTGGATCATTACACAGCTATATAAGAATCGGTATCAAAATTCAAAACCAAAGGAACCTGACTCCTTTTCTGACTTTGTTTTGCACCCTTACACACAACAAATATATTAACAACGTAAAAGGTTAACAGGAACGGACAGTAAATTAGGAACAGCGGAGTAATTCTTTCTAGGGTGTAAGCAATGTGGCAGAATGAGAGAGTAAATTGGGAAATTCAGTGAATATGTAAAATAAACACACCTACAAATGTAAAGTATCTATTGCTCAGTAGATGAAAGGACAGAAAAGACCCATCCTCACGTGTGTTCTCGATGCCATACTGCAGATGTAAAACGATCTTTAAGGCCAATGTCCACGTGGGATTTTAATAGCTAGTAGAAAGAAACACACCTGGAAACGTTTCCCACGATTGTAACAACTGTTATTTGAATTCTTATGAATTTTGCTGGAGTGATCTGGCAGAGCAAAACCCAGTGTTTAAACCAGAAGTTAGAGCAGTTTAAAGAAAAAGATTGATTTTCTATAACGTGTGCATGTTAGCACATAAAAACACCATCATTTGTCTGGATTTAAAAAAAACCCCAAAAAAACACTTACATGCGAATGTTTAAATCGCACATTTAGACGTAGCATAATTATAGCTTTTTGAAAAGGGTGCATATACTTTTGTGTGTTTGTTTACAGCACCTTTTGTCAGTGTTAATCGAATGTAAATTCAGATTTATATATTTTAGCATCCATTTTGACCATTTTATCACGTTATAGTTGCTCATACCTTGATATACAAGACACCTGGAGTCCAATAAGATTGATCCAACATAAAAGAATTAAAAAAAACAAACAAACAAACAAACAAAAATTTGCACGGTATATAATTTCCCTCATTTAAAAAAAAAATCACCTTAACGCTTTCACAATGTTAAAACTTAGCCAGAGCCGCCAAAATCCAAATCACCCCCCCCCACCCCCCGCATTATATTCCACAAATCTCCTTCAATAAACATTACCATCTGATGAGGATCCCAGCAAAATGTTACATTTTAAGTGTGTTTTCGCAGTTAAACGTCTCATTAGAGCGCCAGTTGCCCGAGGTTTATCGTGTGTTCCTTCCTCCTCTCTATCATCCTTTCCCCAGAAGTGATTATGCTAATTGCTGTTTGATCAGATGATTAAATTATAATTCGATTAATCCAGGCTACTAAATGCTCTGAATACATTTGTGTCTCCGTGGTTGGCTGGTCCCCCCACTCGTCCAAGCTAGAATTCACAGGAGCGTTGGACTGAAGGAGAGCAAGCAGAGGAGAAGAAGAGGGGATTAGAGGACAGCTGGGTTGAGGGGAAGACCGTGTTAAAAAAAAAAAAAAAAAAAAAAAAAAAAAAAAGAGGGGCAGCCATTATGTCTCCTGCTGAAGACCCTACATCTGTGTGTGGCTCTGCACCGCTGTAAAATGGGTATGGTACACAGGAGGCACTCGAAAGCTATAGGCTCGCTGATATATATATATATATATATATATATATATATATATATATAAACATCAAGCTCTGACTTTGGGAAAAGAACATCAATCGTTCATATTAACAGATTGATACATCACTTTTTCCAGGCTGCACATTTGCCTTTGTCTAACATGTCAATGATGGTGTTTGACCCATAGATCTTAATAGAATCACCATCTATCGCTATCTGATAATGATAATCTTTCCACACTGCTGTGAGCATGCTTGGCCTCCCTACTGATTAAACATACATAGCTGGGCTTAGCTAATAACTTTAGCTTCATGTCCCTTAAGCTATATTAATTTACTCAGAACAACTAACGTATCTAACCCTTTAGCTTACTATACATATTACTGTGTATTATGCTAGCTACAACATTTTCTCTTGAGCCCAGTCAATGTTTTCAGGCAACCAATACACGGGACTAACTAATAAATGTATTAGTCCATCATGGTTCCTTGAAATGTTATGAGAGCTTGCGGATGTATTTTCTAGCGTTTATCAAATTAATAGGCAATTTATCCAGCCAGCCTAATGTGTTCTAGGCAAACATTAGCTAGCTATGTTAGCTAAATGTCAGCGTAGCGAGTTATTCAAAAAGTGGCACATTTGTCGTTAAAGTGAAATTATCAGCTTGTAAAAAGACATTACAGCGTTATAGTGTATTAATGAGTCAGATGAATTTTCAGTTGTAAAAGATGAAAGTGGAGTGAATTTAGGTTCACTGGGACATCAGCTAAAGTGGGACAGTTGATCTGATACATATTTATGTTCTTCACTTATAAGTGAAAGTCAGTACTTATGACACTAAGCCCTTGCAGTGGACTTGCCTGATATAAGTAACAGGAATTTATTCATATGACATCATATAAAATCATAGGTTGTCCATGCCGAACAAGAAGTTGACCCCCAAAAAAAAGCCCCAAAAACCAAAACAAAACCCAGTATTACTGTAAGAAAATACGCATAAAGTCTAAATTGTCTGCATACAGAAAGTGTATCATTTAATAATTTCCAAGATATCCCAATTTACTAAATATGATTTGGCCATTTTGGACTGCATGGTTCCGGGGTAATTGGTAGTAAGTCTTAAAATACCGTAAGTAGATTACTACTTATTGTTAATTACAGGGGGGAAAGTAGTAGATTACGACTTATTACTACTTTTTATTAACTAGATAAGAAAATTAAAGGCATATAATGAACGTATAAATGGATTCACAAAACACCCCACAACTATTGCCCTGGTTATTTGTGGATTCAGTCGTGTCTCTTTTCTTAATTCTCTGCTGTGCTGCTGTAGTGCAAGAAATAACTGATAAAATGTTACTAACCTTAGCGGTTTGTAACTGCAAGTAGATACTAAATTAATCGTTTAAACTGAATTTTAGAAAAGGTTAGTCATCAATTTGGAAAACACTAGGATTTCATAAGCCCAGGTATTGTTGTTATTGCTGCAAAAATTGAATTAAAGAATGTTATTTAAACCTAAGTTTTAATGTGTACAGTTTTATTCCGTCTGATGCTTTCATACAATATTAGAACATGTTGATAAACTTAGTCAAGATGCATTCAAATTCTCACTCAAAAAAAAAACCAACTAAATAAATAAATAAATAAATAAATATATATATATTCAATTATTTGGGGATTTCTGATCTAACACATGGTCAAAATTAAACATACAGTGTCAAAAATATACATCCACTCCTTAGATTATTAATTCAGTGGTGCTGAAAGTTCCAAAATGTCTTGTAACCTTCTAAAGCGTCTTGACTTCCTGTTAGTGATCATGACTGACTGCAGCTAGTAGATTCTCTGTGCACATGTACACAAAAGGATTTGTTTGACAGCACTCATAGTACTGACCAACAGACGATACAGTGGGAAAGTCCAAAAAACTAAGTGCAGATCTGAGAACGAGGATCACAGATTTACACCACCCAGGAGTGTCTTTTCCGGATCCCAAGATCATCAGTTCAAGGCATAGTATGTAGGTACAAGTTATTGTGAGGTGTAGACACTTTTCCAAGCCACCTTGCTGGAAGAAGACCCAAACTGTCACCATCAGATGAGTGGAATTTGGTTTGGATGGTTAGAAACAACCCAGGAACCATTAAGGCACATGCCTGCCATGAACTGGAAGCTGCTGGAACACTGTCTACAATCAAGTGAGCTTTATATCACCTTGGACTGAGAGGCTACTGTCAAAGAAAAGGCTTTCTGGATGAATGGTGATGAATCAGATGACAAAAAGATCAACTGTTAAGTATGATGTGGTAGGATCATGCTCTCGGGCTGTTTTGCTGCCAGTGGAATTGGCAAGTGGATGGAATAATGAAGAATACTTCAGCATAACCTTAAACCATCAGAAACACAGTTGGACATGGTTGGGTGTTCCAACAGGACACTGACCCCTAAACCAAAACACAGCTGGTTGTAGAATAGATAAAGCAGGGTAACATTAAGTGTAAAAAGTCCTGAGCTTAACCGTATTAAAAATATGTGGCCTGTGATTAAAAGTCTGATCTTTGCTTGGAAATACCCAAATTTAACAATTCTCTAACAATTCTGCCAATAAAAGTGCTCAAAAATTCCAACCAGAACTCTGCCAGAATCTTGTTGGCTACCAAAATTGTCTGGCCAAGGTGAAACGTGAAATATTATTCGCGCTGTGCGCAGCCTATCTTTTTGACCCAGAGTTTATTTCAGAAAACCCCAAATAAATGAAAACTTGTGCACCGAATTTCTTTTTTCTTTTAAAAAAATATATGTTGTGTCACCTATTCTGCACATACTCTGCCACAGATAAAGACCAGTGCAAAAAAATCATTGAAAGCCCAATATTACCATGACATTCATGTCCATGTACGTAAACTTCTGACTGCAGCGGTATATGCATGTTCTCTTGGGTCAGCCATATCACGTTCATCTACACCTCTTCTGGGTCACGGTCAGCATTCAGGAAATCAAAGTTCTGAAGTTTTTCTGGAAGTTTACACTGGAGTTGTCTTTCAAGCTTCCAAGCACCTGTATCATGTATCAGCCTAAAGCCGTAGTGATGATGGGGAACGTTCATTCCACAGTAGCTTCACGTTACCACGAGGGATGAATGTTATTGTTGGGCTGAAAAATGCCGCAAAAGCACGATTCGACTCTTGGGATTATCAAAAGCCAGCACGCTAATGTGTTACAGTATAACAGGTCTAAATATCACCGAACGATACGCTTTTGCCTGAATAATTATTGACATCCTACCAAGAGAATGTCACCATTTACCTCATTATCTCAGTGCTATATCTCATCTAAGATGTTACAGGATATAGCCATAAATGACCAGCGCATAGATACACCCTGAACCTCACATCAGTGTGTTAGCACTTTAGCATATTTGACTTTAATTCAACCGCTTTTAATATTTGTACGTGTTTCTAAGGAGAAAGGAGATTCTTAGACACTGTCTTATCTGAGGCTGCGGTAAAAACCAGGTGGACTGGGCACTCGCCTTAGCGAGTCAAACCAGACGGATGTGCCCAAAAGACATGGAAATCAACACCTGCAGCTCAACAAAGGCGACACTGAGGGGCTAATAAGCCTTCCTTTTTCTCTTTCACTGAACCCCCAGTAGTCTGGCTTGGCGGCGAGAGAAAAGCGTCCCTATCCGGAGCCGAATTGGTGCACACTAATGGCCCTTGTTGATCCATGCTGGCACTAATAAAGACCGGATACTTGCTTGTGAAGATGCTCACATTAACCGAAGTGAGCCAATTCGTCCGGACACAGGGCTCATAGACTTCTCCTGTCTCCTTTGAGTGACTTGATAAAAGCATTTTTTGTTTCGCCTTGACAGAGGTGGTTTTGACCTCACATTGAAGTTGTCTTAGCATCCTAATCTGATTCCTATTCACCATTCACCGATAGGCAGTTGTTTAGAGGATGCCAGGATTTTTCACCGTGGTTTGATTAAAATCAGTCTGATGAGACTTCGCATTAACCAAGAATAGACTAAACCCATAAAGCTGGAGTTATCAGGAACTAAAATCATGCACGCCATCGTGATATTGAACTGATAATGATCGTGATACTGATTGGACCATGTTCGGATGTATATTTGAATTTTCGAAGCCATTTTTGCAGGGTATGCGTGGGTAGTTAATTAATAAGCTGTCTCGCGGTCTTTATCCATGAGGTTTGTGGCGGCCTAAGGATTTGGTTATCCTCCCATTTGCGCTGAAGTCGGCGCTAAGATGAAAATCTCCTCACTAACAGACTCGTTTTTGTGGAGCTCCGGCTCCGGCGAGCGCACCGCAGTTCTCCGCGCTCTTAACGAGCCACTCACGTTCATTCGTTTAGAATGTGACAACGGGAATCAGTGCTCCCCCATCCACACACCCCCCACCGTTAACATCAGAGCGCCGATCTGTCTACACAGATCACAGACGAACAGACGGCAGGCTCTTTTTTTGTCTGTCATGTCCTGCTTAATATTCATGAAAGCAAATTGGGAAACAGTCATTTGACAAGTGCCTGCGCGAGCTCAGGCCTGTGGGGGAGCTGTATGCAGGAAGTGTGTGCTCACATTGGATGAAACATTGTCCTGTTCGCTCCAGAACGGTTCCTTGTCTCTTGTTTCTGCTTACTCCCACTAGCCCTCCCTTACTCTCCCTAAAGTTTCCCCAGGCTGTGTGCACAGTATTGCCTTAATCACCCCAGGCCCAAGCCCTGCCTGTCATAGTAGGATATCTACGCCATGTTAAAGTGGAAATGCACACAGTGACATCAGGGTTCATCAGCCCTGATATACAGCAAGGAAACAGGAACCGGTCCAAAAGAAATCAGGATCCGCCCAGATCCGCATGATTCCCCTTGTAGTTATTTAGACGGTATGAAAATGATGCCGTCAGTTAAATATGTAATGCATCATTTGTGTTGATTTGCGTAGCCCCGGTGTCCCACTGACTCTTTTATTTTCACCCTGTCTGACGTCTCTAATATTTTCTCTCTAATATGGACCTGACAAAATGCTCACTTCATACTGATGCATTCAAATGAAATTTTCGGGTTAAAACTGAAATGCACCGCAAAAAAATCAATTAAACAAACAAACAAAAAAAAAACCTGAAAACAATATGTTGTTATTATTATTATTATTATTATTATTATTATTATTATTATTATTATTATTATTATTATACATAAAATTCTTTTCGCGTTTGAAACAGAAATGACGTATGACCACTATTTGTTGACAAATAAAATTGGTAATTAACAAACTTATTTTTAGAAATACTGCATTTTATTTTTTCCCTTGCGCTCAGTGAACGAAGCCACTGGGGAATCAGCCAGCTGTTGTTGTTGTTATTATTATTATTATTATTATTATTATTATTATTATTATTATTATTATTATTATTATTAATAAACCTAGTAATAGAAAATTAATAAATGAAATAGGTAAAATGCATGCAGGACACATTTCAATAATAATAATAATAATAATAATAATAATAATAATAATAATTATAATAATTATAATAATATTTTTCTTCTACAAGGTATTCCTATCTCAGTCCCTAGGTCATTATGCCTTTTAGAGAAAATGAAGCAAACACATAAAGCGTCATGTCAAATAAAAATGACAAAATAGTATCATATTCTTTAGTCAGGTGTAGAACTCGGCGTCATATGCGCATGAGCGTAGCTTGTTTAACTGATCCAAAATGAGACGTTTTAACAGTATAGCTCCCTCAGCCCAATGAAACAGCTTGTTTTGTTGCATGTGCATATGGTGCATACCATATGGTTAACGATGATAATGTGCAATCAAAGACCGATTAGCTTTAATGCTCAACAGCAGTGACAGGATTCTGCTATAAAAGATAAGTACTTGCTCAGTCATACCGAGTGCATTCTTTAAGTTGATTTTTTCCCCCCCAAGCAATCTTGTTTCATGCAAGGATGATTATAGTCTAATTAAATTACGCTGGTTTTAAAATAGTTGTTACACATTTTTGATTAATTAACAAGTTTCTAGATTAAGTACCCTTCTGAACAAGGCATGCATTGCTGTTCGAAAATAAAAACCCTTTAACTGAAAAATAGGAAAACTGATCTCAGATCTGAGCATCCCAGCAATATAAGAGCAGATTGTATTCACGAAACAGATCGGTGAAGCATAGTGTAACTCCGAGTTAATTTTTAATCACTATTTATTTTACTTTTCTGTGCTAATTTGTATGCTATGTTTCTTAGGCAAACTTATTCCAATCAATTTGTTTACTCATATGATATGAGTAACCTGGTCAGTGACACAGCTAGCAAAAAAAAAAGAAAGAAAAGCAAAAATCATTCTTCATGATCAATGCTCATGTACTATTCACTATGACTAAGTATGCTAAATATGTGTTAGGAAAAAAAAAGTCATAAATTAAATGACAAATAAGGTCACCTATAACAATTCGCTGTTGCTCTCTATGATTATTCAGGGGTGTTTTTTCCTCGTTAAAATGTATGACACTGATCACGTAACTGGGCTTAGTTGCATGATTGGCAGGTAGACTGAATATAGCAATTTAATCTCTTATCGTGATCAACTGATTTTTGTTGATCTTCAATTCAATTCTATTCAATTTGATTTATGTAGCGCTTTTAACAACAGACATTGCCACAAAGCAGCTTCACAGTATAACGTCCAATCCATTAAAGGCTCATTAATATATAAACATATCTACAAGCATATATATATATATATATATATATATACACGTTCCGGCCCCCCCCC
>JAQLOM010000018.1:6779347-6793510 GCA_030068315.1 Chrysichthys thysi
GTGTGTGTGTGTGTGTGTGTGTGTGTGTGTGTGTGTGTGTGTGTGTGTGTGTGTGTGTGCTTCACTTAAGTTTCTATGGTTTCACAAAATAAATGATGCAAAAGTGTTTTGTCCCATGTCATCACTGTGTGGGGCTCAAGAGTGAATAAGAAATTAGACTTAAATGTTCAAGGGGCCCAAGCTGACACACTCAATCACATCAGTGTACACTCACTGCATAACTCCTGCCCATGTCCACATCAGGAAAGAGCAAGTGCTTTATCTTGTGTGTTTGTGTGTGTGTGTGTGTGTGTGTCTGAATCAAAAATGCACTTGTTTACTTATGCAGTCTCATTTGAGTGTATGTATCAGTATGTGTGTAGTGTAGCAGAAGGAGAACTACACATAAGATCTAAAGAGCAGTCATCATTTAATCATAGGTGGTGGAGAAACAGCGAGATCACTCTCTGTCTGCTCCAGGATAACAAGAACATCTTTCTCTGGCAGAAAGATGATATGTCCATGTTTAAAGGACACACAGAAAATTAGAATTTTATATTTTTTTACATTAATACATTACAGTGCACATGTGCAGGTCATAACAATGTACAATAGGCTTCAAGGGACATCATTGCATGGGCATTAAAAAGGTTTTCACATGCTCCCATTTTAAAACAATGGCAGTTTTTTCATGTAATATTGCCGAAGAGGAGCTCTTCTTTATAGACAACCCAATCTATACTTTTTCTTTCAGAGTCAGATGACAATTACATTACATTACATTACATTACATGACATGACAGTCATTTGGCAGACGCCCTTATCCAGAGCGACTTACATTTTTATCTCATTTATACAACTGAGCATTTGAGGTTAAGGGCCTTGCTCAAGGGCCCAACAGTGGCAGTTTGGTGGTGCTTGGATTTGAACTCCTGACCTTCTGATCAGTAGTCCAATGTCTTACCCCCTGCACTTAACAATGTGTTTGTTTGCAATCAAATATTCCATATTTTATTTTATATTTTTATTTTATAACCTGTATTTACTTGTTTTTGGAACTTACACATCATGATGTTGTAAATTGACAGGATTTTTGGTTCAAAATTAAATTTGAATTAGATTAGGCAGTCATCACCACAGTTTATAACCTCAGATAACTACTTTTCGAGAAGTAATGTTAATGTTAGCAAAGCAATCTGGATGTTATTGTGGTGCAGTGGGGAGTGTTGCCACCGCAGAGTCTTAAGCTCGATCCTCAGCTTACTGTCCTAGATGGAGTTTTGCATGTTCTCTGTGTATTCACATGGGTTTCCTCTGGGTTCTCTGGTTTCCAAGCCGCTGTGTGAAAATTTCAAACGTCACGGACTGGCTACACTAAATTGCTCATAGGGTCTGAATGTGTCTATAAGTTCTCTAACTATTTGCTATGTCCTATCTGAGGTGACTTTGCCTACCTTGTGAACATAATGGGCGTCCATCTTGCTTCCATCATGACCCTGTCCAGTATTAAATAGTTACTACAGATGAATGAGTGAACATTTGAGATTGGTCCATCACTCTGCAAGATAATGGCATGCCTTGGAGCCTTTCTACATCTTGAAAACACATGTTGAAACCTTAGCCTGATCAAGGATCCAGAGCCTGTCCTATGAACACAAGATGTGGAGCAGGAATACACCACATTTACACATCCAGGTAATTTCGAATCCGCTTTCAGGCATGTTATTTTGCGAGGAAAACTCTAGAATCTGGATAAAAGACATGAAAACACAGGAAGAACACGTGAAACTCCACTCGTAAAGTAACTCAAGCTTAAGATCAAACTGGAGATGAGAGGCAACAGCAATCCCCACTGTGCCACCATGGCACCTTTAAGAAATACAGTGATACAGTAACATACTTGTAAAGAAAGAAGGCCAAAACAACAGAAATAATATAATAAGAGAAATGATTTCTGCTGACACATCTTTGCCCTAGATCACTCAATTCAGGTTTTGATCTCCTCTGTATGTGGTTATGTTGTCTTGGTGTCACTCTTGGGCTGTTTCTTAAAAATAACCGCTTTATTTTGTTCCATAAAGCCGTGCTCTTGTGTTCGTGTATTGCTTCCTGTGCTTTTTTCCATGCCATATTTCACCTTTCGGATTAAATGCCCCTTGCGGTTAATTGACATGATAATGAGTTCATTTAAAATCTAAAAGTTCAAACTTGCTGTATGCAAATTCACCCGCATATATGGAATGATCAAATCATGCAGAAATTTTTGTGCCACTTAAACCATGAAATGAGCTGTAGTTTTAGTATCGGTGATGCAAATAAAAAAAATTTTTCTCTTACAGTGTCTCATTCTCTTTTTTTCCCTCTGTCAGTTCCTGCCATGATCACATCCTATCCTAACACCACTCGAGCGGAACAAGGTCACATGACGGAGATGAGTTGCACAGCGCATGGTGAAAAGCCCATCAAGGTGCGCTGGGAGAAGGAATCCCACATCATCAACCCCGACATAAACCGCTACGTGGTGAGCGTCAAGGAAGTGGCTGATGAGGTCATATCCACCTTACAGGTGAGCAAGTCACAGTATTATTCAGCACTAGAACAGTAACAGGGTCTGCAGATCACAGAATGCATCATCGTGCCTATGTATGGAAATGTTAATGTCCTTAAAGCCATCCATTATTGTCTGTTTCTTGACGTAGATCTTGCACACAGTCAGAGAGGATTCTGGGTTTTATTCCTGCATTGCCATTAACTCTTATGGTGAAGACAAGGGAATTATTCAGCTTATAGTACAAGGTAAGGTCCCTGTAATTTAATTTTGTTTTTTTTTTAAACAGTGATTATTCACAAACATTTCATATAGTCTGTTATCAGGTAATAATATATATATAAATTGTTGTGTGGGAAATACACAGAATCAGCGAGTTAGGGCCAAAGGTTATGTGAATATTTATGCAGGGAAAGTTGGTCATATTCAGAATCGGGTTATGCAACCGCTTAAATTGATTCTCAGGGCTCTTCATTCAGCTCTAAAAAATATTCCTGTTTTTTCTTGAATACACACCTCAGAGACAGGGTTTAAAATACCTTCAGCTGTCTTTATACAGTTTCTTTAAGTCCCCAAAAATCAGTGGATAGAAAATGATTACTGAAGATGCATGTTTTCGCTTTACTGTCAGATATAATAAAAGTATATACTTAAAGTCAAGAGACAGTTTAAAAAAAAAAAAAAAAGATATTTCGGCATCAAGATACTACAGTGGACCCTCGGCTCACGAACTTAATTCATTCCGAGCTTCTCTTCACGACCCGATTTGTTCATGACCCGTATCAATTTTTCCCATTGAAATTAATGTAAATACAATGAATGTGTTTCAGCCCTCAAAAACATATTTTTTAAAAGTGTATTATGGGTTTATGTGTGGTAATAAAAATTGGAATAAAATTAAAATAATTTTAATTATAGAAAAATAAACCTAAATTAAATAAACAGATTATTTTCCCGCATGTTACCTTTGCGGTGGGTGGATACGTAGTCACTGGCGTAGGTGGACGGTGGCGGAGGGATATGGTGGCGGTTCTCATGTTTTGTGATGATTTCTTTCTTTATTTCAAATGGTATACACTTAGGCTTCGTACTCTCACTACCATTTCCACTTTCTTTGAACCCATAATGAAGGCTTATTGCGCAGAAATGCCAAGAAACACAACGAAAAAATGCGTTGAACATGTTCACACCACAAGTGCTTGACCAGAACTGAATGTTTGTGGCGTGAAGTGGGAGATGGCTGTATGTGTACATCAGTACATCACTTAGCTCTGCTTACTGTCTCTATTTTCCCAAAGTTCTCAATTTTATCCCCAGCAGGATTTTTTAAAGCAAAAGTTTGAACACATAGAATTAAATCATTTTAAAATATTTTTTATATTAAGTTTGTATTTTCAGCCTCTGAACAGGCACAGGGTCGCAGAATGCTTGTAGAACAGGATGTGAACATCAGTGGCTTCTTTTCTGTATTATAACCTTAGATCGTCCAGACCCTCCCGAAGTTGAAATCAGAGAGGTTAAAGATCGAACCATTGCACTTCGCTGGACAATGGGATTTGATGGCAACAGTCCGATCACAGGATATGATATCAACTACAAGAACAAATCAGGTAAAGAACATAAAACTCTACTACTTGCAAATACACATGAAAAATTAAATGCGTATCAATCGGCCTTATTTCGGGGTCGTAACATGATTGTTAATGTGAACACAAATATAGTGTCAGTGTGAACCCTTTTGTGGCCTATCTGCACTTTGTCCCGTACAGCCCCCTGGGCATTGTCCCAAACCACCAAAGACGTCTCACCCCAACTGAACCAGGCCACCATCATTGAGTTGCACCCTGCCTCCACCTATAACATCCGCATGTTTGCTAAGAATCAGATTGGAGAGAGCCGGCCCAGTAACGAGCTTACCATCACTACAGACGAAGCACGTGAGTCACTTTTCTGCAAGTGTCTTCACATACGTGGTGTCCCACTCAAAATTACTCAGAAGACATACAACAAAACCTAAATGATTAGAATTGTCTTTAAATTATTGGATCATCTTGCAGTGCTTGTGTGCTTGCTGTACAATTAGAAATTCTGTGGTCTGTTGCCATCTAGTGGAATGTGATTTTTAAAAACTATATTTTCACCTGATACCTAATCCTTGAAAAAATAGTACAAAAATAGTTATGCAGGCCCAGATATGCGTGAAAAGCTTTTTTTTAAAAAACTATCTACACAACAGAATTTCTTTAATTAGGCCTATATACATAACTATATGCATAACTGTTCATTTGGAAAAGCAGTTGTTTGGTGTTTAATTAGAAAAGAAAGTGTTTATACCATCTTTATCACTCATATGTAGCTCATATACCGTATATGTGGTGTTAATTTGGCTACGGAATATATTAGGATGCTTTCCATTATTTGTTTATTTATATAGGATCTGTACAAATAATTTCAGGTAAAACTAAAAATTACAGTTTGTACTTATGTCATGAATGAATGTGTACAAATGAAACTGATTTTTTTTTTAATAGCTGGACAACGTCTGTTTGGTGTACCATTGCTACTTTGTGTGCCTCTGCTTGGGTCAGCGGATTGTTGTAATTTGTGCCATTCCAGACATATGTGTTGCCAATACTGAAGTTGCAGTGTGCCCTCTGGGGGACAAACTACACAATGACAACACTCTTAAAATGGTTGAAAATTCAAGAAGAATCAGTTTCTAATTTCTTTTTATTTATCGGTGGCTACAAATGCCAAAACTGACTGATCAGCAATTATCAGCTGTCATAATAGTTATCAGATTTATCACTTGGGCTGTATTGTAATGTTTATGGTTTATGATTTCTCCAGCGCCTGACGGTGCTCCTCAAGATGTACAGCTTGAAGCGATATCATCCCAGAGTATTAAAGTCACATGGAAGGTAAAATCTCGATTCTCATGGATGGTCATTGTAAATATTGAATAAACTGAGAACAGTGCTTGTAATAGAACAAAGATACATTTCTCTCAAGATGGCTGGTGTTAGCATGCTAATTGAACTATTTCTGCTTGTCTGAACTATGTAAAGTAAACTTACTTGACACTCAATCCTCAGTTTTAGTGAATCGGTATACTTCATATGGCTTGGCAGATACGCAGAGCTGTTAATGTATAATAATAAAATATTCAGCCATGCTCATGTACAATTACAGCATTTGTTTTAGCACAAGGGAAATAGTAATCACCTTATAGCAGCACCTTGAAGGACATTGTTGTTTATTAAATAGCAGGGAAAAGATTGCTTATTTAAATAAATGGATAATGCATAGTCAGTACAGTATCATATGCTGTATAAAGAATATCAAGCAACTTTATTAGAGATACTGAACGACACTTCTAAATTCCCTAATGTTTCACTGTTACACTCAGGACCATAATTTAGACACTGGCTTCTTACTATATATTTTGGCATTTATTTGGGAATACAGGCAAAATTCTGTGCAAAACCTTACGGCTGTCCATTTTCCATAAAAACCTTTATTTCTTGCCTTATGTACTCTCAGGCCCCCCACAAGCACCTTCAGAATGGTTTGATCCGGAGCTATCAGGTGTGTTATAGGGAATATGGTACAGGAGGAAGCCCCCAGTACAACACTATCAATCTGGACACAACAGGAGACATGGAGACCATCACTCTGGACAACCTGAAGAAGTACACTCAGTATGAAGTGCGTGTGCAGGCTGCCAATCGTGCAGGAATGGGGCCCACATCCGAGGAAGCCATCATCACCACACTAGAAGATGGTCAGTCATAACATATCACCTAAATACAGTAAACCCCCATCTTTCACGGGGATTATGTTCCAAAACGTTCCGTGAAAGACGAAAATCCGTGATACACGGCCGCCTCCCTTAAATGCTTTTGTAAAATAATTTAAAAGCCCTAAATTATCCTCCCACACTTTTTAAACACTTTCTAGACACAGTTAAACACATAAAGAAAACAATTGCAAGCGTATACCGAGGTGAATACTGTGTGGAATTCGTAGTAACATCACATTTATCCTGCTTCTCCTGTCATAGCCAGCAGCCAATCACAACCAAGGTTAAATGAATAGGGCATTCTGATTGGCCAGACTTGTTCCTCCAGCCATATTTTTTTCAGTATCCCCACACCGTGTTTTCAAAAATGCTGTGTTCTTTGTCTCAGATACACTGTATTGTATTTTATATATTATTAATATTTTACTCCATTTTCATTTATTTTTAGCTTTTTGACCAAGTTTTGACTTTGGTGTCTTGAGGTGTATTTCTAAACAATCCTCCTTTCTTAAAATGCCAAGTATCTTATGAATGCACCAATCCATTTTTCAGCAAAACACCCCCACAGCTTGATGCTTACACCCCTCAGACACCCTGTTCTTTGGATTAAAAACAATTTTTCCATACAGATAGATTTACAAACAAACAAAAATTCTCCAACAGGCTGGTGATTGTCTGAAAACTTCAGTCTGGCTTTTTCATGCCAGTCCTTCACCAAGAATCTTCCAGACTGTTTAATGAGACAGTCAGTTGCATGTAAAGTTTTGGCTCATTTGATTCCAATAAAGTACATTAAATCTTTTTCTAATAGATTATGTTTTTTAAATTGGCTTACCAAAGAAATGTATGTTCAAATGAAACGTGTGAGCCGTGGATGTATGGAAAAATTCAGCTTGAATATTGTCGGACACACTGGAGAGGGTGAAACAGAGACATTGGTTGCACACCAACAAACTCAAAATACACTCTTTCCCATGGGTAACGGGATGATCAAAGATAAACCCTCGCTTGAGGGAAAACTTAGGTAGCAGGACAATAAAACAAAACCTGAGGGACAAAACCAAATAACAGAAAAGTCAGACTCAGATGAAGGGAAACTCTTCTCTGTCGAAATCCTGAGAAAGAACAGCCCCTAGGCCAGTCTCAGATTCATCTGTCTGGACCAGGAAGGGGTGGTCAAAGTCAAGGTTCCATAGCACTGGGAAGCTGGAGAGGGCTGGCTTTAGGATGTGGAAGGGGTTTTCGGCACGCCCTGTCCAGTGCACTTACTCTGACTCTTCCTTCCTTGACTTATCTGAGAGGTGGGCAGCTGGAGAGGCAAAGTTAAGCACAACTTTCCTGTAATAGCTGGCTAATGCCATAAAGGCATGTACCTGTTTTTTTGTTTCTGGCTGTGGGTATCGGTGGACAGCATCTACTTTCCACTCCTGCGAATTCACCAGACCATGCCCAATGCTATATTCCATATACTGCACCTCTGTCAGCCCCATGTGGCATTTTTGTGCATTTGCATTGAGTGTCGCCTTCCAGAGCTTATCAAGGACCCAGCCCATGTGATATACTGTATGTGAACCTGCCAGGTGGACAACTGGATCACATCATCCAGGTAGGCAGTAGTGTATGCATGCTGTGGATGGTCAGTGACATCCATTAGCCCCTGGAAGGTCGCTGGCACTCCATGCAGTTCAATAGGGAGAACCCAGTACTGTCAGTAATCTGATGCTGTGCTAAAGGTGGTTCTTTCATGGGTAGAGGACATCAGCGGGACTTGCCAGTAGCCCTTCATCAGGTCTAGTGTTCAGATGAACTGGGCCCTTTCCAGCCAATTGATGAACTAATCCACCTGTGGCATGGGTGTAGCTGTCAAACTCGAACACCTCTATAAGCTTCCGAAAGCCATTGCATAGCCACAGGGAGCCATTGGGCTTGGGGAGCAGCATGATGAACGTGGACCAGGGGGGAGCACTCACCTCCCACGCCAGGCTTTGGCAGCGGAGTAACCTGTCCCGATTCTGCTCTGGACTGTGATGGTGCGATGATGTGGAGTGTCGGCTGGGCAGGAGCGTGGTTCCAATGGGGCCCATCCTTGTGCCTCTGTGCTCGTCTCCATGGCAGAGCCCTGGTTCTGGTGGGGATGAGGACAAGCACCTGATCACTGGGGTGAAATTTCCCATGGCCACTTGGGCCTGTTTATAGGCTCGCCGCCTTTCTTGCTGGGCAACGAGTATATGTTCCCGGATGATCGGCCTGACCTAGTCGATCTGCTCTTGCAACTCCTATATGAACTCAATGACCGACCAGTACGGAGATGGTCGATCCTCCCAGGCCTCCTTCACAATGTT
Organism: Chrysichthys thysi; assembly: GCA_030068315.1. Taxonomy (NCBI): domain Eukaryota; kingdom Metazoa; phylum Chordata; class Actinopteri; order Siluriformes; family Claroteidae; genus Chrysichthys; species Chrysichthys thysi. The sequence goes on from JAQLOM010000018.1 coordinate 6,788,019, forward strand.
GAGTAGACCCCCTGGCTGCCGCACGAACAAAGTCCGAAGGGGGTGAAGCCATTGGAGGACTCGAGGGTTTTCTGGACTGAGAACAGTATGTACGGGAGGAACAAGTCCCAGTTGTTGCTTTCTGCATAGATGACTGTGGTGTGCAAAGATATTGCACTTGCAACAGCTGGCACAGATGAGCTGTGTCTGTGCTTGTTTCCACGGCAGAGCCCCGGTTCTCTGCAAGGAGTGTGGCTGGGAGGTGGGGCAACTAGTGATGTTGGCATTAGTGGCATGGTTCCCTTCCTTGACTCTATTGAACCTAGGTTCGCTGGAAGCCAGACAAGTCGTGTCCTACCAAGAGAGGCACAGGAAGCTCATCAATAACCCCTACTGTGACCCTGCACTCACCTTTGTGGTGTCCCAGCTGAACTGCAACCGCTAGCACCTCTCTGATGTCTCTGTGCATGCAGGTTGCTGCCAGCTGTCCCTCCAGCAGACAATCATGCAGCAACACAGTCGGTCTGGGCAGGATGATGGAGCTTCCTGATTCAAGAAGTGCTGTAACTGGCCTGCCATAAAGCTGAAGGATCATGGAGGGCGTAGAGGGGGCCAGCAAGCGGTGCACCCTGCAGCTGGCCAACCATGGCTTCGGGGATCTAACATGCTCCAGCTCAGTGGGCATGGAGATGGCGCAGTGTTCACCCAAATGGTTCTTCTTCAGGATGCTCCTCAAGTCATCTCAAGGGTGGTGACAATGGATTCAAGTGCATCAATCAGCTTGCAGGGGCTCTACAGGGCTGCCATCCCCACCAAATGCTGCTCCTCTGATGGTAGACTTCGTAGGATACAGTCGATCACCAGCCACTTGACTACCTCTCTGGAGGTCAGCTGGTCCGGTTGAAGCCAGTGGTTGTCGACCTGGAAGAGATTGTCAATCTCCAGGATCTCAGCACGGAGTGAGGCGTATGCCACGTCTTCTGTAGGGAGTGTGCAATATGCACACTGCACTTCCCCAGTAAACAGAGGAGCTAGAGTCTGTCCCCAGTCTGAGAGAGCCCACCTCTCGCATCGTGCGGTCCATTCAAATGTGGTGACCTACGCCTCGACGTTGTTGTCAGCTCTTATCTTTGGGAGGAGCCGCTGAGCCTACCAGGTGGAGTTGGGGACAGGAATGGCAGGTGTGGGAATGCTTTGCAGAGAAGCCAACTCCTGGGTCATTGCCTGGAGTGTCTGTGCTATTTCCTGGTTCATGTGGATTTGGTCCAGGCTTGTCCACCACTTTGTCGGACACACTGGGGAGGGCGAAACACAGAGACACAGTCCAGTGGTTCATCAACAAAAAGATGCACTTTTATTGTCTCACACACCAGCAAACTCAATATATAATCTTCCCAGAGGGTAAAGGGGTGATCAAACGTAAACCTCATTTGGAGGGGAACCTTAGGCAGCAGGACAAGAAAACAAAGCCAGAGAGGCAAAACCAAATAACCCAAAAACCAGACTTAAGTTCTAGGCGGGGTTTTGTTGCATCACTGCCAAGCACAGGTCTGCCACTCAGGGGGAATAAAATGAGCAGAGAGATGACCATTACTCACACTAACTTACTCTTACTCACTGCCAGCATCTCGTTACTCTCTTTTATCGGCCGTCAGCTTCCGCTCTCTGATTAGTTCCGATCTTCTGCCTGTCCTGTGCTGTCTGGGGTTGGTTCTAGCTGGAGAGGAGTGCTTGCCCTCGACAATCTGAGGGGTGGCGTAGTTGTGGTCATCACAATATCTTTAAGCTAGGTACATGTAAATATTTGGCCTTGACTGGATTTAGATTCGAGAACGATTGTAGAACTATATACAGTAGAAAAACGCCAGCATTTCACCATGTGAAGAGTTTCCTAGGCTGCCACACATATGTAGCATGCTTACAAATACACATGGTAATGCAGTTTTATTACTAATGAATTTCTCAGTGAAATTTGAGTTGATTTCTCAATGCGCTTCCTATGTCCACTTTCCTAGTTCCAAGCCGACCACCTGAAAACGTTGTGACCACAGCCACAACCCCAGAGACCATCTCTCTATCCTGGGCTCCTTTACCAAAAGAGGCATTGAACGGCATGCTTCTTGGCTATCGAGTCATTTACTGGGCCAACTTACCAGACGGAGGTGAGTCAGTCCTATATAAATGCAAAATAATTCAGGAAATACAGCATATAAGCTCAGGATGCGTGCAGGACATGGAAACAGGAACAAACAAATAATGAACTAAATATACTGTACATGCAATTGCATAGGGTCTTTTTATTGGGTAAACATACTATAGAGGACTATATGTGTTCATTTAGTGACTGTAGCACATTTCATCAGCCCTCCCTCTACCCAGTCCATGAGTGAAAAGGACAAGCAGAGAGTCACCAATTACCAAATATGATTTAAATTTTGCTTTATTCTCAGCAGCTTAGTCATGGATATTGTAGTGTGTGTGGTGTTGATGTGAATGTACCAATCAGATCTGTGTGTATGACCATAAGGAGGTCAGAACAGCTAGTTTATAGGAATGGGGAGTATTATGGTATTGCGATATACACCAATATTTAGAAAACCCAAAGGTATTATTTTTAATACCATCAAAAATACAGATACTCCTCTTTCTATTACTGATACGGTGATGTGATGCACAGTACATGCCACCAGACATCACTGTACTATAATTCAGATTAATCTTGCCCAAGTTCTCATGTGTTTCCCTTCATGCTACTGGAGCCATAGGTTGTTTTATGATTCATCACTATGTGGTGTACAATTTTATTGCATTAATAAAGGCCAAGTTCGAAAGTATTTAATCTGCCTGCATTTTCTGTTTACTAATTTCATGGCTTTGGTGGTTTTAAGAAGTAGGAGTTGGTGTACATGTAAAAGGAAGCACAAAGATGGGTAGTCTGTGTGATTGTATGTGGTGGGCTACCTCTGGACCAAAATGTCAGAGCCAAATTTACGCCCAAGTCCGAAACTGCAACCAAACCGCAAATTTTAAGAGAAGACAATTCAGTCAGTTTCCTTTAGGATGCAAGAGGGAGGTGTGGTGAGCAGTGGCTCATTATTATGTAAAGGAACAGGGCCCTTCTGAACAGGACTGTTTAGACAGGGTGATAAAAGTGCTGTCGTGCTTTATTCTCGTGCTGTTTCACAAATATTTCATTAAGCCCTCAGGGACATGTGTCAACTATGTGTAATAAGGGGTGTAATATGTCACTTTTAAGACATTTTACAGTTGAATAATATTGCAATTCTTGGAAAGAAGTGATAAAATTATATACAGATTTTATGCACAGAAGTACAGGTCTGCATTTTATTCATGAAACTATAGCTTTTAATGATAAAAAAAAAAAATCATGTCAATTTAATCAATTCAGCTGCTTCATTTCTGGTCTTCACCTGAAGGGGATGCTGTTGGTTTTCAATTCAGGAGATGCAGGACGCGGGGCAAAATTTTAACAACTATTGGTTTGAGTACATGGGTTCCTTTACATTGAAGATTCACTCACATAAATAAAAAATTCTTCTTACTGATCACCTTGATGAAAGGTTTTTTTCCTGATGAGAGCGCTCTCTGGGTGTTGTGCGCATTAGCAAAGACGCGGCATGCCCACTAGTCTCAGAGTTGTCATCCTGTAATGACTGTAACGATATCACGTGAATGCATGACCTGACATTAAGAAACGTATTAATAAAATTTACACGTTAAACATGGATAAGTGTTACAAGAAATAAACTGAAATTTTATCCAGCACTACTTGTTCTAGGTTCTGTACACTTCCTTGCTTTATTACGCTATTGGGTGGTGTACTTAATACCTCAAATGAACCAGAGTAAAAGTTAAATCTATGACAATTATATATTGTTGTGTTTGCAAGAATAGGCATTGAAGCGAGTGCATATTTCTGTCTTGTCTCAGAGCTGGGTGAGATCAAGAACATCACTACCACAAAGCCATCTCTGGAGCTTGAAGGTTTGGAGAAATATACCAACTACAGCATCCAAGTTTTGGCCTTCACCCGGGCTGGGGACGGCGTACGCAGCGAGCAAATATACACAAGAACCAAAGAGGATGGTGTGTCATCTCATTTAGTTTTACTTCTCATGAAGACAGAAAACTTCGATTAGGTTTTTATAAATTGTCGCACAAAACATAAGTTATCTTTTAATTGGAGTGGGGGATCAGAGATCAGCTGCGTTTGTCAAGTTTCCAAGTATCCTGGATATTTGTGATGACAAGATGCTTAGGCCTTTTCTTTTCGTAAAATTGTAAATGTAATAATATTATTAAGATAAAATACCCTGCCTTTGTGTTAGATTCCAGTATAGTACAGCGATTCTGATTGGTCAGAAGGTTTTCAATATCCACAGCTCTGACAGTAGATCAGCTCAATGTTTTAAGCAGAAATAAAAAGTCAAAATGTTGTCCTTGTCTACAAACAGTTCCAGGTCCTCCAGCCGGTGTAAAGGCTGCCGCTGCATCTGCCTCAGTGGTGTTTGTCTCCTGGCTTCCTCCACTGAAGCTCAACGGAATCATCCGGAAGTACACGGTCTTCTGCTCCAACCCGTATCCCACGGTATGCAGGCAAACCACAACTCTGTAGCACATTCTTTAGCATGATTAACATCCAGCATAAATCTCCAAAAACATTTACAGGTTAACGCATGAGTTATTTGGCTGTTGATGTTGCATTTAGAGTCAGAAGAGAAAAAAAGATTTTAAAAAAATATTGAGAAGCTTTAATGAAGATAAAACCACGTGCACTTAAACGACTGGTTGTTTTTAACTGAACATTTAACTTGCCTTTCCACAGAAACGAACGTCCAGCTCCGAAGCAGAAACATAAATCATAAATCACAAAACCAATCATGTTTCAAAAAATATACTTCGTTAAATCTTGCTGATGAAAACCTTTTGATAATGTACCTTACCTCGATTTAACGTTTAAGGCAATCTTCAATCTTCAATGAGTTTCATTTTCCACAGTTTGGCTAAAGGGAGTGAAATGGTTACACAGGATGTTGTTTTTCGTCTTCTTTTAGACAAAACTATGGGAAATTAATTTGATTAAAAACATGTTATGGTTTTTTTTAGGTACATTTGTAATGATTGAGCGCAGGTAATGAACGCTTGTGGGACATCACCTTAAGCAAAATATATTCATAAATGACTTTAGAATTAAATACACAAAGGCATTTTTATTTATTGATGTTGCGTTTGTGTGAAACGAAAGAGGAGATAGTCCACTATCAAATCAACTCCATTCTTATATGTGCACATGGGTTTTCTTTGCAGCAATGAGTTCATAAAATTAAGAGTAAGCCTCAGTTACTGTCTTAATAAATAACAATTAAAAAGAAAATTATAATAAAACAAATTCTTACCGCGTGTTTTGGTTTATTCGTTTATTCGTCTTCTGCCGCTTAATCCTGTTCAGGGTCGCGGGGGAAGCTGGCGCCAATCCCAGCTGACATTGGGTG
>JAQLOM010000018.1:6857694-6867971 GCA_030068315.1 Chrysichthys thysi
CTCACCCGATGTCAGCTGGGATTGGCGCCAGCTTCCCCCGCGACCCTGACCAGGATTAAGCGGAAGAAGACGAATAATCATAGTATTATTATTATAACTATTATTATTATTATTATTAACTATTAATAAATAAAATCTATACAATTACTCAATATAGACATACAGTACATTTCATTTAGTTCCATGTAAAATAAAGAAAGAAATACTAAATAAATAAATAAATAAAGTGTGTGGGAGAATGCCATGTTCGGTGTCTAAATGTCACATGTGTGAATGCACAGACGAAAAATACGTTTTAATGCTACAAAAGGGTTTGTTTTGGGCTCTTTTAGGAGTGTAACAGCTGTGTGTGTGTGTGTGTGTTCTGTCACGAAGAGGGCCGAGAATAGAAAGACTATTGGTACAGTTTATACTAAATGTCTGAATAGATGGCAGATTTATAGCACGTTTTATTAGCATCTTTATGTGCGTTAGGATTTCCACTTAACTGTTTTTTTTTTTCTTTTTTACAAAATGAGGCATTTAATCTATTCAAATTGTGCTCGAAATCCAGTGTGTTTGCTCCACACAATAAAACGCAGCCCCAGACTGAGCTGCACGAGCACGAGCTGCTGACGTCATCGAGAAGCTCACGCGAGCTAGCGCGAGACACACAAACACATTGAAAAACCCCCCCTTTGGTTACGAGAAGCCCCTAAAATATAATCATCTGGTCGACGTGTGTACGCGACTCGATATAAAAACGGCGGGGATGTTTTGAGCTCCTCGGGGACATTTCTACTCCCTTTGTTTGACAGTGAGACTTTTCTTTTCCTCCCCCACCCCCTATTTCCTTCGGTCGGAGCGGAAGTAGCAATGTGAGCTAAGGCCTCGCGCTTCCAATGGCGACTGAAACCTGGCTGAACGGAAAGCGGGAGCGATCACGAAGGAGACCCGAACCGTGCAGTCAGAATTAAATAAATATATCCGCGGATAACCAGACGTACGTTTAAGTTTCCCGAGTAGCACGTCAGCTAAGTTATGGCTGACAGGACGGACAAAAGAGGGAGTATTTCGCTCCTTGAATCGGGTAAGGCTCAAGAAAAGTACCGTTTAATGTTTGGAATCGCTCGCGTCGTCGCCGTGTCCCGCGTTTAATCCCCGTTTTCTCCTGTTTCCTGTTTGTTTTCTTCCCACAGAGCTTTATTTTCTAATTTCTCGCTTTTTAACCACCGGTCCTTGTCGGAGAGCGGCCCAGGTGAGAGCTGTGTGTGTGTGTGTGCATTCTTCCCCACTCGGTTGTGTGAATCTGTGTTGTGGATAAAACGCTGTATTTTGGTTAGAGGGCTGATCACACATCATCACTTCTAATCTGTTGCAGGTTCTCGTGAGTGAACTGGAGGAACATCAGGTGTGTGTGTGTGTGTTTTATTCGTAATAAACACAAAGCCTGATTGATTCGGGTGAAGCTCAACCAACCAAGAGGCGGATTTGATGCTTGTCACTTTTGAAAGCTTGGAATTGGGAGATTTTTTGGATAAAACGGTGCTAAAAACTTCTTGTTCGCTGATATTTGAACTCCTGTCATTTCTGACCGGGTTTCTGTTCTCCTCAGCTCCTTCCCCGGAGAGTGGACTGGGAGGGAAATGAACATCCCAGATCATATGAAGACGTGGTATGTTTTTATCTGTTGTCTTTAATTGCTCCATGTGTGTGTGTGTGTGTGTGTTCCTGCTGAATGATGGTGGTGTTTTTTTTCCAGGGTTTGGATTCACTAATCCGGAAGAAGCCTAGGCAGCCATTTGCATTTATTATCAAAGCGTGCTGCATTGTTAGGGTTTGGGGTATGCGGTTCTCGGTGCCCTGCGTTGAGTCGAGGGTTTTCGATCTTATTTTATGTCTTGTTTTGTTTTGTTTTTGACAGGACCCGCTTCTTATTTAGTGTCGTATTGCAGTGAGGGCGGGGACTCCGGCGCTCTCGTGACGTCGCCCTCTTCTCGACCAATCCGCTTCCTCAAACAGCTCTTCGCGTTTTGTTTTTTTCCCCCCTTCGTGCTTGCGTTCTGATTGGCTGACGCGCCGAATTGATTTGCATAAACGCTTCACTTTCAAATCGCTACTTTTCCGACATGCTTGCTTGGCCTGAACGGAGCCCAGGATCACCCTAGTTAATTATTTGATTTATTTTATTTCCTGAAATCACAACTAAGACCTGGTTGTTGCTTATGGAGGTGCTGGGATGCAAATCAGTCCAAGAAATCGAAAAGTGCATTGAAGGAAACCTCCACCACCTTGAAAGACATTAAATGTAATAAAAGTGTAATATTTATTTATAACTCAAGATGAGTTCAGGTGTTGATTTGGTGCTGTGTTTTCATTATTTCTGTGAAAAGTTACCATCGTTTGTCGTGTTCCTCATAATACGGGGGTTGTTTGCTCGGTGCCGCGACGATAACATTTAAAGATAACGGACAGATTTTCCTGTAAGCTCCTAAAAACAAAAGTTTAAGAGCGTGTTTTCTGACCCACCAGCGTCCAGTGACGTTCCTGTTAATGAGAAATCCACGTTCACTGTGAACATTGGGCTCAAAGTGTCAGAATGCAGTGCTGATGTACACGTTCCTGCACAGACTCGGTTAGGGTAGATAGCGATCAGTGACATCAAAAGCATGATGCAGGTGTTTATAGCGGTATTGGTGTGATGGTTGGAGTTTTCGAACCGTATCTGTTTGAGCAGCATGTACAAGTGCAGAAGTGGGAGAGCTGAACAGACCCAAGGTCTGAAGTGCTCCTTTACTAAGTGAAGGAAGAGCTAAATCCTACTGGCTCCAGTGTGGGAAATAGACCACCTTGTCCATAAACTAAAAGAAGTGAACTCGGATATCTGTTAGAAATAAACCTGAATGTTTTTCGGTATCAGTTTCGAGATATCAGCATCATAGGGTGGATTATTGGACTTTAAGGACACGTTGTTCCATTTGTGCAATTGTATCAAAACAATCTTAAATATAGGACACACATTGTTCAAGACTTTCCTTTAAATTAGCACTGAATATCGTGAAAGGTGTTTCTTACTTTGTTTTCACCTAGCAGTAATCTCACATCAGTCGTTCCCCAAATTAGCTCTGGATCCGCTGTGACTCAGGATAAAGCAGTTGCTGAAGATGAAGGAATGGATTATGTAAACCAGCCAGTCAGATCAAGTTGGTCTCATGAGGGAGCTTGTGTTGCATTTGACTGACATCTGCTTCAAGTGATGTTTTTTTCCCCCCCTTCCATAAGATTGCCACCAACAAGCATATTGCACCAGACCACTTGCTGCAGATATGTAAGCAGATTGGTCCGGTCCTTGACAAGCAGGTGCCCTCGGGTTTACCTGGGGTGCATTCTCTGCTGGGAACAGGGAGACACTCCTTACTTCGCACAGCTAAAGGTGGGGGTGGGTTATCGGATTTGAACCATTTGACATAATTTTTTAATGCATGCATAGATTCTTCTTATCCACTATTGTTTCTTGGTGCAGATTGTGGCCATAGCCGATGGAAAAGCTCAACTTTTGCTGCGCTTCATCGTGGAAGACCACCAGAGAGGCCTTTGAGCTGCAAGGATGCCCCAAATCTGGGTAGGTATCACCGCTGGTGTTTCACTGGCTAATATTAGTTATAGTTATATGAAGACAGGGTGCTTTCACATGCATTATATAGTCTGTTTTGAATGGAACATTGGCATGTGTGTGTTCTGCCACCTTCTGTTTGGTTCTTGTGTGTAGGTGAGAACGCAGCAATCACACTTGGGTTTGGACCAAAATAACTGGTCTGAGAATGGGTATGTGAGGAGTTTCAAGTGAAATCGAGTGAGGTTTGATCGTAGTGATAAAGTGCTTCAACTCTGAATCAACCCAGATGCAGGAAGTGAATTAAATGTCTGTGTATTTTGGCAAGCTGCAATGCCCAGATTTAACCAGGTCCAAAATGAGCTACAGTAATATGGCGTGTTTTGGGTATTTGAACAGACGAACAGAAAGACCCATATGGGTGCTTTTTATACAGTCATGTGAAAAAGAAAGTCCACCATCCTTCAATTCTGTGTTTTAATTTATCAGGGTGTAAATAACAGCATTATCCTTACCAGCTTCTATAAAGAAACAGATAACCTCAGAGGACCTCAAAAAATACAACTGCCTTCAATGTGTACTCATTTTTCTGCAAAAAGTAAACTGACATTCAGAAACCAGGTTGGGGGGGGGTTAAATACAACCTTTTCACTTCCACAGTCATTAAGGGAGTAATTAGCAGCCACGTTACCAATGAAATGCACACATCTTGACTAGTGTGACTACCAAAAGTAGTCACAGTTTGTGAACTCCTAACAGTTTAAAAGTCACAATTCTACTTTGAGAAGGATTGTTTACAAATGGAGAGCCTTCGAGACAGTTGCTAATCTTCACAGGAGTGAGCATCCCAGCCAGGTCAGTCCAAGGTCAAATAGTTTAATGCTCATAGATTGTATAAAAATCCCAGACGGATACATCATGCGACCTGCAGGCCTCTATAAGCGCATTAAACGTTTATGTTCCTGTTAGCACCACCAGGAAAAGACGAAACATGTATGGCTTTCATGGAAATGTGCATGACCTAGGCTTGCAACTAGATTGCATCTGAATAAACCACAAGCGTTTTGTAACGGTATCATCATTTGGACTGATGTGACCAAGGTGAGGATGCATGGTAATGATGCACGGCACCATGTTTGGTGAAAATGAAACCCAGCACATCACCACAAGCGCCTCATAACATGCGTGGTGGTGCAGGGGGGAAGACTTGGGCTTGTTTTGCAGCTACAGGACCTAGGGAAATCTGCCGCCATTGAGACAACACTGAACTCCACATTATACCAGAATATTCTTTACACAAATGCGAGGCCATCTGTCTAGCAGCTTAAGCTGAAGTCTGAAATTGGGTCATTCAGCAGGACCGTGATCCCAAGCACACCAGGAGACTGACATCTGAATGGTTCAAGAAGAAGAAGAAAAAAAAACCAAGGTCCTGGAACGGCCATGTCAAATAAGTATGTTTTCATGAGTTGTTTTTAATGTGTGTTCAGCCCTACAGGCCCCCTGGCTAGCTAATTAATTAATTAATTTATTTAGAGGCAAGTATATCAAAGGGCATTGATTTCATTGCGATTTGGACATGGCAAACAGGTTAACAGTTGTAAAAGCACGTTTCTTTGGTTTTTCATCACCCCCGTTGAGCAAAATGTGTCCTTGCAGATTCGCTGAATATCTGAGTTGTAAATGACTCGTTTCTGATTGGGTAAACTGTTCTGGAAAAGCACTTCCTACCAAAAAGGGGATGCTTGACGTGTATGACTTTTGTGTCTGTCTATTTGAGTGTAAACATTGTGTGCTTCATAAGCTGATCTGAGATTTTATTTCTGCTTTTTGGTTAATTGAGATTGTTCAGCTCAGATTTCAGTCAGGGACAGTCCGTAGGGTAATGTCTGTACTGCGTTTCTCTTAACCCATGTGCTGCTGCTCCATTCACCATTACCATCATAACTACTACTCTGTGTATTTTCACATAACTAGCAAATAATAGAAGAATATCTGCAGAAGTCTGTGTGTTGAGGTCTGTGTGTGTGTGTTTATAGTGGAGGTGTGCAGAGGCAGGGAGTTGACGGGCACCCAGCGTTTCAGCTTCGTCCATCCTGTCAGTGTATATCAGAACATCAAAATGCACAGGAGGATTCTGGGACATCTCTCAGCTGTTTACTGCATCGCCTTTGACCGAACAGGATCCAGGATTTTCACGGTGAGAGGTTACTTCAGCTGTGGAAGGTTTACTCCAGTAAATTACTCGATTTATGCTGAATTGCTGCGATAATGTAGATGGTCATGATTGATGCTCATTTCTATCATCTGGATTCTGACGTTATAGCATGGGGTTTCACCTGCTCATGAACAGAGATGATTAAAAAAACAACAACAACAACAAAGAAACAAAATATGTTGCATGCATATGCATTCATTTAGGCATTTAAAAAAAAAAAAAGTTTTGCTTAATTGCAGCGTTATTCCTCGGAATGCTGACTTTGCGGATCTGGCAGTGTAACCTCCTCTGCTGTTCACGTTGAAAATGAAAATGGATGCAATCCTGGAGGGCTGCATTTTTAGGTGTGGTTTCAGAAACTGTATGATTTTGTTGTTAGAATCGCATGGAATTAAAGTAAGCCTCCAATGACTGGAGAGAGCTCTGTCTAACAATCATGGAAGCAAGGAACAAGACCGATCATTTTTCTGGAGAAGCCATTCATACAGCCACTGATGCATATTCCATAGGGCTTTAGGTTCCATCATGGTCAAAGTAAAGCACATAGTTAATTTGAGCCATGACTTTTATATTGGCGTTATCTTGAGCAGTTTCATACATGTACTTCCAGTCCACTCTCATCCATCAGTTGACGGAGAGGTTCTCAGTCAGAGTTTCTGGTGTCTCTACTGTTAACCATGTTGTTGGACTGAAGTATGACTGAGGCCACCTCTGTTCATCTGTCAAGATCTCACAGGTTGTGAAACCGTACCTGAACTAGCCCAGTAATGATCGCATTCGTTTTAATTTTGGTCGTATTTGTGAGGGGGGAGTCAGGATTAGTCACAATTTACCAGGGTTTTTTTTTTTTTCCCCCACTGTGGAGGAAATGGGCTTTCATATTGTGTTGCTAAGTGATTTTAAACTTATCCTAAGCACTAATGGATTAATGCGTAACAAGCACATCTTTAATGAATCTGACCACAACAAACAAGGTCATGAACTAGTGCCTGGTGATGAAACAATCTAGATTTGTATTGTGGTAGCGTCAATACTGATAATAAGATGAGGGTATTTAAGTATGATAAACTTTTTGTTTCTGTATTTCAATCTGACTTGCTAACTTGAAAAAGCCACCAAATGCAGCCGTATTTCGCAGCATGCAGGGTTTGTGTAAAGCCAGCGCTACAGTCGATCAGGCTGAACAGTGAATTGCATGTTCATTTAAGGAAGGTACAAACTGCTCTTGAGCACACCGTTTCAAAGAAAGGCCACGTCATGGCCATCATTTGGAACAGATGGTTCATATACCTGAAATTCGACCAAAACACAATTAAGCCCAAAATGGAAAAAAAAATGCACTAAGTCTAGTGCCAACAAGTCTGGAAACACTACCAGTTTGCTTCACCATTTGGAAAAATAGCACACAGATGAATACATGGCGTGTAAAAGTACGTTCAGGTGTTTCCTGTTTCTTCTTGCTTCGTTGCCACACATTTTATAAATGTTACTGACTGGCCATTCAACGCTCTACAGAGTATATACATTTGCATACATCTTATCATTCTTTGTCAGACTAAAAATCTGCTATATAATTTCAAGCATCTAAGGTGGAGTACCTTGCACCTTGTACCTCATCCACATTCGACTAAAATGGTATTATATGTATTACCTGCTCCAGATGGCCTATCATATTTCAGTAGGGAAAAATTAATATAGTCTCACACAAATAAGTGAACTCAAAACCACTAATTTGTGCACCCCTTTCCCATCAGAAGTTACATAATTATTTGAATGGAGTTTGATGGAGGGTGGCATAGTGGTGTGGTGGTTAGCACCATCGTCTCACAGCCAGAACATCTTGAGTTCAATCCTCAGGGGTCGACCTGGGCGCCTTTCTTTCTGTGTGGAGTTTGCATGTTCTCCCCATGTCCACGTGGGTTTCCTCCGGGTACTCCGGTTTCGTCCCACAGTCCAAAGATATGCACAGAGGGGATTAGGCTAATCGGCATCTCTAAATTGGCCGTAGGTGTGAATGTGAGTGTGAATGCTTCTCTGTCTGTGTTGCGGTGGATTGACGACCTGCCCAGGGTGTAACCCCGCCTCTCTCTCACCTGAAGTCAGCTGGGATTGGCTCCAGCTTCCCCCCACGACCCTGGACAGGATTAAGTGGCAGAAGATGAATGAGTGTGTGAGTTTAATAGATAGCATACCTGAACACACTGTGTCTTGAAGACAGTGGAGCTATCAAAACAATTCCAGGACTCAAGTTCTGGAAAACGATCTACCTGAGGTTATTTGCAGAAACGTTGAACCTCACAAGTAGCTTTATTGAATCAAGTATTGTAAAATTCAGAATAAAATATGCTATTTGGTCTGGCCTGATTTAAGAAACTTAAGTAAGCCCCTTTTTGTCCTCTTCAGGGTTCAGATGATGCCTTGGTAAAAATTTGGTCCTCTTTTGATGGGAGGCTCCACTCCACTCTGCGAGGACACCACGCTGAGATCTCCGACCTCGCTGTCAACTTTGAGAACACCCTCATTGCAGCGGGGAGCTGCGACAAAACCATCCGTGTCTGGTGCCTTCGTACCTGTGCCCCGGTGGCAGTGCTGCAGGGTCACAGTGGATCTATTACCTCTTTACAGGTGTGCCATGCTACTGTTTACTACCACGTCATATAAAAGGCTTGATTTGACCCTCGTGTTTTGTCCCCTTTAGTTTTCTCCATTTGCCAAGGGCTCCAAAAGGTACATGGTCTCTACAGGAACTGATGCAACTGTCTGCTTCTGGCAGTGGGATGTAACTGACACCACTTTCACGTAAGTGTGAGAATACCTTGCTATTTTGATCAATTGGGTCCCGCAGCTAGTAGACTAGTAGAGTCTTCCAAAGTAGTGTAAACAGAGCTCTGAAAAACACTGCAGAGCATGAAAAACTGCCCTAATAGTGTCCAGGGCTCCAGACTGATGTTTTTCCACTATTAGGTCTGATGCTCCTTACTGAAAGATTTAAGCGCACCAGCACAAATTTTAGGTGCAGGACTTAAATGAACATCCAAGGCAACATGGCACCTTTTCATGCTTCATGCAGTGTCCATTATGTTGGTCAAAGTGTTTGTTACTCCATCCTTTCTAGAGAACGCCGCATACCAAATGTATCACACACTGAACTGATTGGGTCTCAGATGCGTGAAGTTGAAAATCCACCACCTCCATTTTGCTTGACTTGGTGAATTCGTGGCTATTTGTCACGGTTAGTGTGATGTCATATCTGGCAATGGCCTGACAACTCTGAAGACATCGAATGGATAAATTTATGCAGTTGGTGGGCAGAGATGATAACTCCATGTTGGATATGTAATGCTGGTTTCATGGTAGGGAGTTGTTTATTTTGGGTAAGTAGCTGACTAGCTTCATGTTAGAAGACTAGCATGATGGTGGTAATGAACTCAAAGACTCGCTGTTCTGGTCATACTTTCTTCACTCCTTCAGTGAGCATTCAATACTGGTCTATTTTTCACGTTATTTTTTGCCATTTGTTGCTATAATCATTGAGAAGGAACAGCTTCCAGCCTTTAGCAACCTGCTTGTCTTGCTCATGTCGCTCCCATGTAAATGTAGAAGTATGATCCTTTTTCCCACAGTTTCTGCTTTTGATAGATGATTTTCACTGAGTTGCCTTGCAATGCCATTGCGCAGTGTCACTTCCGGTTATTCACTGACCAGACAAATTTCACCCTATACAACCTGCATTATAGTGAAGTGAAAGTGTACCGAGAGCTCTCCACCCCAATCACTGTTTCTCTCTCTCTCTCTCGTGCAGACACACCATTTCTTGGTCCCTCCTAGTGTTTCATGTGATGATGCAAAATGCAAAAAATGGTTGCAGTCTGGAGCCTTGTGTCTTATTTATAGCAAACATTAAGTTTTAAAAGATATATCTGTCCTCATCATTCAGTTATGTTGAATGCTCATCCAGACCTTCATTTAAAAAAAAAAAAAAAAAAGCTTTTTGTAGCTGGAACTTTTAATTGAATTTCCCTGATGATGCATGTGTTGTAAAATCCTGTTCTCTCTTCTATCTGTTTTAGTGATCGTCCCCTGAAGTTCACCGAAAGGCCGAGACCCGGTGTTCAGATGGTGTGTTCCTCATTCAGCCCAGGTAAGGTTAAACAGTCAGTCAAGCTCTTCTGGAAAATAACCAGTGTGGCTGCAAACTTTCCATCCAGCCCAGTAGGCCCCACCTTGTATATTAGAGATGAGCGCTTTCATGAACAGATTTCATAGCCAGTAGGGCTGCCACGATTAGTCGACTAGTCACGACTACGTCGACTATCAAAATCGTCGACAACTAATTTAGTAGTCGACGCGTCGTTTGAAGCTTTGTAAGATTCCTGAAAGACGCAGGATGAGTAGTAGGATTTAAGAGTGTAATAACGGAGTGAAACAGAAGAGGGCAGCAATGCGCCTACAAGGATTCCAGCTGCC
>JAQLOM010000018.1:6873674-6888033 GCA_030068315.1 Chrysichthys thysi
TTATCTGCGATGCAACGGCTCTTTATACTGTATTTCTGCATATTAAGATGGTTTTTATAATCATAAATTAGTTTTTGTGGGGCGGGTTGATTCAGACCAGATAAAGGAAAAATATTTTGGAGAATTGCATTGGTGTGTGTGTGTTGGGTGTGTCTTTCTGTATGTGGAAGTGGTTGGTAGCTCAGGGGTAGATTCCAAATGAAATGACGGGTTTTACAGATTTGCAAAAATGTTTTCCAGTTTTTGTTTTTTATAAGGAGACTGCCTTTTTAATTTTTAATTTATTTTTTTTATTTTACTTTTTTTTGTGTAATGCATCTTCTGTAAATAAATGCATCCATTCTGAGAATACTAATGTTATGTGTAGTTTTCCAGTTCATGAGTATGGCTTTCTTGGCGACAGCAAAGGTGACTAAAACTAATTTTGATTTGTAATGTGTTCGGTCGAGAGTTGGTGGATCTCTGAGTAAGCAGAGCCTTGCAGTCAGTGGGATGTTTTAGTCCAAAGCATAAGATAAAATGTGGGTAATGCTTCACAAAAATTGCAGAACCGGTTGAACCTGCCATATGGCATGGGTGTAAGTATGAGCAATGAGGACATGTCGGAGGCACTGAAGCCAGTTTTGGATGTTTTGAAGTTGAGAGTGAGATGTGCTCTGTATATTATTTTATACTGAATTAATTGTAGATGTGTAGATGAAGTCATTGTGAAAGTGTTGGAACAGATTTGTTCCCAGGAATTGGAATCAGTGGGGGTGGTTATCGTCTTCTCGTGTGCTTGTTTTTCAAATGGCACTCCCTGGGTCTGTTGCTGACAGGAGTTTATATAATTTTGAGAGCTGTGTGTTGGAGTGTGATATTGTAATCAGTTTTTTGTGTATGGAAGGTTGATGGAGTTTATTAAAAGTAATATTAGTTTTTGTTTCTAATGTGTTTTTAATTTGTATGTATAGTTGGAATTGATTTTCACCAGAGCTACATTTTTGGCTCAGAGCTTCAAAGCTAAAAGTGCCATTGTCAAAAAAAAATGACGAAGATGGGAGATTCCTTTTTTTTTTTTTTTTTTTTTTTTTTTTCTTCCCCCTCCCAGATTTATGATTTTATTGGAGTTTTGATCACCAGGAAGTCTGGATTATGACCAGATTGGGATGTGCTTACAGCATGTCATATCGAAGTTCGTCACTGAATTTATCTTCCCCCAGGCTGTCAGTCTGACATTTTTATAACCGTTTTTTTTTTAATGGTTTAATCGAAGAAGGGTATGTCTCTTGTGTCTGCGTCTCCGTTCTGATTGTTCTTTCCCAGTCCGTGTGTTACAGTTTTGATTCTGTAGATCCGTTTTACAGTAATGCACTGCAGTTGGTGTGCGATTTGTTGAAAATTTGGTGCTTCTCAGCCTCTGTGGGATTTTATCTTTTTGTAGAATGCTTAGTTGTTTTAATTTGTGGTTTTTTTTTTTTTTTTTTTTTTTTGTCTCTAATGATTTATTTTTACAGTAAAATTTAGAAATTATTTTTTTTTCATGGGTGAAGAACCGTTTTTTGATCAGTTGGACTGGTGTCCTTGCGAACCTGTAATTAATTGTGGGAAGTATATTCTTTTTTCTTTTTTTTAATGTAGAGAATCGACCCATAAAGAAAGGGAAATTTATTCCAGTTTTTCTTTTCTGTTATTTTTTAAGAGCGGAGTAAAATTGAGTTGAAGTATCTGTGGTAGCCTGGGGGAAATGTTAATTCCAAGATGTCTGATCTCGTCAGTGGTAAGGGGTAGCGTCATTTGACTCTGCACTGCCACATCCCGTGTGTCTCCAGTGGGTGTGTCTGAAAAAGAATTGATGAAATTGAAAGCTTGTTGAAGCAATGTTGATGGGTCCAGTGTATGTAGCAATATGGCATCGGTGTAAAGGCTGATTTTGTGGTTTCTGTGTGAGATTCTCTGATGTCCTTCTGTCAGATAGTGGTAGATAGGTGTTCACTAAAGAGTGAATGTGAAGAGAGCATGAGTGGGTGTCCCTGTCTCATTCCGGACATAGTATGAAGAGTTGGGAAACGATGATGCTGTTTGTTGTGGCTGCAGCGCCCAATCCAGTGAAAGAATGATTCTCCAAAACTGATTTTTTTTTTTTTTTTTTTTTTTTTTTAATCCAGCAAATAAAAATGTCCAGTTTACTTTGTCACATTCTTTTCATGCATGTAACAAGGTGACTACTGCATTGATTGATTCATTCATTTATTTTTGTTTGTTGGACAGCATGTGTCGGATCGAACAAGCATCGTGTGTTGTTGGATGAATGTCTACCTTTTTATAAAGCCTGTTTGATCTGGTGGATTCGTGTGTGAATGACCCTTTCAGTGCAGATGGGTGATGCTTTGCTGATGATTTTCAGATCTATGTTTGTGTGATGTGGGACTACAGCTAGAAAAGAGGTGGGTCTTAGTTAGGTTTAGGCATTAGTTTAATCAAGGCAGTGTTCGTGTTGGGTGGTATATGTAAGATGGCTTTCTTTAACTGCTCTAATGAAAAGTGGGGAGAATGTACCTGAAGAATTCAGCAGGGTAATCATCTGAATGAATGATAGATGATTGTAGTTCTTGTATGTCATTTTCAGGAACTTGAAGCTCCTATTTCAGGGTAGTTACTTTCCCAGCACAATAAGAACCATGAGAAAGGCAAGAGTTCAGTGAAAGATGTAAGTGCAGTGAGTTTGAGTTGTGCAGTCGTTTTTTTACTCGGTCATTGTGCATTACACTGAAAGGATAAAATGGAGAAACTTACAGAAACGCACTTTTTAAAATAAAAATCCACACGACATGCGGTGGGTAACAGATGAGAGAGCTGAAGCCTGAGGTGGAGTGGCACTAACTGACACTAAAAAACCACTGAGGTGTGTGTGTGTGCGCTGACACTCTTTATTCCAACAAATCCAAACGTAAACAAAGAGGAGGAAACCGAATACACTGGCCTAAATAATCACTAAAATCCCTGGGGCGGAAAAATCATCATAAAAAATAAGTGGATTTTCTGATTGCCAGATTGTCTATATGAAAACTCTTTGTATTTTTGTATTGAACAGGTAAACAAAATAGTGATCGTGTGCATGCATCAACCGGCATGCAACCTGTTTCAGTTGCTCCCCGAACTTTACATTTTTTTCTTCCTTTTTCTAACTTTTTTTCTTCCTTTATCTTTTACTTATTATTTGTTGAGTGTTTAGTTATTTTAAATTTTAAATTAACATGTGGGTTGAGAGAGTTTTTGTCTTCCTTGTCGCTGCTGAGCTGTTTTTATTGAGGAATGGGATCGGCTGAAGTCTGGAGGAAAAAACACCATGGATGCAGAGGTGGGGGACAGAAGAGGAGAAGGAGGGAGAGAACTTTAGACCTACTGAATGCTAATGCCAAGGATGAATACAGTTCTTCCCCCCTCCCCCCCATTGTGTAGGTCGGATCATAACCCGATTCATCTCACCTGCTATGTGTCTATTGTGAAGAGGGAGCCTGTGACCACAAGGAGTATTAGGAGGTGGTCGGAGGAGGCCTTGGAGAAGCTACAGGGCTGGTTTGAGGTGACCAACTGGCAGGCACTTTGTGAGTCCCACGGTGAGGACATCAATGGACTTACTGAGTGTATCACTGGCTACTTAACCTTCTGCACCGACTCTATTGTACCAGCTCGGACAGTCCATTGTTATGCAGGTAACAAGCTCTGGGTAGAAGGACATCAAAGCCCTCCTCAATGCCAAGAAGAGGGCCTTCAGAGCCGGCAATGGAGAGCAGGTGAGAATGGTTCAGGGTCTACTGAGGAGCAAGATCAGAGAGGCTAAAAACAATTCTAGGAGAAAACTGGAGTGGAAACTCCAGCAGAACAGCATGAGAGAGGTATGAACTGGCATGAAGACCAACACTGGGTTCAGGCCATCCAACAGAAGAGGAGCTGAGGGTGGTGAGGGGAGAGCCAACGAGTTGAATTTGTTCTTCAACAGATTCGACTCTGCAATTAATGCTCATCCCCCTACTGATTTATCCACAGTCAGTCTGCAATCTACAGACACGCCAGTCCCTCACGCTCTCTCCTCCTTGCACCATTGCCTCCTGTGAAAAACCTGACCCCCCTTTCCCACCTGTCACATTCACTCATGACCAGGTTCAGAGACCAATGAGAAGACTCCACATCGGCAAGTCTGCAGGACCAGACGGGGTGAGTCCCCGTGTCCTCAAGGTCTGTGCCCGCCAGCTGTGTGGAGTCTTTCATAACCTCTTCATGATGAGCCTGAGGCTGCAGAGTGTCCCAGTGCTGTGGAAGACGTCATGCCTCGTTCCGGTACCTAAGACGCCATGTCCCAGTGGCCCCCAGGACTACAGACCTGTGGCACTGACTTCGCACGTCATGAAGCTCCCGGAAAGACTCATCCTCAACCAGCCCTGACCTATGGTCAGACCACATCTGGACCCCCTTCAGTTCACTTACCAGCCCCACCTTGGAGCTGAGGATGCCATCATCTACCTGCTCAATCGTGTTTACACCCATCTGGACCAGCCGGCGAGCACTGTGAGGGTCTCATGTACTTTGACTTTTCCAGTGTATTCAATAGCATCAGGCCGACTCTCCTGGGTGAGAAGCTGATGGCGATGCAGGTGGGTGTGTCTCTAGTGTCCTGGACTGTAGACTACCTGACAAAGACCACAAGGTGGTCAACAATATGGGTGCACCACAAGGGACTGTCCTCTACCTACACCATGGACTTCAGCCACAGCACAGAGACCTGCCATCTTCAGAAGTTTTCTGATGACACTGCGGTGGTTGGATGCATCAGGGAGGGTGATGAGACGGAATACCGGGCTGTTGTGGATTCCTTTGTCACGCGGTGCAAGCAGAATCATCTGCAGTTGAACATGACAAAGACCAAGGAAATGATTGTGGACTTTAGGAGGACCAGAAACTCTGACCCCTGTCTCAATCCAGGGGGTTGATGTGGACATAGTGGAGGACTGTAAATACCTTGGAGTCTACATTGACAGTAAAGTGGACTGGGCTAAAAACACATCTGTACTATACTGGAAGTGCCAAAACCATCTCTGTTTTCTGAGGTGGCTGAGGTCTTTAACATCTGTCAAACAATGCTCAGGATTTCTACTGCCAGTGTTGTGTCTGTTGTGGCCAGTGCCATGCTCTGTGCTGTTGCATGCTGGGGCAGCAGAGTGAGGGTAGCGGACGCCAACAGACTTAACAAATTGATCCGCAAGGCCAGTGACGTCGTGGGGATGGAGCTGGACTCGGTTAAGGTGGTGTCAGAGAGGCGGATGTTGTCCAAGTTAAGGTCAATACTGGACAGTTTCTCCCACCCACTCCATGACGTGCTGGCCAGTTGCAGGAGCACGTTCCGTGAGACTGAGATTACCGAAATGCACCACTGAACCACACAGGAAATCATTCCTGCCTGTGGCGATCTCCCTGTACAACTCCTCCATCTAAAGCACAAGTATACACTACAACAACAACTGTACATCTTTGTATAAGGGCAGAATGATGAGGGTACCTCAGTTCACTATTCTGTAATATTAGAATATGTCTATATTGAGTTATTGTATATATTTTATTTATTAATAGTTAATAATAAAAAAAAATCATTATTATAGTTATAATATTATGATCGTTATAGGTATTGAGTTATTGTGTATTAGAGCTGTTAAAATATTGGTAAATTACAGCTATTGTATCTTATAATTGTAATATATTGTATTATTTAATATTGGTATGTTAAACTGTTAGTAATTTACTTCTTTCTGACTGACTGACTGACTGACTGAGTGACTTGGAGCAACTTTAACCACATGATTTCCTCAGGGATTAATAAAGTATTCTGATTCAGAAAAAAAAAAACAAAGCCTGGGCTCGAGAGATGAAGTGAAGGGGAATACATGGCATGATGGTTGAAATCGATAAGTCATTAAAAAAAAATTAAAAATCACCTATGCATTTTCTAATTGCCAGATTGTCTTTATGAAAAATCTTTATATTTTCATATTGAACTGTGGAGCTATCGAAGAATAAAGTGAATTTCTTCCTTTGTGGTGCAGTGCAAGGGGGAATATGTGACTCGTTGATCGAGATCACCGACATAAAAAAAATCACTAGTAGGTTTTCTAGTTGCCAGATTGTCTATATAAAAAAACATCTTTGTCTTTTGTCTTTGTATTGAATAGCTGAATCCAGATGGACTGGAAACATTCAGTTGCAACAGGTCTTAAGGTTAAAATGAAGAGGGAAAAAAATGGATATGGACAGACGGTCTAGACTGAGCCGATTTAATGTAGTTTTCGTCCAACGTTCCTGCTGGCGGGGCAAATGCAGACAGAGAATAGGCTCTTGAAGGTGTGTAGTTCTCAGGGATGCTCCCCAGGGGGTAGATAGTCTTAAAAAGTCTCTATAACTGTTCAGTGTGAAAGCATCTTGTGTACTCATTGCTCCAGTTCTGCTGGTGAGTGCGGTTTGTAAAGTGCTTCGACCTGTTGTTGTGATGCGAGTTTGGGGAGTTTGATGGTATTTAGGAAACTTTCAGTGGGTTTGGATCCTTGATGGGAGTGTATAGCTGACTGTAAAATGTCTGGAAGACACTTCATATCTTCCAAGGAATATAAGATGTTACCTTGTGAATACTTCATCACTGGGATTATCTTGTTGTTGTTGTTGTTGTCGTCGTCTCTTTCAGGTTTTGCTAGATTTGCTAGAAATTTCTTTGACCTTTTACCGAAGTTATTTTTTTTTTCCTCAGCATATATTCAAGAAGGAATTTTGCTTCTTTGAGTTCACTGTCAATTTGGTCAGAGAATATAAAATGTCAGTGTTTTGTTCCAGTTCTTATTCTGTTGCTTGTTCATGTTTCCTTTTATATGTTGAAAAAGAAATGATTTTATCTCTTCCTACTGGCTTAGCTGTTTCCCAAAGCAGTGTGTGTGTGATGTGTCTGGGGAATTTTGAAAAAGGATGTCCCCTGTCCTTTGAAGATGTATTAATTTTTAGGCTTTTAGCAATGATGTGTTGAAGTCCCACCTAGTAGTTTTAATGATCATTTTGTATATCAGCCCTAATTGGTGTATGATCTGAAATGGTAATTGGATGGAATTGCGTGTTGGAGATATTGGGTATAACTTGTAAGTAAGAAAACAATCCTAGATAAACATGTATGTACAGGTGAGAAGAATGTGCACTCCTTTTGGTTATGGGTTTTGTAGTTTCCGGATATCACCGAGTCCATAGTCCTCCATGTATTGTTGTACTGTATCAGTGGAGTTCTGAGATCTTTTGTTTTCTACAGTGTTGGCTCAGTCATTTGCTGGATTTAAGACTGTATTAAAGTCTCCACTTATTAGGAGTGTGGTGGATGTGAAGTTATGTAATGCAGAGAAGAGGTTACAGAAGAATGTGGGATCATTATTTGGACCATACATGTTGGTTATGTGGAAGTCTTTATTATTGACGCATCACTCTGGGGTATCCTCCTCCTCATCTCGTCCCGAGAAGTTATTTTTAAAATATAATATAACATAATATACACCCTCTCAAGCATATCATTTCTTGGTGCAAAATTAGTTGTATATTGGTATTGATCAGAGTCAACTCTCCTGTGGTCAGTTCGAGGCTAGGCGTCAACTTTGGAAGCAGTTCTCGCACATCAGTAAGAAATGTCTGGTTAAAGCCACTCTTGTTCTGGTATTAAAAATGTTACTCATTACATTGTTTATATTTCTGCAGGTGATGGTGAGGTGGTAGAGCAGGTGATCAGCCAGCAGCCAGCTGAAAGTGAGGATCCTCAGGCGCGCCGCAGTCTCTTAGATGACGCCATTCGGCAGCTCCAGGAGCAACAGGACCAGCAGGCCGGGAGGCAGCAGGGTACCCCCAGGAGAGGTGCATGTCTCAAATTTTCAAACCTTTTTGAGGGAGAAATTTAGGAAAGTCTTCCTCTGTACTAAGTGTGAATGCTATAAAGACAATAGGACCATACAAATCGACATGGAGCCCAATTTACCCGCACTGTAAATTTACTTACAGGAATAAGCGTTCAGCTTTATTCAGTTATCATTTTATTTATCCTGGTTTTTGTAGAGTTTTGTGAGTGTGCATGTGTGTACGCTATTATTGACCTGCTCTGTATGTAACATGAATCAAGTTGGTCCAAGTGTGCACTGTTTTTTCTGCGTAGTGTCTCTGGGTGAGCGGATGGAGGTGCAGTCTCCACCTAATGTGGGGCTCCGGCGCAGCGGGCAAGTGGAGGGAGTGCGCCAGATGCATCAAAACGCACCACGCAGCCAGATGGCAACAGAAAGGGACCTGCAGGCATGGAGGCGCAGGGTTGTAGTGCCTGATATCACCTCCAGTGCGTACAGGTAAGGCCTTCAGACATCCTGCTTATAGAGTTTAGTGGTTTATTGTTAACTTAACGTTATAAAGTATCACTTTAATGCTAATGACTGCTTTCCTTATAATGTCCAAACATAGCAAATGGTTCATAATTGGAGTTAAGACAGGTGTTTTGTAGGTGCGTTAAAGATGCTGTGACCTTCTATAATGGGTGTCATTAACTGGTGGAGCTCAGATGCAGATTTCAGTGTTTAATTTGACCAAACTGAGTACTTGTATACTTGTATGCATAAAATAATGTAACAGAGAAAAAAAACTGGCTGTAGTTCAGTGAGTCCATTACCTTAAGATGAACCAGTGCTGCTTCTGTATTAGGTCTGTTGTGGTTTCGTCCAAGTGCATGCATTCATGTAAATTATTTGTCTGAAGCCCATCAGTTCCTCAAACCAGGCAAAAGCTACAGGGCTAGAGATATTAAGTCAGAAAGAATTAAATTTTTATAGACTTGCATGGATTTTTCCATAATCTGATCTGATCTGATCAGTGAGCTGGCGGCACGGCTCGTTTACAGGAAAGTGAAGTTTACAGTTAAAGATGAGCGGTCAGCATGTGATTGTTCTGTACATCAAATTATTAATTTATATTTAATTTCTGCTGCACTAGTCAAATGTCACCCCAGGGGGGCACAAGCCGGTCTTTTTGGGTCGGTCCCAAGCCCGGATAAATGCAGAGGATTGTGGCAGGAAGGGCATCCGACGTAAAACTATGCCAGAAAATATATGAATCATTTCTGTGACCCCCACACCGGATCGTTCGGGGCCCGGGTTAACAACGACCGCCACTGGATCTGTCAACGTACAGGGTGCCGGTGGGAACTGGACTACTATTGGTCGAAGAAGGAGAGGAGGAGTTATGCGTGTATGTAGGCAGAGGGAGACGAGGAAAGGCAAAAGTGTAGGATTGAGAGTAGGGACTTTGAATGTTGGGACTATGACAGGAAACACTAGAGAGTTGGTTGATCTGATGCAAAGGAGGAAGGTGGAAAGGTAGCAAGGCTAGAAGGTTATGAGCGGGGTTCAAGCTGTTTTACCATGGTGTGGATGGAAAGAAACTTGAAGGAGGAGTTTGTTAGGAATGTGATGGAGGTGAAAAGAGTGTCCGAGTGATGAGTCTGAAGCTAGAAATCCATGGAGAGAAGTTCAGTGGTGTTTGTGGATACACCCCACAGGTAGGATGTGGGCTAGAAGAGAAGGAGACTTTCTGGAGTGAGTTAGATGAAGTGATGCAGAGTATCCCCAGGAGCGAGAGAGTGGTAATTGGGGCAGACTTAAATGGACATGTTGGTGCAGACAGCTGAGGTGATGAGGAAGTGATGGGCAGGTTTGGTATCCAGGATAGGAATGCAGAAATATGTAGTGGCAGAAAATGTACATGTGCATGTTTCATAAAGAAGACACTGGAATAAAATACACTTGATGTATATTATACGTAGAAATGCTGGAATATTATGTGATCTGTTAGCAGATAAGATGTTTTGAGAAAAGCAAGATATGAAGCACCAGGGAGACTGAGGGTCTGTGTTACCCCAGCATATTCCAGGCCAGCGAAACCAGGCTGAAAGTAAACAAAGGCTCAGAGTTAAGGTTCCCTAGCACGCACCTGGCAGATAACATAAACATAAGCACCCAAAAGCCAAAGTTTCCCAAGCACACACACAGACATCGCACACTTAAATAATTGCACATAAGTAAAGAAATCAGGCACGAAACACACACATAAGCATGTAACAGAATTAGTATACTTAATAATGGCTGAGATTTAATTAATAAAGCCGAACAATTGAAAAACACGAGGGGGCAGTAAGCCCTCCATGGCATTAAGTCTAGGCCCAGAAATAATGCTAGCGAAACATTTACTGTCAGGGTAAAAGTGTTTGGCTTAGGAGACAATGGTGGCGAACAGATGGTGTTCTAATAATGCAGATATGTTTTGAGAATGATGCTGATAAGGCGCACACACTGTATAAAAGAAGTGAATTTCTGACTGTAAGACGTTCTCACTTGTGCCTAGCACTTGAGAGGATCAGCTCGTCTTGTCTTTGTCTGCTTTGAGCCAAATAAGTACCTGAAGGATATTTTATGGCTTTGACTTTATTTTTAAACGAAAAGACGTCTTTGGAGAAGCCATTCGCGGCAACAAGGACAAAAAGGAGATTGATGGATGAAGTGAAAGAAGACATGAAGTTAGTTGGCATGAGAAAAGAGGCTGCAGAAAATAGTTCGATGGAGACCGATGATTCGCTGTGGTGACCCCTGAAAGGAACAGCTGGGAGGAGGAGGAGGAGGAGTTTTGCTGCACTAGTCGAAAGTTCCAATGTGACTTTATGAAAGAAAACAACTAGCCATCGTTTATACCGTAGCAATTTATGGTTAAGCATTAAAATGTAACTGCTGTTGCTGTTTTGTCATGTTGGTGTAAAAGGGAATTATATGTTTCTGGACCTCTACAGATTTTAGCTGAATGGCTGTGATCTAACCCCCGGCATGGAGATCCAGACAAACATGTTTGGTCCAGAAACCACAACAGTGACACAATAATGACAGTAATATAAATAATGACAGTAATATAAAACTTATCGGTTGCAGGGTTCAGGAGTTGTTCAGAATTGCTAAGGGAGAGGAGGAGATTTCCCTGTATAATGTCAAGAAACGCAGGATTGCACACAACACCTTTAGGGTAAAACTTTTTTTTTCCCCCCATATGTTCAACACTGAAGTAATGAATTGCAGCTGCAATGTTTTTCAAGTCGTAGATAAATTTTACAAATTGTACTTTTCTGTAAGGTTTCCCAGTTGATTAAATTAATCAGAAAAGTAAAGTGTTGCATATACTCGCAGTCAGTATACAGTGCTATAACATCTATTTTCATTTATGTAAGGCTTTAAGAAGTGTTTTCTTTTATAGAAAGTTTTACGTGGTTTTTTTTTTTTTCTTTTCTTCTTCTTTTTCCTTCTTGGTATTAGAACATTTCTGTACGTAACAAAAATTCTTTTCCTTTGACTGAAGATTGTTTAAAAATTGTCATTTGAGACTTGATTTGTGCTTATTATATCTCCTTACTGTTTGTGGACTTGGTGTAAGCACAGGATGACTCTGAAGATGAGGCAGTGTTCACTAAGCGCGCACAGCCACGAAAGCGGCACCGCAATTTGGAGAGCACGAACAGCTATGCAGAGAGTCTGATCGAGTTTTCCTGTGAGGAGGGAGAGGAGACTGCTTCCTCTGAGGTACAGTGTGTGTTCATCTTTTATAGGTTTTTTTTGCATGTGATTTTTTGTGTTGACTGTTAATCCTGATGTCTGTGGACATTTAGGAGCATGAAATTGAAGCAAGCGAGGTAGACTCGTCAAATGAAGAGGAAGAGGAGGAGTGGAAAAGTGACAGCTCAAGGTACAAACCCATAACTCCAACAAGTGGTTTGCCTCAGGGCGATGCACACGGTCATTTTCTGTCATCGTGGTATACACACATTTTCAGTTCTGAGTAAAGACCTCAAGTCTTACATTCCTTGACATATGTTTCAGTAAGTCTTGTATTTCATTGGACATAAATATTTCCAGATATTTGTTTAATTGACTCAGCATGTTCTTATTCGAAGTCACTCATCCAGCGAGCATTCTGACTGGACAGCTGACGCTGGCATCTCCGCACAGGCGGCCATGTCCTCCCGTAGACGTGCTTGTAGGCAGATTAGCAGTTCTGATGAGGAGGAGGAGGAGGAGGAAGACAACACTGCAGAGGATGAGCAAACCGAACAAACGCAGGATGAGGAAGCACAGTCCTCGTCGGCTCAGAAATCAAAGAGAAAAGCAAAAAGCAAAACACCAAAGGTGAGGAGCATCAGAGAGACTGCAGTGTTCTTTAACAGACGTTAACGGGCACCGACAAAAAGGCATGCTAGCTAAGTGTATTCCAGTATCGGAGATAGGTAGCTTAGCTAGCTAAACCTGTGGAATTGCCACCTAAAAAATAGTTTAAAAAGAAAAGAAAAAGTAAAACGCATAGTAAGCACTTTAGGGTTTTGGTAGGGATACCCTGGATTGTCAGCCTAGTGTATTTTATTTCAGGTTCTATGTTATTAGTTATATATTTATATAAATCTTGACGTGAGTATACAAGGGGGCAGTAAAGTGTAAATACTCCAACTGCCAAGAATATTTAGCATGACAGTAAGACATTAAAGTAACCATAACATTCATAGATGCAGCTAGAATACAATTTAGCATAACAGTGTAGTACTGTAATGCGTTCGTGTGTGTCCGTGTGCTGTAAACAGTACAAAATGATTACAGTAATCGTTGTTTACCTTGTCGCTTGTCTCTTCTCAAAACCAAAGTGTCCAAAACCAAGGCTGTCCCTGAACAGAGAGGTGTCCAACGAGTTTCGTCCCTCTGCCTGGATTACTGATGTCATTCCTCGAAAGTCTCCTTTTGTTCCGCAAATGGGAGACGAGGTTTGTCTTCACCGTTGTCCCATATTACCCCATGCTCCGTGTTGACCAAAATTTATACTTTGCGTTCTGTCTGTAGGTGATCTACTTCCGTCAAGGTCATGAGGCGTATGTGGATGCAGTGTGCAGGAGTAATTTGTACCCCATCAACATCGACAAACAGCCATGGAGGAAGATGGACCTCCGAGTCAGTTTGCATTTAAAAGCTCTTGTTACATTTAGGCTTGAAACACCATTTACAGTTATGACGGTTGCATCAGTTTGATAATTAAATGTTTAGATTTCTCTGGATTTTGTGTTACTTGTCACAGTCCTTTTCTGAATGTCTCCATGATGGACCAGTTTCAAATACCACTGTTTGCTGTTTAATCACCAGGACCAAGAGTTTGTTAAAATAACTGCGATTAAGTACGAGGTGTGTCCTCCGACGCTGTGTTGTCTGAAACTGACGCAGATTGACACTGGAACAGGCAAATTAACAACCAAGTCGTTTTCTGTGAAGTAAGTCATTTTGTGTTGTTTGTACGTGCTAGCTACTGTGTGCTCTTACTGGAACTTCATCATTATCATATTTTGCTGGTGATGTTTTTGGTCTTGCCTCCCTGCAGGTACCATGATATGCCTGATGTGATCGACTTCCTTGTGCTCCGCCAGAGCTACGACGAAGCACGCAGCAGGATCTGGAGGCCAAGTATGTCACCTTCGTGCTCTTTACATTATTCAGCCTTAATAGGCTTTCCATCTCTATCTAGATGGAACACTTGCTTGGGGAAACCGCTAAATTCCTGTCTTCCCAGGATGTTTTTGTGTGTATGTTTAAGTAATCCGGGTTTGGTCTTTAGATGATCCTTTCCGGTCAGTAATTGATGATGCTTGGTGGTTTGGGACCATAGTCTGTCAGGAGCCATATCAGCCTGAGTATCCAGACAGCCATTTCCAATGCTTCAAAGTCAAGTAAGGCACAAACGTCTGTGTTACCAGTTTTTTAGTGGTGTGTTAAGATGTTGGTTTACTCTGATTAGTCTTATTGATGATGCAATGACTTCTCTGCAGGTGGGACAATGGAGAAACTGAAAAGCTTAGTCCATGGGACATTGAGGCTATTCCAGAGAATGGTAAACTCCGATCACACATGTACACCATCTCTCTCTCTCTCTCTCTCACTCGCTCAGAAGAACGTGAGGTACTTCCCGACAGATGCCTCAGTTTATGTACACAGCTCCTGTTCCCTGAAGGAGAGGAATGCTCTCACTCTGTACTTTTCATTAGCTGTAATTTTCCAATAGATTCGTCTTCAGTCAGTTGCACAACAGCAGGGTATATGTTACTATTTGCATTATACTGAGTGAGTCAATTGAAATGGAATGGAGCATTTTTAAATGCACCTTTTAAACACCTCTTGGACAGTCAGGTATGCATATAATTCATATTTGAATATGCATATATTTAAGTATGCCTATACAGTGAACCCCCACCTATCACGGGGGTTAC